>JBBMKD010000115.1:69425955-69519137 GCA_037834095.1 Argya squamiceps | reverse complement strand
AGAAAGAAAGAAAGAAAGAAAGAAAGAAAGAAAGAAAGAAAGAAAGAAAGAAAGAAAGAAAGAAAGAAAGAAAAGACAGACCTTTTCCCAGTAAAAATAAAGGCTTTTGGGGTAGGGCTGACCACTTTTTTCAAGAGAACTGTTGATCTCCCTACAAAGATTACATATTTTGCACTGTAAGTTTTCAAATTTTAATTAAAAATCATTGATTTGGTCCCAGATGTCACCTAAAAAATGGAAGACCTGTGTTTAGATTTGAAGTGTGAAGTTTATCAGTGTATTAACCACAAAGAAGATGTATTTTGAATCTCAATGCTAATTCAGAAACAGGGTCAGCCATAGAACCTGTCTTTAAATGAAACCTATCAAGACCATATAAATTTCTGATGAGACTTATATGAAAAAGTCTGATTTAAATAAACTAAATTATAAAAAGTTAGGTAGTAGCAGTTCAGTTGGACTGAAGCAGCTTGGCTGGATTTATATAACCTGACTATCACTATAGCTAATTTGCAGAGTTGATGTGCTAATATGATTGTATTGTCCCTTGCTCCCTTTCTGGGACATCAGCGATTTGTGTATGGGTTGGTCTGGGTTACACAGATTTTTCCTGAGGTGAAGCTGCTCTCATGGATGCATTGAAAACACTGTTAATGTCAATATTAGTTGTTTCCCTGCTCATCTCTTCAGCTGATGAAAGGTGAGATAGGGCAAAGGAATGGAAATTGCTGAAAGCTAAGGGAATGCCAAGAGGAAAATAAAATCCTGCACTGAGACAAAGAAAAGGGTAAGAAGTACAGGAAAGGAAGGCAGGAAAAGAAAAGGACATTTCTTGTGGCAGTAAAGAGGTTAATAAACGCCTGGAATCAAAGAGGACTCTGACAATATTCCAGACTTGACCTTTGTGCACTGCTATCAGCTGATCTTTCCTTACAGTTGGGAGTGATATTATTATCTCCAGTTTGTTATCCCATCCAGAGACTTCTATAAAGTAGTTTGACTCCTCTGTCCAGAAAGTTTGATAGCTACGGCCTGTGAGAATCAAGAAGCACAAGCTGGGGTATCCAGTGGTTGTCATTTACACAAGGTTGTCATTGCACAGGGTGAGCAAAGTGCAAAAGAGAAAAGATGAAACTCCTGAAATTCAAAGCAAAACCAAGTCCCACTTCCCGCCCCGCTCAAATTTGTGTGACATTATTTCCCTGACATTTTCATCACTGAAGATGGCAATAGCTCCTAAAATTCATGCTAAAGCACAAATTCCTCTCTGTTTTATGAAAAACGATTCCAGTAGAGGACATACTTTACAAAACGTGAAATTGATATTACTTAACATAGTAAAACTTTCATGTGATCTTGTTATTTTTGAATCAACAAACAATGTGAAAACAAAATACATTTAATTTGAGGTGGAAATTTTACTCTGCTGTTACCTATTTTGAAATCTGTGTGTGTTTTATTTTATATTTCTCCTTATAAACACTGCTGCAGAAATTTTGAATTTTGACAAATATTCAGTTGCCATTTTAATTCACCTCAGGAGAAAGGAAAAAGATTTTAGCAAGTAAAATTAAGCTTATTTAAACCTTTTTTGCTCTTTAAATGAATCTGGCTTCTTAAGAATGGGCAAAAGTTCACTGACTACAAGAGAGATGGATTTTCTCATTAGCACTGTGAACATTTGATGTAGTATTTTTGAACACAGACCTCTGAGCTAGGTAAATGTTAGTCAATAAAGAAGCTTTCTGAGAGATTACATGCAGGCTTGTGTGCAAACTGCCCATTGCCTTTAAGAAAAAAAAGGTCTATATGATATTCTAGCAGTGATTAAAATGCTTCAAATTAACACATACAAGGCTGTGACAACCATGGCAAATCAGAGCTAGGGACATACAAAGCAGAAGAGAAAAAGAAAAAAAATGGTTTCTTATACATTGAAGTGGCTAATTTCTTTAGCTAAGAACCATAGAGAAAGGTGGTGACAAAACCACTTAGATTACAGCATCGTTTAATCCACACTGAACATGGAATTACCGTCGTATGGTCGGAACTGGGATACACTGGAAAAATCCTCAAGGGTGGATTTTACTACTGCAGTGACTTAGACACAAGAGCTCATCTAGAAACAGCTCTGTAGTGTACCACAGAGGGCTTACATACATATATACAAAATATAATCTCAGTCTGTAGTCAGTGCAGAACAGAGAGACTAGTCCGAGTTGTGTTTCTGAACACCTAAACTGGTGGAAGCTTTCAATGATCTCTAGTGGGGACTCTGCCTCTCTCCATTGATAGGGATGGGGGTCAGAAATTCCACTTTTGTCAAAAGCAGCTGGATTTAATAACAACAGAAAGGCAACGATATCTTCATCAGCAGAAGACACTTAACACCCAGTCAAGAACATCAACAGCTCACACTGGAGCAGTTTAAGCCCAGTTTGTTTCGCCTGACGTGTCCCTGGAGAGAATGTGAACAAGGGAAAAAAAATAGATTAAGAAGACATTTTATGGGGATTTCATATTTAGTTTAACAATCTTGTTTCTTTATGTTTCTAGATTTTCTTTTTCCTCCCTCTATCTCATATCCCTCTCTCTAAAAGTTTATATCCTATTTGTTCTACTTTAAATTTTTTTCTGATTTCCTAACCTTCCCTCTCTTTATTTTCTTTCATATTTTTGGCCAATACATTTAATTCCATTCCCCACTGCATAAGAAAAATAAGAAAAAATAACCAATAAGATTATTTTTTAGTGCTACGGTAATTTGCTATGCAAATATCATTCCTAATTAGATGGCAAGTTCTCTGAGGACTCACAAATTTGAAGAGAACATGATTTAGCTCCAGTCCTGATTCAGCCCTCCAGGCATAACTGTAAACAGAAATTCCTGGGTGCTAATCCTATCACCCAGGGATGATATTTCTGCTACCAAAAAGGAATTGCATACATGCAAAAAGAGGGAAGGGTGGCAAAATCTCTTTATACTCAGCCTCTCAAGCTACTTCATAAGACACATATAAAATCAAGCAAAAAGATTGCTTAGCACTGTTATCAAAAAATATGTACTTGTGAAGAAATAAATATATTTTTACTTCAGTGGAGTGTCAAAATAAAGTTTTCTTTGTTTCTTTATGATAGAGATAAGCATGAACAAATCTTTGCTTTCTGCACAATCCTAGGCACTACCAAAGTCAATTGGAACTGAGACAAACCTGTACCTGATGGCTATTACAATTTTTCTTGTTATTTTATCTTGCCCTCCTGGTCTGGTCTTTTGATTCTCTCTATATTTTGCAGCTGTCAGTAGGAAGTTAATGTGTTATGACATACTCATCATATCACAAAGGAAGAAATGATTCATCTTGGAGATCAGACCTGTCACATAATTATACATTGAGTATAGCAAATCAAAATAAATTATTCCTTAGAATATACATACACATTATACATTGACTACACATGAGCACCTGTGGGCATGTGTGCGTGGGGGGGACAATAAAATAAAATTAAATTAGAATTGCAAGGAACTGGTGGTTGACATATTTCAAAGGTAAACTATTTGAAATATCTCCTTTTTTGACAAGGCAGATCCTATATCTCCCATCTTCCCTTCATGTCAGGCTTGCCTCTGTCTAAAATTTCTGGGTCTACCATAGCTCACATGTACACACACATGTACACACACACGTTTCTCCTGAGGAAAGACTTTAACTTTTGTGGCAAAACTGAAGAAAGCATATCCAGAGGCTGTTGGGGAAAAAAAAAAAAAAAAAAAGGAGCGGCTTCTTTCCTACAATTGTATTTGGATTCTGTCCAAAATTCACCCTCACTGCCTTTTACTCTTGACACGTTTTCCCCATAGAACCAATTTTCTTATTATTATTTTTTTAAACAACTGGCAGATTTTAGGTTGTGCACCTCCATTTCTAGTCTGGGATTCTGAGACTCAGAGAGCAATGACTCTATATTCATGTCAATATTAAATAAGCATGGCATTTAACGACAACTATGGGCAACTTTTTCTTTTGATGCTATCTTGGGATTTTTTTTAAAGGGTTTTATATAAGATATCAAACAGTTATGAGGAATGTGGCCGTGCTTTTTATAACACAAGAAAGGTTAGGAGCAGAAATCTTTATAGACATTGTAAGAAGTTCCAGGGGAACAGAAAGCTCTGTGGACTCAGAAGATGGATTTCACCTTCAAGACTAGGATTCAAGTTCATCAGAGGAATCTCAAAGTAGTAAGTGTTTTCATCTCAGCTCAGTTCTTCAGGGTTTTGTGTGTATGTGTGTGTGTGTGTGTGTGTTGGTTTCTCAGAAAGGACTATGTTTTGCATCTAATCTAAAGAGGTTAGTTCCCTATAGATTAAAATTCAAATGGCAGGGAAAACACTAAAAGCTTCTCTGTAGTCTGAAACCATTCAAAATTTCTGGGAGAGCTCACCCGCTTCCAGACATCTCAACTTCATGAACTATCATTAATTGGCTTTGGTGCTGCTTCTCTTTCCTGGATGTTTGGTTGTTCATGCTGCTCCTACCTCTCCTGTGTTGCATGGATATGTATCCATCAAGAACGTATCTGGAGATGAGTTTGAGCTTTGATGTCAGGAAGAGAAAAATGAAAGAAAACCTTGGGTAGGCATGGAAAGGAGCCATAATTCTGGAATAATGGGGAGAAGGAAATTAGTGTGCAGTGAGTTGGCTCCATTGAAAGAGAGAGTTCAGGAGTGGTTCATGCAAGCAGAACAGTCTTGAAAGCAGGCTGTGGACCAGGTGAGATAGGAAGGACAGGCACTTCATGTAGTGTCTATATGCAGTATATAGGAAAAAGAAACTTTGAAAGAAAGATCAGGTCCATAGGAGAATATAAAGAGTACTTGAGTAAGTCTATGAACAGGCATGGAGCAAGCACAGACTTACAAAGAAAGGAGAGAAAAAAGAAGGTCTCTAATGGGTAAAATGCCACTGAACAATTCTGCAGTGACCAGAAGGGAATGTTAGGGATGTTACCAGGGCAAGGTCATTAATTAGCTTGTTTTCAGACTAGGACATTGTTAACTCTACACATAAACACATAAAAAAAAATAAAAATATGAATCCTACATCTTGACCTTCTCAGTCTCTCACAGAATGCCTTTTTTTTCTTTTTGAGATTCCAATTTACATCTATATTTGCTAAATTTTCATTGCATGTTTAAAAAAATACCCAGATTAATAAGTATTTTAATATTTCTAAGTTTTCCCCTTTGTTTTCCTCCAATGTTCTTCAACTCAAACAGTTTCTGGTCAGAGCAAAACCATAGTGTGATTTTTTTCTTTTCCTTATTTCAGAGAAATGACAAACAAGGGAAGAAACAGAGATGATAGAACCAGCAGATGGACACTGGCTCAACAACCCAAAATCTGGAGGGGTTTTCCTGATTTAGGTGAGCATTTAGAGGCCAATGCACTAGAAGTTGATTCTATATGGTGATGTAACCATGTTCAACTATGTTTAGAGTATAACGTGCAGCATGAGCAAGTGGGCAATGTAGACATGAAAATCTCAATTCTCAATTCAATTGTCTACATTTAGGCATCTGATGTCAATGGATGTGCCTCAGGTTATCCTGTCCTGTGTCCAACAGCCCCCTATCAGCTGCAGATGTCAAATAAATGTATGCCATGTGTACCAGTGATATTTAAATATTTTGGATGTTTCAAACTATCACCAAGAGACACACATGCTATGGAATAGCAAGAATGTATTATCTCTAGACCCTGCTGACTGCACTGTCTGCATCTTCAAGTCTAAGAGAACTTTGGAGAAACAAAGTGCATGTAAGGAGGCTCCTGCACTAACAACACCTAAAATTAGCCGTTCTAACCTACAAACTGAATCTCAACAATTTACAGTCTAATCTTTGACACTCTGGACTAAATGAATGTGTTTAACCGTAGGCATCTAGTCCTGTTTGAAAAGCCCTGAGCTACCTGAAACATTGTCTCAGACGTGTGATGAACATGACAAAAGACATTTCAAAAGACTTTTTGAGGAAATGGCTGATGGCCAGGTGGGTGTCTGAGGACGGCTAACATAGTGCAAGACATCTCTATAAATAAGTGAATCAAGCTTCAAATGTCCAAGCTGTAGTCAGCAAAATGTTGACTACAAGTATATAAATGGAAGGGAGAAACCACCGTGAAACAAAGAAAATTGTCAAAGAATGATGCCTGGTTGTGTACTTGGAAAATTACATTAATTCTTATTAGCAAAATAATTATTGGTCCCTGATTATGAATATAAACTTTAATAATGGAATTTAATAATGGAAACAAAATTTCAACATGTGCTCTGTCAGAAGAAATATTAAGTTGAAAAGAAAGATAATCTGGGGCAATCATTCTCACCCTGGGACTTAGAAAATACAGGTTTAATTGCCAGCTCTGCCACCTATTCCTCACACTACTCTTTTATTATTTGTATTATTGTTGACTCAAGCATACCTAGTCATGTTGTGTTTTAAATTCTTTGCCCTTTAATTTTACAACCCCAGAAATTTAGAACAGCAATTATTTTTTAAATTGTTTTGTGTTTATCATATCTATTTTGCTTGCAATGGCCTTTGTGTGGTCTCTTTCTCAAGTCCTAGATACACAGAGAGCGTCGCTGTGTTTTAATGGCAGCAGTCCTCCTGCATTGTACACTGTAGGACAGTGCAATTTCTTTTACACTGGAATAAATTGCTCCTATGTAGAATGGGTTAAGGGCAGTCCTGGGCAGAAGGAACTGATTGTGCTGCTGAATGAGAAGTTCAGTGTAACACAGTGCACAGTTCAATGCGCAGTGGCAGCCCAGAAAGCCCCAACTATGCCATGGCAGATCCCACAGCGTGGGCAGCAGGTCAGGGAGGGGGATTTTGCCCTACTCCTCTGGTCTGATTGAGTCCCACCTGCAGTGCTGCATCCAGATTTGAGGACTCCAGCACAGAAGAACGTGAACCTGTTGGAATAAACCACAGAGAAGGCCACAAAAATGCTTAGAGGGCTGGAGAATCTCTGCTAAGGAGACAGGCTGAGAGTTGGGTTTGTTCATCCTGGAGAAGAGATTTTTTTGATTTGTTCATTCAGGGAAACCTTAAAGCACCTTCCAGTACCTAAAGGGGATCCAAGACCTCTGGAGAGGGATTTCTACAGGGGCCTGGAGTGATTAGACAAGAAGGAATAGTCTAAAGCTGAAGGCAGGTGGGTTAAATTAGGTATTATGAAGAAATTCTTGGCAGTGAGGGTGGTGTGATACAGGAACAGGTTGCTCAGAGAAGCTGTGACTGCTCCATCCCTGGATATATTCAAGACTATGTTGGATGGGGCTTGGAGCAACCTGGGATAGTGGAAGGTGTCCCTGTTCATTGCAAGGTATTTGGCCCAGGTAGCCTTTAGAGGCCACTCCCTACTCCAACTATTTTCTTGTTCTATGATATGTGACAGTGGGGATTTTACGATTTGGCAGTTTGCTTCCAGTGCAAGATACAAGCCACCTGATATAGCTCCTTTCTACCACATGATGGATCTGTTTGATGGAGCAGTTTGCAACTGGTATCATACTTCTTAGACGTACAGAGAACGATGTCACTCTGTAATTGCACCTCTCCAAAAAACATCCTCAGGCCTCCCCAAATGCAGCAGGCTTACTTTACAAACTTGAATTGTATATACAGTCTTGCCATGCCCTTCCCATTTGTTCTGAGGGAAAACCCCACATTACTACAAGAGATAATAATAACAATAATGAGCATCCTTGGGATAGTAGCTGTGTATCCCAGCAATTTTCTCCGGGGAGGACATGCTAATGAGGAATGTCCAGCCTCTAAACCCACTGGAAGATGGTGTGTTGGTTGTGGTACTGGAAGATACATTGCTGTAGCACTGTGGAAGAAGTTGTAGCTTTTCGAAGCTCAGCATTTTATGTCTCTCAGAAATAACTTATTAACAGAAGATTCATAATTTTTAACCTTCTGGAACAACTGAGGATGGGTTTGCAAAAAAAACTTGCTGTATAAAATCAGGCTACTAGAAATAGCTGCATCGTGTTGTATTCTGACACAGGAACAGTTAAATGGATGGATTTGGGAGATAAAAAGAAAGCAGCAACTCTGTAATTGCAATTGTTGACACAATATAATGCAGATGTTGGCAAAATACCATGTTCATGGGGGGAAGTGAGTCAGTCCACACACCATCTGACCATTCATTGCACCATGGAAGCCTTTGGAGTGCTTTCAGTACAGTAAGCACAGCACCGTTCCAGCTGATTAAGTTGCACCCTGTATTTCAGGCTTTCAAGGCCATGAGACAGAGATGCCAAGTTTAACAAAAAGATTTTTTTCTGCAGGAGGGAAGCAGGGTATTATTATATATTACATTTCTTGACAAGGCAACTGGAAAAAATGCCTGCATTCTTTCTCATGCAGTGCCAGCTTGTTGGCTGGGTGTGAAATAAAGCGATGTTGAGGATTTTCTCTGTTTTCTAGGGTATCTAGGAACAATGGGGCATTTGTTCCTGTGCAATGAAGCCCTTTGGCATCATGGTCCAAAATAACCTTTGCGTGACACCCTGAAGTAAAGAGAAAATATGGGAAAATCTAGGGATGCCACCGTGTTTAGTCCATCAGAAAGCTCTGGCTCTTTGGTAGGCTTGAATGAAGTCTGTCCATGTTTTGGTCTGAGAGAATGTCTTAGTCTATGGGGTAGGCACAGATGGAGGGAAGTGACAAAAATTTCATCCATTTAAGTCTTCTAAAAATTTTAAAAAGTCTATATTCCTTTATGCAAAGTGAGACAGATAACTTTCACATTGTTGCAGGAGGGAGGGCAACATTTTATGTGAATGATTATTTACATAGGTGGAGCTACAATAGGAAAGACAACTGAGGATCTCCTTCTACCCTTCAGGAAGCCTTCATAATCTACTAGACAGGGAACTCTTCCAAGAGAAAATCAAATTTTTTTTTTTTTTTTTTTTTTTTTTTTTTTTGGTTTGGTTTGGTTTGGTTTTTTCTGTGGTGTTTGTGTACTGTCATAAGCAGGACAGCAATTCATGTTTATCTTCCAGTTTGGTGAAAATCTTGCCTCCTTATTTCTATATAAGTACTTCAAGTGTACTTTAGACATATCTTAAAGTGATTATTCTCAATTCTTAGGGCTAAGAAAATGACTTGAAAAGCAAAGTAGATCTCTTTGCGAACTCATAGAGCTCCAAGAGCTAAAATCTGTCCCCTCAAAAGAATCTGCCTGGTAACGTGAGCTACATAAAACATTGCTATATTTGCAATATACATTGATTCAAGGATTTTTGATGGGTCCAAGTAAAAGTAATCTTAAAACTTTCAAGAGCTGAAGAAAGGAATTCTAATTATAATTTTAACTATATTTTTTCTTTTAAATTTGAACTTGAAATTTTAATTTTGAAAACTGTTTCAGTTACCTGATGGATAGTTTTGCTGGTGTATTAGTAATCACTTACTTTCATAAAGACTTTCTTATAAAATAACTTATAAAGTATTATTTTTCATTACAGGTTTGTACAGACCCCACTCTGTGGTAACCATACAATAAATAAAGAAAATTCTCAACAAATAAATAATAATAAACATCATTCATGGCTTTCTCTGAACCTCTAAAGCACTGTGGCCTCTAACAATCCTTTTTCCTCTGGCATCTGTTACTCTAGTGATGCATTTCAACACACTGAAAGAACAGTTTACTCTTTTGACACATTTTTTGTAATATCCAGGATTGTTACTGCTTCAGTGGTGCATTATTATAATACTTCATCAAAACAATGCCTGCCAGGAATCTGTCCCAGGAGAAATTTTATATAGCTCTTTTAAATGACAAGAAAGAAAGCCCAGTTTATGGAATTTCTTGGTGATCCTCATGTAATCATGGACACCATCTAGTCACCGTGTCTAGAAGCCTTTCACTAAATTATTTTGTCATCTCATTCTAAAGTGGAAACTAAATTTTACAGAAAAGTCGCTGCAGAAAAGAGACTAAATCCTTAAAGTCTAGGGATCTTTCTGAGACCTCAGGTCCCCAAGGTTTCTAATATGATCATGAAAATGAGAATAAACATGCTGTTTTTCATGCTATTATCAAATCAATTTCATCAACAAGAATAATGTTTTGCCCCAGAACTTTTCCAAATACAGCTGCTTTTGGCATTGAGTCTTCCTTACCTGGATGCAGTTCCTGTGGATTTAGGAATTATCAGTAGATTTTTCTTCCATATATTTGAACATTGTTCCTTGAACATGTTGAAACTTCTATTATCCATAACACCCTTGGAAAGAGTCACACAGGTCTTCTCACCACTCTTGTTCTAATTAGGAGTTCTAAGGCAGAACTCCTGCTACGTATTTTGAATCCTGATCTTGGAAGCTTACTTTGATTCCATTTTTTTTGAGAGTTTTGTTTGGTTTTTTGTTTTTTTGGGGGTTTTTTTGCAAGAGTCAATGAACAACAAATATTTACTTCTCATCAACAAAACTTTCGTGATTATGTAGGGCTATGTCATAACCTCTCTACCTCAACACTTTTTCAAAGTAAAAAATAAGGGTGGAAAATACACGATAACTTTTACCACGTATTGTCATTTTATTAATCTTTTAACCGTTTTTCCTCATGATTATGATGAGGTCAGTAAGGACATAAACACATACATTACTACAGATATGCTTGAACTGTCTCTGTTTCCAAATGTCTAAATCAATATTCTGTTTCATTCTCCATTATTTCCTAATGATTTCTAGCATTAGATTTGCTTGTTTTTTGAACACTACTGAACATAGAGCTGACATTTTCAAAAAACTTTCTATCATAATCCCTAGGTCTCATACCTGAATGGTAATGATCATCTCAGAAGAGTGGCATTTAAGAAACTACATTTAATCTACATCAAAATGGCAAAATACATAACCTGTACAAAGCACCAAGGAAAGTTTTCACTGGTAAAAACTCTAAAGGCATCACTGGCACCTGAGGTTGTTCCACAGCACGTGACAATAGGGATCAGCATTTTGGGTGGACCAAGAACCTTAGGAACCTAAATTCATGTGGTTCCCGGATGTTAGGTAAATCTACCATTTTCTTGGTAAGTGGCTTAATCATATACCCAGAGAAAGTCATGGAATGTAGCAGAAGGTAGAATGTCCACAGCCAACTTTACTAAAACCAAGCAACCAAACAAATCCAACAGTCTAAGGGATATTTTGCCTAAATTAAGCATAAGCAGCAATTATTCAGAAGTGGCAGAGCAGGGTATTAAAATCCGCTCACCTTCAAGTTTACAACTCCATGTTTAAGAAAATTACCCTTAAGAAAATTACCCTTAAGAAGAGGCAAATCTAGAGGGACTAGATATAGATGGGACTATGCATTTCTCTTCCCTCTTAATGTCAGGTATGGTCTATTCTGTATATGATAATTATAATAATAATAGAAAATACATACAAACAGGTATTGTTAAATAGGTATAAAGAAGTATAGCTATAACAAATGCAGATACAGACATACACTGAGATTCGTTGCAGGTATTCTTGGAAAATACATAAAATCAGAGAATTATGGAAGATTTTGGACTGGAAGCAACCTTAAAGATAATCTCATTCCTTTTCTCCTCCATGGCCAGGGACACCTTCCACAACTCCAGGTTACTCCAAGCCCCATTGAACCTGGTCCTGAGCACTTCCAGGGATGGGGCAGCGACAGCTTCTCTGTGAAATCTGTGCCAGGGCCTCCCACCTTCACAGGGAAAAATTTCTTCCAATAATTTTTTTTAACCTATTATTTTTCATTTTGAAAAAAGTGTTCCCCTTTATGCTATCACAACATGGATCAGATTGCCTTATCAGACCACTTAAAAGAGCTTCTGAAAATATTCATTAACTACAAATGATGGCATTTTGTCCTCGAGGTGTCATTGGTACACCTTGATACTGGAATCTATAGGTGAGAGGCTGCTGATTAGACTCATCTATCCTAATATTATACCTCTTTTAACACAATGCAAACAAGCCACAAATGAGAGGTTGCTCCACAGGATGGGTCAGGGACCAAATGGAAGAACATAGCCTTGAAGGAGTCAATTGTCACTCTGGATGAAAGATGGAGCCAGGGATGAACATGTCTCCAAGCAAGCCATCTTTCCTGCAGTAATACTCTATTCCACTCTGACCAGCTACTGGTACCAAGGATGGTTAAAATGGGTAAAAGTGCATGAATATTGACCTTAAGACAATGTCATCAAAGAAAACCCAATTTTACAAAAACTGAGGACCCCAAAATCAGTAGTAAAGAACTCATGGGTGAGACTGTAGGTGTGTGTGGATACAGCATCTGTAAGTCTTCATGTTGCTTTTTGAATGCTTGTCTAAAATATATTTAAATTACAAATAATATTTGGGTTTAGCTCAATAGTAATGGCACAAAATGTGATGGCCTATGATGCACAGGAGGTCAGACTAGCTGCTTTAATGCCTCATTAAGAATATATGAATCTATGAAAAATAAATCACTTTGGGGGAAGTGATGAATTGTAACTAAGTTGCTCTAATTTTCTGCTTCTAGCAAGTACATGTTCTGTACCTCTGTACTTGCCTCCTAGCTCTTTTCTGAAGCTCAGGCAGTCTTATTGAGTTCAAGGGAGTCTAAGAAAGACTGAGGATAAGACCTTTTAAAAATCATGCTCTTAATTGTTTCTGAAGTCATTTAAGTATGCATGTACTTCTGGTTATGACTGAGACTCTTTAAAACACTAAAATACTCACCTATCTTTTTTTCATATTTTTTTTTCTTTTTTCCTTAAAGAAATCAAAAGTGAAAACCAAAAAGAGCTACTGAATTGTAGGATATTCCTGATGTACCTGATAGAACAGACTGTCAAGTGACAGCACTTGATAAATATTGCCTGAACAAAACATGGTTAAATATTTACAGAACTGCTAAGCTTTACTGTGTGTGACTATACCTCAATAACAAGCTTATACTATGAAGACAGACTTTGATACTTCGTAATGCATATATATATATATATGTATATAAATATATATATAATATGTATATATATTTGCATGAATTTTCAGATACCTTTGTCGCTGTTTGCCGTTTGCTGCTTGCCGCTGAGAGGGAAAACACAACAACCAATATGATTGATTATGTGCTTCCACTTTATTAATGTTAGTGCAGATATTTATATTCTTCAAACAGTTCATTAGTTAGTCATACGTGTAAGTTCATAATTGGTTCTCATTAGGTGGTCACATATATAAGATCATAATTGGCAAGCTAAAAGCTATGTTTGCCTTTCTATTCAATTCTACCTTTCTTCTTTATTCTCATTCTTCATTATTCTGCTGTTCACATGCACCTTGTTATTTTGTAACTCACTGCTTAAAATTAGGCTGTCCTTGCCCAGATGTTCTGGTACAAGACCTTCTAGGCTTAAGCATTCTCTATTGTAATGCCTTCCAAACCTTTATCCTGCAGCCACATCTCCACATACCTTCAGCTGAAGTGTATCTTCTAACTATTTAATATCAAGTTTGGGAGTTGGAATTAGATAAATTTTAAGGTCCTGTCCAACCCAAACCATTCTATGGATCTATGACCAAACTCACTTGTTTTACAAGCTTTAAGAGTAGTTAATTATTCCAGACATCAACAAGAATGTGAAGATCTGAGTAATTTAGAGTTTGCCTTAAAACAAATGTCACTATATAAATATTAGCAACACAGTTGCTTTTTCTGCTTCTAGTTATAAAATACAACCATCTCCTGCAGGATGATGTAGCGGTGTTTTGTATTTTACCGTATTTCAGAAGAGCTGCCTTACATCCTTTTCAAATGGTATTGTCCTAATTTTTTGGACTTTCTCAGTACAAAATCCTATGTCAAATTGAGACTGATGTACCACAAAGTAATGCTAGTCAGAACATTTTATGCCTGGAAGCTGAAAAAACTCTGAGATTCTCCAAAGTCCTTTGGACTACGCAATCCTTCATTAGTGGTGTAGTATAAGGTCCAACACTTAAGCCAACTGCTCCAGAGAGATGTGTGAGGAGGATGAATATCTTTAAGTGTTCAATCCAGTTGTCTATTCACAGCAGTTGACACAAAGGCAGAAAAAACTTCAGAAGCATGATCAGACATGGTGATTCTTCCCCCAAAATAAATCTGCGAAGCTCCTGAGGTTGCCCATCACTGCTAACAATGCACTTGAACCCAGACTTCTGCGATTGCCTTGATTGCCATGGGAGTGCTGGTAAGGAAAGCAGTGTCAGACAGAGTCAGTTGTTCAGTTCATGGTTAAAAGAGGCAGCTAAAACTTGGTAAAACAATCCTGCATTAGACCAAATCGCTGAAGCCGCCAAAGCAAACTGAGA
Source organism: Argya squamiceps (assembly GCA_037834095.1). NCBI lineage: Eukaryota > Metazoa > Chordata > Aves > Passeriformes > Leiothrichidae > Argya > Argya squamiceps. The sequence continues at coordinate 69,504,715 of JBBMKD010000115.1, read as the reverse complement.
GAGACAAAACAAAGGGCACATCAACATAATGTACATATTGTGAGGATTCTTGAAGGTCAGAGCATGCTCTTTTACTTCTTAGTGACATATAATGCCAATATTTGTCAGACCTTGATGAAGACCAAAGCTCAGTCAGAAGAAAAAGCACTGCATGACATTTGTTCTCAGACCTCTACCTTTGAACAGCCTTTGTTGTAGACACCTGGCTATGATCATAGTTTATAGCTAGAAAGAAAAATGTAGTCTGGGTTTGGAGGCAGGGAGAGGGCTTCAGCTGTGATGGAGAACACTGATCAAAGAGTCACACAAAGAACAGAAGTGCTTTGTTTTCACAGGCAATAAATTAATGGCAGGATTTATCCCAATTAAAATTTACTCTGAAAATCAACTAGAGAGTAAACTTAAAAACTATATGAATTTATTCAGATTTCATATTGATAGAATGTAATGAAAAAAATAGTAATTTCATTTTAACAAGTTATCTAAACCCAACAGATTTTCCAAGTATTTGTCTATTTGTAAATCTTCAGGATACAGATCCCCATATAGACATTAATCTATTCAAAGATGCAGTCTTTTGAATTGGGCTGATTAAATTAAATTTAATACACCCAACATGGAGAGGTGTTGCTTTTCTTCTTTGTTTTGTTTTGGTTTGGTTTTTTTCTTTGGTTTTAATTAAGCTATGAACAACTCAAATCACTTTAAGATACCAAAGAAAACTCTGACTACATCTAGAACCAAATATTTTCACAAGATTGTATTTGTGTGTATTTGCACCTCGTGAACCACTTGCTTGTAAATTAATATTTTTCATAAAATATTTTAATTATCATTTCCTATTTTAGTAATTTCTTTCAATGAAAACTGGTTGCAAATGATGCTTTCTAATGTGATGGCACTAGAAGACAAAGAAAACAATGAAAAAGTTTAGTTTAAAAACTAGTTATTATTCACAGGAGTGTCATTGATGAAATAAATACTGTGAACTTGAAATTTTACTTTTTTTATTTTTTTTTGTTAACTTTGTCAGCACTGCTGAGCAAATAAAATTATATAAAATGACATAAAATGGAATAAGATTAAAATAAAATAAAATAAAATAAAATAAAATAAAATAAAATAAAATAAAATAAAATAATGTGAAATTAAATAAAATCCTTCCTCTGTCCAGAAGGAAGACAATACAGAGGCTTGATTCTATTGGACAAGTACTCCAAAATTTCTATAAAAAATTTTTGATCTGAACCTTGTCCTCAGATTTCTAGTGATCTCAACATGAAGATGAATCTCCTAATCATTTAGTAAAATCAAAACAAAGAGCTCCTCATCTACCACAAATAGAATGAATTACTGTCTGAAAACAGTAGAAATTGTACAAATTTCTTAGTACAAATTGATGAAGAAGTTAGTCTATTTACTTTTTACTGAGGAAGCATTGTAGCAGGAAGGCCACTTAGGGATAGCTCAAAGATATGGATATGTGAGATATGTGAAAACTGAATACTAACCTACTTTTCAGCTCTGTCAGAAAGTTTTGTGAAAGGTTCAGCTCACAGGCAGACACTTAAATCTATGTTTTAGCTCCTCCACAATAATAAATAATCCCAGAATACCTTTCTTGGCCGTAAAATCAAATATTAAAAGTACTACTTCCTTGTCAGACTGATCTAGCATGGCTATTCTCTTTCTAGCCTGTCTATGAAATAATGCTGACTATATGGCCACAGTTATTTCTGCTTGTCCTCAGATGTGTACCTGTAGCTGTCAGACTCACTTTTCCCAATTTTGGAGCCCATTAGTCGCTATTATCAAATCTGACTGAGGCTTGAGAACTTTATGAAAATAGTTGGTCTAAAAAGGAGCAAGAAAATATTAATATCCTCAGCACAGGTAAGAATGCAGTTTCTTAAACCCTTCTGAAAAAAGAGAGCACACAGAGAGAAGATGAATACACATCTTAAACAAATGTTGCAACTAGCAGATGCATTAATCCTTCAATCAAAAAAAAAAAAGCAAAAAGATAAATTCAGTGTATGTCAGAGATGCACTGACATTAAAAAAATATTTTGAGGATGAGGTCTTCATTGTTTGACACTGAAAGTTTCCCAGTACTCACAAGCATTCAGCATTTCACAATATTTGGCTGTTTCATTTGGATTTTGCAATGAAAATTAAGTACAAGACACTTTAAAATATAATATTATCTATGTATATACTCTTGTGAGCAACACGTACCTTTTTATTATGAATGGTTAATTAAGAAGTAAATCTAAATCTTATCTCCAGATGCAGTTTTGGTAAGTGCATTAAAATGGCTGTGACAGACAAGAAAACATATATGATAGTGATGGCAAATTTTCCATGTTAATCTCATTTTATTGTGAACCATGGTCAGTATTTTACCATTCCAGCTAAAAAATTACTCACAAGCATAGCAACAGGTACTGACTGATGTCTCTAACCATTTTGTTTGTCTCCAGTTTCCTCTGCCTAGCATTAAAATTTTCTTTTCCACTGTGGAAGCCAAGCAGAGCCGTACGTTACCTTTTGGATGCCACACCAGTTTAATCACATTGATAGAGGGCTATGCAATCAAAGTGACAGTGCAACGATGATTTGCATCATGCCTGACTCATTACTTTGTGAAGGATTTGGCATGCCAATCAATGGAAAATTATGTGCAGTCCCTTGAAAAATGACAGTAATCCATTTTCCACCAATTGGCAAGAGAAGTCCTTGACAGACTTACAAGTTAGGGTCAAAGCCAAAAATTATTTGGCACTTTCCTTGCTTGCTGCCAGTTTGCAAATCCTGAGGATATTGATCAAAGCAGCAACTTTTTTTCTTTAATGTTAAAATTCTTATACCCTTCAGGATTTCCTTTTGTTTTCCAGGAAAGCCCTTGAATGTACAGATGTTCTGTGTGTTTATGTTGAATTCTATTATGATATCAAATGCTTCTAAATGAGCACTGCCAGTTGTTAACATCCTAATAATGTTAAGGACATCCTGTGACAGTATTGACAGCATCCTTCAGTAGCATGTTTGTCTGGTTCCCAGACCAATTGTACTTACCTTCTGCAGTAAGCTTTGCACAAGCCCTTTGACCCTTCCTTAGGAAGCATTGGATATAATTTTCACAACATATCTGCATTCAGGACACATCTTCATGGGCCAAAAAGAAAAGATCTGCCTCATTCAACATCTATTTTGACTTAGGTTGAGGAGTATTCTCTTGGGGTTTAAGAGAAAATACTGCTACTGCCATGAGCACCTGAAAAGCCATGAATGTTCCTCTGAACATCTCAAGAGCTGTGAAAACAGGGCTGAGCATTGTGGAAATCCCATGCATGGATCCTGGTTCACCTCTAAGCAGGCGTCAGTGCTGGTTTGGATTTTGTGTTACTCTGGTTCTCCAATCCCTACAATATGAGACCATGTGGGCTGCCAAAAACAGAGAGATGTATGCCAGCATTTGGTTTTAGGATGAGTTAAATGCCTTCTGAAATGTGTTTTTCATTAATTCTAGGAATTTTAAAAGTTATCAGGTTACCTCATGACTCCATTCTTTTATGCTGGCACTAGAAGGGAAAATGCTTCCTCTGCTTCCTCTTCAGAGGTCTTAAATGTTTGCTTCTCCTTCTGTAATGAGAGTTTGGTCCTGTGCATTTCAGGGAGCTGATCTAAAAAATGTGGAAAAAAACCCAAAACCCAAATTAAAAAAAAAAAAAAAAAGAAAGGAAAACACTATTTTTTTGTGATTTCTTTCAGATGTAGAAGATGTAGAAGGATTTTACTTGAATTGGTTTTTACCTTGACAAATAGTCCAGACAGTATAATTAATACAGCAATTCATTGCAATTTTGGGCCAGAAAAAATAGATAATAGTACAGTGTATCTGAAAACAATATTAATGTTCAAGTGAATTTTGGTTTAGATGAGACAGCTAAGTATATATGGAAAGATTAGTTTTGCTAAGAATTCTTTTCTTTCATCTTTTTAAATGAATATTCTCTTAGTGTGAGCAAACGTAGTGCTTATTTATGTGTATGTTCAGTCTAAAATGGAAAAATCTGTTCTGTCATTTATATGGGAAAATGATCTGGTGAAATCTGTCTATTATTGGGAAAATGCTTTGTATATATGCATATACAGTCAGCAAATGGAGCTATTTGTACTCTAAATGTGATATTTATTATATTCTCTTATTGTTAAAGTAGAGAGATGTTATTCCCTACTTAGATTCACTTGCTGTTATTGGTTTACAAGTCTAGTTTTGAGATGTGGTATTTCTAGGATGTTGCTCTGCAGTGATGATTTTAAAATAAATATTATCAGACAGCTTTAAAAAACAAGTGAGTGAGTGAGAGAAAAACATACTTTTTTCAGTCGTAGACAGTTATTGCCACATTACTTTCCAACATAAATAATAGAAAATAGGCTGAGTTTTGCATTATAGTTTTAGTAGATATAAATATTATGAAGGAGAACATCTGCAACAAAGTTTTACAAGAAACTTGGAAAAGTACTAAAAATGTTTTGAAAATTAAGCATGTAAGGACAACAAAAGGGGAAAAAAACCCAAAACATTGACAGGCTTATAATTTTTTTTATCCAAACATGGATAGCTGTGTAAACTTGAAGCTGAAACTTTTTGTAAGAAGGAGTAGAAAGTTGCAAAAGTAAAGCTTTCAATGCTCACAGTGGATTTTTCTCCAATTCCTTCTCTTTTCCTTTTCCAGTTAGATCAAGAGTTCTATTCTTGATGGCAACACAGTACAACCGCGTGCAACACAGTTATAAAAATGCACATACAACTCTAATGTTGATAGTTCTGGTTCAAGTACCCATTTTTCCTGGTTCAAGTCCAGATCCTGAATATCCTGAATTTCCATTTCCCATGTACCAGCTAACTGCAGGGTTACTGGAAATTTACTATATGTAACCTTCTCACATTCTGTGGTTTGTATTTTTCTCCACCAAAAAACCCCAACAACAACAAACTTCAAGACAGCTTGTATTTTCCTGTTAAAAAAGTTGAAAATTTCTTTAGGGCAAAAAGCTGTTTCTCGCCTAGAGCTTTGTATTGATTTATTAAAATATATAGGTCCGTTTTGCACAGGCTGAACTTATACATCATTGGAGATAAATAATACTGCAAAGAGCTTATAGTATAAACAAGCCAGATGAATGGAAAAAGAAAATATTATCCCTACATAATAAATGGGAGTTTGAAAACAAACAGCCTGCCTAAGGAAGTCTGGCTGAATGCTGAACTGGAATCTTTTTATCCAGAATCCTGATGTCTCCAACACAAAACTGTCAGATCTTGTGCAAAGCCTGTAACCGTAGGTTTTTTATACAGATCAAACAGAACTTTTCTGAAGAGAAAATAAAATTAATCTATTCTACTCAGCCTCTGTGGTATTCTACAGAAGAATTCTGATTTTGCATATTGGATGTATCATGTTGGCACTAAAGCAACTTGAGCATTTTTGTTATCTAGCCTCTTTACCAGGTGATCCTAAGTCAGCACAGAAATCAGAGGAATATTTATTGCTTGAATGATGACATTCATTAAACCTGACCAACTTCCCCAAATTTGGGAAAGTTCTGTATTTCATGTGGCTGACCGGTAGTCATAATGCTAAGTTGGTACTGTGATGTGAATTTATTGCTCACACATCACAGAGGACTGATGCATATATACAACAGGAAGAAGGAAAATTTTTAAAAAAACATCTTTGCATAGTCCAACATGCCTTAAGAGTCTTATCATCTGTCTTCATATATAAAATGGCTCATTTGCTGGGAAATGCTTCCTCTGGCTAGCTGATCCCCGAGCCAATTTATAGCAGTTTGTGAGTTTCCCAGGTAGCTCGCTGGAGTGTGGATTCAAGGTTTGGAAGGATGAAGTGTGCCCTCTCTCTTGGGTTAACAATGATGTTTATTGAGGTGCAGTTCCATGTGGCCAGGAGCCTTGCCAAAGCTCCCATGTCCACACGTGGAGGTAGATGGAGAGAGAGAGAGAGAGAGAGAGAGAGAGGGTGTGTGTCCCTTTTTCCCAGCTCGGGGACTGGGCGGGGAAACACTGACCCAATGGGGAAGGGAAAGGGTAGGGTTACGTTAGGATAAACCAAGTACATCAGGGGTAAGAATAGAAAGGGGGGAAGGGTCATACCAAATACATACAGACAATAAAACACAAATACAAAAAAGCCTGAAATTCGCACTGCTACATTCATATTTTTGGATATATATTTTCAGTCTGCCAATATTTTGTGTTCTTCAAGATCTGAAGTGAAAAGGCATAGGTAGAAATGGACTACTCAGGTACAAAATGTGGCAAATCCTCTTTCTTTATTAGAGAAAAGGAATATTATTACAAACTGTTTCATATGCTTAGCCAGAATATTTTTGTAGTGCCCTACATAAGCTCCCTTTGTTTCTCCTTTGTAAAAGGACATTGGCAAGCCAGAATCCTCTTAATCCAGCACTTTCAGATTCCAGCATTTGTGCAGTTACATCTTGTTTTATACAAAGGAAAATAACTGGCAAATGAATTACAAGGTTGTAAATCAACTGAGTACTTCTGCTGAGATCCATCTCAGGGAGATTGCAGAACAGCAATGCTAACAAAATGTGGATGAAAATACAGAATATTTGTGTCTGATGATTCATGATTTTCATCATCAGTCTGAGAAATGTTTGGAGTATAGTGCTTTGTCAGCATAATTATTTGATGCTTGTATTTGAAAGCCATTATCATAAGAGTGGTGTTATTCGCATGGAGATTGAATAAAATTTGGATAATCCTGGAGCACTAAAACAACAAAAAACCTGATCAGATTTACTTTTACTTTTGTTCCTGAAACACAAAGTCTTGTAACTTCCAAGGAAAGCTGGAACTTTAACATTCCTAGGCTGTGAATAAAGCCCAAATTTAGATCTGTATATGGGGTAATCTGTGTTCTGACTATGAATCACTATGGCTACTTCTGTGCTAGTCAGTTCCCAAATCACAGAAGCAGATTTAGGGCCTAGGTGGTTCAAAAGACTTATTTTAATCATCAGCAGTGAATGAACATCACTGCAAACTCTTTTCTCAGCTCTGTCTGTCTTCAGTTACTGTCTATATACAGGCAGACATGCTGAAAATGTTTATGGCTTTTCCATCTTAGTCTGGGTTTCTTTGCATTTTGCTGTAACAAAATAAACACCTGATAAAAGAATCTGGTTATTAACATACACAAGAAAAAAGAGCACCAAACCCTCATCAAATGAAAAAACTAAGAAGGAGGGTGGCCAGGCACTGAACAGGCTGCCCAGGGCAGTGATCACAGTCCCAGGTCTGACAGAGTTCAGGAAGAGATTGGACAATGCTCTTCAGCACATGTTGTGAATCTCAGGGTGTCCCGCACAGGGCCAGGAGTTGGATTTGGTGATCCTTGTGGGTTCTTATCCCCTCCAACTCAGCTTATTCTATGATTATAAGAGGCATCATCAGGTGATAGGAAATGGAAATGCAGATATGTACTCCTTGCCCTTTCAAAAAGCAATCTGTTCCTCCTGGACCAACAGAGCACGATCTGGCACATGAAATAAACTTGGTGTCTCAGTTTGTCTTTGGTGGTTTTTAATGAGTGACTGCAGAACTCTCCACAAGGAGAGCCGGACCTAGGGCTGTGCAAACCCCTGTCCAATCTCTCAGCTTGGCATTTCAGCTGGGGAGGGACAAGGGGGACATCTTCAGCAGGAGAAATGGCTCCATCTAAAGCCTCACCTCACCTGCGAGAATATCATCTTAACATTTCACTGCAGTTACTGTGCCCACTGCCTTAGGCAGTGGAACCAGTTTCACTTAAATTGTCATCAACTGGGTTTTCTGCAAGGGATGGAAAGGACAGAAAGGCGCAGAGAGAAAGGGAGGTGGTGATGTGTTAGACTGCTCAGCATAGTCAAGAATGTGAAGAAACATTGACCACATGTGTGGAAAGTATCAGAAGTTGAGAGTGGGTTATAACTGCAGTGATAGCATGAGAAAATATCTTGGCCACACAGCAGAAAAACAGAGTTTTGTCAGCCTGTGGTCTTGTAATGGGTCTCATTAAAAGCCAAAATCCATTCCACAAATGTAGCATCTTGACACAAGAGATGCGCTGCCCAAGAATGTGATTGAAATTGTCTCTATACTCTAGCAGCACTTCCTACCTAGCTATGAGAAATACTTCCAACCTGAACTTCATTTTGTATTTAAACTTTTTTTTTCTTTTTCCTGGAAATGTGATAATAATTCTCTATTCTTCACTGTGGTCTGCCTGAGCTGCCTGAGACAACTATTTTAAAGTCAGTGATTTCAGGGGCAAAGTCAGATGAGCTAACCAGTGCTATACTAATTCCAGTTATACAAAAGCATGGTCAGGTTTTGGGATATGAGAATAGACTATTGACTTCAGAAAGACTTGGGCGCCCCATTGAAATTGAGGCTATAAAATTGAATATATTGTTAACATGACTTTAGTTTGGATTCAGACTAAATTCCCTTTTGTTCTGTCATTGTTATGAATTTCATTCAGTAAAATCAGTCATGCAGCTATTGGTGGGTGAAGAAGAAAATTGTATTTAAAAATGGAGGACTAAATTAGAAAAGAGAAAGTTACACCAAGGCAGTGTAATAATAAAATAATAATAAAAAGTCCTGAAAATAAATAACAGCCAACCAGAAAGAGAATTTTAAAGCATAATTGGAATTAAAAGAAATAAACGTGTTTTGCTCTTATCTAATCCATCACCAGAACAGTAATGTGGTCTTTGAATTAAAACATGTAGTTGGATGAGAACAAATCCATCCTTACTGTGACTCCATTAACACCAAGTGTTACACTATGTGGGCTTTGACAGGAATATGCATGACTACCTGAGGCAGGAATATGAATTCAGTAATGGGCCAAATCCGGTCAATGACTCTTTTTCATTAGCTGGAGTTGGGTCCAGGCACCAGCAATTTTAGACCTGAAGGAGGTTTGGAATAAATTGGTGACATTAGTCCTGTGGAAATCCAAGGAATTGTGGCATGATTAAGTAATGTATTACACAGAAAATCGGTGGCAAAATTGTGAACTGATCCTAGATCAGGTACCTGTCATCTGCCTTCTTAAACACAGGAAAACCTGCCTGCTCAGGGTACCCAGGGTGATTTCTCGCAGCCTCTGTTTGCCTTAGCTATTTAGATTGTTAATCCAACAGTGCTGGGACTGTCCTTTGCCATGTGTTTGTACATTGTGGCACAAAACACCCTGTCTTGGAGGGCCCTTCATGGCTGCAGTGCAAATAATGCTAATAACACTAATAATGATACAAATTATGGCCCGAAAAGCGGTGGTGTAAATATTTGCTTTATGTGCAGGAACAGTGTATATGTTACAGATGAAGACAAACATTCTTGTCAGGCAAAGCAGATGTTTGAACTGGGATTTTCAGAGCCTGGAAAGGTGCTGTCCCTGCAATGCCAGTGCATGAAAAATCAAACATCGTTTGTAAATACCCAAAGCATTTACAAAATTTTGCTACCTCATTTCCAGTATGAGATCTATCACAAATTCCCTCTTTGGGATCTTGGTTCACCACCTTTTGGTGTCTCAGTTTCTCTAACTATAGGTCAGAAACCACAACCACACTTACCTGATGCAGTTGAAAAAAAGAGAAAGGAAACTAATTTGAACCAGCTGTTTTGCAAATAGCTGCACGAATTGTGGCTCTGTTAAGTACAAAATTTTATTAACAGGTAGAAAAGAAAAGAACTTTTAATTTACCATCAAAGTAGACCAATTTCTTTAAATCGCATTCAATTACTTCTTGATGAGTAAAGCTCCTTTTTTCTATTCCCATTTCCGGATTCTCATCCTTCCCATATCAAAATCCACTCTAATTCTTCTATTGTGGAGCTTTAAAAATAAGCTGGGGAGTCATAAAAACTATCCCTCTCCAGATTCTATAAGCAGCCTAATAGAAAACAATTAGCTTGAACAATAAAAACACCAAATAACATTTGGGACATAAATATTTTCATCAGAGATGCACCTCATCATTGTAAAGACTTGTGCAAGTCAGCAGACCTGAGTGTTTGTGGAACCTATTTTGCGCTCACTTTACACCATCAAAGATCTGAAAGGATCTGGGGAAACAAATTTTTTGTAAGCTAAGCCAGGAAGGGAAACAGGAGAGGGTTACTGACAGCCCTCTGTTGTACTATTGTACCCTAGGTTTCCATGATATGCTCTTAATAAAACAAAAGGGAACCTTACGATAAAAATATCTCCCCATTTTATAATGTAAAATACAAGCAATTTTATCAGCATTAACACTGATTGGCTTCCATTAGCCTCTTGCCTTCTAATAAAATTTATGATACCTTTCAGAAGCACAATTTGATAGAAAGTGAAGTGATTACACCCTGCTTAGATATCTCTCCAGCATCTATTCCAACAATAATGCGGTAATTTTATGCATGAAATAGCACAATTGGCATAAATAGTTATAATACTGAGTGCTGTCTAAGGAACCTGGCTGCTGGAAAATTAGAAAGAGCTTCACACTTTTGAAACAGGTAATTAGGATTTCTCTCCATGCTCATAGGAGGCAGACTGGAGTTTCATTTTATATTTCATGTTTCATTAAAATATATGTGTTAAAAATAAACGTTGAATTTAAAGCTGCAGAGATTATGAAAATTAAAGGTACAGCACTTCTGCAGAAGGTAGAATAAAATAGGGCATTTTAACTTCTAATTTTGATTCTGGCAAGAGTTTTAACACTTTCTGACAGGTAAATCAGCCTTCCACTGTTTTCAAAGTGTTGAGTTCAGCAATAGCTGCATATGGCTGTGGTCAGCAAGATGGAGTTTTACTGATGTAGAGTTATGTCCCTAAAACTAGTCACAATTTTAATTTTTGCCTGCTCAGAAAAGTAGATGCTTAATGATATAGGACGCTTTTGCAAATTAGTGGTTCCAGGGCGCTTCTCCCTGACCTACCTTCTATTTATCATTTAGTTATCAAGGAGTGTCTTCAATGTGCTTCACTTCCCATCATAACCATGCGTGTCTCCCCCCTCCTTCTTTTTTTTTTTTCCCCTTAAACTCCACAATTTCCTTATTTTCTTTGAACATAGTCTGAGTCAATACCTTAAACTACATGGATTTTCAAGAAATTCAGGCTTAAAACGACCAGGAAGACAATTTCAGGCAAAATAATTTAATTTGTAATTTTGGCAAACATCAGCTAGTTGCTTCGAGCTCTCCTGAAAGAGATAGAAGAGTTTCCCTGAACCATGACAATCCACAATTTTTTTTACCTTAAAGTAATACTGAAATGCATTTTCTGTTTCAAAATAAAGATTTGTGTTGAAATACTATCACTTTGCAAAACCAACAAGCAGGGAAACATGCAAAAAACCCTACACAACCGTAAAACAAGGAAGTCCCAAAAACCCAAATCCCCAACCAATCTCCAAATGTATACAGAATGAACACAAATAGTGAATGCATTAGTTAATTAAACCAAACCAAATTATACCTTAAATGTATAGTTTGACTCAAAATCATAGATTTACAGAACAGGTTTGGCTCTAGAAGGGACCTTACACCTCATCTTATCCAAACGGGCAGAGTCATCTTCCACTAGACCATGCTCCATCCAATCTGGCCTTGAACACATCCCCATATTCCCTGTTCATTTTCTCATCTTGTCTCTGAAATTTAAATATTCTAGTGGCTCTACTTGTGAAAACCTTTTCTGGCTGCAGTTTGGCTGTTTTATGGGAACCTGGATAGTTACAACCTCAATGAAAAACAAGCAAGTTAGAAATGACTTTGGCTCAAACACCACTTAGACCTGTAAAATCAAGGCCTATTCAGCACGGTCCAGAAGCTCCCCTTTTGTGAGGGTGGAAGGTGCATTTCAATAGACTGATTGTGAGGAAATGTTTCTGGTGATTTTTTTTTCCTTGTAGCCAAGGATGGCCTTTTACTCGGGAAAATATCGGTGAGGAAGAAAAATAACCCTTTATTGTAATAGGCAGAAAGGAAATACTCCCTAAGGAAACCATCAGCAAAAGGAAAACTTTATTATAATTTCCTTGTGGGCATTCAAAATCTGAAAAATCTGACTGAAATTAAGCATCCCTTGTACAAAAAATAAAATCAATACATTTAAATTAACAATAAAACTGCTCCTGTTCTAATGAAGAGGGAATATCTCTTCTGCTAGCAGCTTCAATAAAGAAGGCACTTACCGAAACTGTCTTTGGTCAGTGAAAACTGAAATTTATTGCTATAATATTAAACTTGAAGAAAAGGAAAATTTCTCTTTGTGTTTCTATGCACATACTTGACTGTGGTATGGTGAATAAATTACAGCAGTAAGAACCCTCCAACTATGAAAATGAGAGCAACATTTCACAATGTTCAAGCAAAATCTAACAAAGTAATCTTGTTTTTTAGTGCCTGAGATCTCAAAATTTGATTGCTATTTTTCTCTCACCATTTATAGGAATCCTCACAGAAAGAGGTGAAGATAAGGTCTCAAATGTTAATATGAACAGAAGCAAATAAATGAACCTCAGCTCTGAAAATAGCCAACTCTAAAATAATATGAAGGGAATTGAATAAAACAAAATAATTAGCTGTTCTTCATAATACAGAGCAGGAGAATTTTATTGCTTTGCAAGTTGTGTTTTCTCCAAATTTCTGTAAATTTTTGACTGGTTCTTGTTGTTTGTTTTTGTTTTGATTTTGTTCGTTTGGGGAGATAGTTTGTTGGTTTTTTTTTTTTTTTTTTGCTTGATATGTTGGTTTTTTGGTATCTTAAACTTCTGTCCCCATTACATATGTTTCAGCACGGATTTCACCAGGTCATGGTTGTACGGAACAGCTTTAAATACTGGAGACTGGCACACAGCACATCTGTGCCTTGGTGTCTGCAGCTCAGCTTGGAGGAAGACAAGGTTTTCTCCAGACATTTCAGGTTGTACTCCAAACCCTCACACTCAGTCCTGCTTGGTGCACAGCCAATTTCCACTTAATGCACAGTGCTTTTTGGTAATGTGCCACACAGAGAGGCTCCAGAGAATACACGAGAGCGATCTGAATAATTCCTGGGGAATAAATTATTCAGGAGGCTTGGCCTTTGTTCCCAAACCATTCCTGAATACTATGAATATGATAGTTATGTGTAAGTATTTACCAAATAGTTTATACAAACAAATCGTGGCCTATGTGTAGTTTGTGAATTATTCACTTCAGCTGCTCATTCTCTGTTCTTCCGTAAACTGTGCTGTGCCCCTGAAATCATATGTTCCCTGACTGGATGACTGAAAAATTGCATCTCACTGCTCTCCCAGTGGAAGAAGGGAATTACACATCATGAACAGCAAACAGTAAGTCTGTGGTGAAGCCGCACATCTTTTTGGGTGGCAAAGCTGATTTATAAGGTTCATTCCCACCTCACCTCCTGCCTCCTGTCTTAATCCCTCTTCAGTCACCAAAATTTATAATGTTTGCAGCTAATTTTGCAGCCACGCAATTCCAAATGTGTGCATGTTAACTGCACCTGCATCCAAAAGGTTCCATCAGTAGCATTCTGGGGCTAATGCTTGCAATTTTAGCACAGGAAACTGAGGCAACTGTAACCTTATACCCCTGAAATACAGTCAGCTATCAGCTATCAGCTAAAGTCAGCTGCCTCAGCTATCTTGTTATTACCACTAACTGTTTTTAGTGAAAATATTAATGGATGGTACTACTCTTTGTGTGAGTGCAATTAGATTTAGACTGGAGGCATTTTCAGCTCTATCATAGTTCTACTAAAAAGGTAGAAATATCCAGCCACAAGTACTGGGCAAAGGGGACCAGGACTATCCTTCTTATTGCCTCTCATCTGCCTAAACTGGTTGTGAAGCGCATCTTCCAGACATTGATAGATTATAGCAAATGTCGGTTGAGAAAATGTGTTACTCTCAGAATCATTTTTATGGGCAAACAGTAAACATGTCTTAAATATAAAGCCAAGAGTTTATCGTTAGCGTAATAAAATCTTAGTTGCTTAATCATTATCAGCCCACATCTAATTAGTGTGGAAAAAGAGAGAACACTTCTATGCAGGAAAAGTTGCAGTACTAATAATTCCGTGTTTGAGACTGTCATACACACTGAGTTTCCGTCACTTTCTCTGGTGTTATGCTCACACATCTCCCTCTCTGTTGGGTCAGAAGGTGAGTGGTTTCATCCTGGTGGTGTGTGTGGCAGGGGTTATGCTGGGTTGTCAGCATCTGGAACTTTTGCCAGGAGGAGCATGATGGTGGTGATTGTGGTTTCTTCTTTTTGACTTTAGGGTCCACTGTGGTCATTCTTACGGGCTTCTTAGCGCAATTGTAAACCTCGTTATTTTTTAGTTGGACTGCATCTCTATACGCATATGTACTAGATACAGTACCTTCCACATGTCTTAGACATGATTTCCTCTTTTATGCCTAAACCTCATTTCATCCAGCTCCAGGTCCTTATTTTTTTAAGTGATCATGAGTAAGTTATTTATAGCCATGCAGTCTCACCTTTTATCACCCCACTCCTCCACACCCCGTATAAAGTGTCTCATTTGTGGGGAATACTTTCTCCGCCTAGCTGATTCCCCAAGGAGAGAGAGAGAGAGAGAGAGAGGAAGGGGAGGAAGGGGAGGTGTGTCCCTTTTTCCCAGCTTGGGGGCAGGGTGGGGAAACACTGACCCAATGGGGAAGGAAAGGGGTGCGGTTACATCAGGATGAACCAAGTACATTGAGGACAAGAATGGAGGGCAGAAAGACTACACTGCTACTGCTACAATCCCGTGTCCCCACATCTTAAGGCCTTTCTTGTCTTAGCATGGCTGCATTTCTCTACATTACATTGAGTTAAGGTTATAAAACCATGTTGGTAGCATAAAAAGATAAACAGAAATAAAACAAATTAGCCATAGCCATCTGGTCATTAGAAAAATTGCAGTTGCAGCTAAACCAAGTAAAACAAAGCTGCAAGGGGGTCAAGAAAAGTTCAAACAGAATGTAGATGGATCTGAGGCCTTTTAAACTCAACACAAAACCGACACCCTGCTACTGGCACTGGCAGTATGGTATTACAGGGCGATGGGGATACAAGTAGATTCTACCAGCTGGGAAAGGAAAAGGCCTGAACAATCTCATACTGTTGGCGTTATTTTTTGGGGGGAGATTGTTTTTAGAGGGGTTTTGTTGCTATGATTCATTTTCTTGCTGTTGGAGAAAGTTTTCTGCATGAACATTGCTCCAGAAATGCTTATAATTCATGAAGTGCCTGACTATTTTTTGGGCACAGGTACTTCTGCTCCTGTAGTAGATACTCAAACTCTTGTGAATGGACAGATTATGTATTTATCTCACATCTCTGTGACCTGAACATCTGGAAATTAAAGGTGAGTCTGTTAGGCTGTTCCATTAAGAAGTCTGTGGGGATTTTCAATCCCCACATCTCCATTTGTAGGCCTAGAGAAATTAAAGGGTGACTTTCTTTCTAAAAGGTACATGTTGGAAGATAAGAAAGTGATATAATAAAAATTATTTCCTTCTTTACCTGAGCAAGGTACAAAGCCACAAAGCCCAGAAAGCCAGAAGGAAAAAAGAACAGGATGTTTTGTCCCAAAGTAGAGGACTCTCAGCAGGAAGTGATAAGACTCTCTCATCTGTGTAGCTTCAAATCACCCAAGGGGAAAGATCCTGCACACGTGAAAACATCATTTGTTAAATTAGTTTTCTGCTAACTTGAACCAAAGAACTATTGTCATCACAACATGAATGAAAGAATAGCACTCCCTAAACAAATGCAAACTCTACAACTGATCTTTCTGTGATGGCTTCTTATGAAAGACTAGCCACAAAGAAATCTCTCACCACATTCTATGAATAAAATCTTCAGAAGAACCAAGAGGAGAGCTGGCAGAAGATGGTTCCTTCCTCAGATTTCCCGATTTAATTTTAAATTCTGGATCTAACCAAATGGAAAACTGTAAAACATGATGAGGAAAACTTAAACCTCCAAAAAGCACAGTGTATCCTGTAGAGACTTGGGATGTAGCTCATTCCTATAGAGAGGAATTTCTTGGACAAGACTCCACCCTTTGGTTCTCAGAGCACTGCAGATTTCCAGGGGCTTTCCTTAGGGACAAGGGACAATTTGAATTCTGCAGCTCATTCCTACCCTCCCACACAGCTTGGCTCTGGACCCCAGCGTTGTGCAAAGAAAGGGTGCAGTCTGATATCCAGCTTCATCTTGCATTCACCCTGCCTCCTTTTGCTGCTGGAGTGGCACATGCCTCTTCCTCCAGCAGCTGGTGGGCTCATCTGGTGCAATGTGTGAACCGACTCTCTCTTTTGTTTTCCTCTTGCTTCCCCTAATAACTTTGCCAGCCTTTTCTGCACGCTGGCAATGAATGTCATAGAAATGTCTATCAGCACATAAATTAAGTAAACACTGGGGGTGTCCTGAAGAGCTTTGCAAAGTAATGTCTGAGATGCCAGCGGGGTTGTGTCTGAGTTAGGCACAGTTTATTATACGCTCAACAACAGAGCTCATGCTCAGCTCTGGATGAGGAGCAGGAACCCAAGCAGGTTGTCGGCCATCTGAATTTTACTTGCTGAGTTATTTCCCCAGATAGAGTCTTCAGTCACAGCCTGGCAGCTGCCTCAAGCACTGCCAGAAAAGTTGCACCACTTTATTAGCATAACTAATGCCACTGAGGAGGATCTGTAGATACGGAAATCATTCTACTTCATATGAAATTTCAACGTGACATCGTTTAGCTTTTCCAGACAGCATCACTTACGAGAACAGCTACCTGGAGAGGCTGTCCTCTCATGTCTAGAAATGGCAGGAAAAGTGAACTCTCACATACATCACCTCTTCTCTTCTTATGTCTGCATTTCACAACGTCTAAAGGGACAAAGGAAAATCATATTTCTGGTACAGCTTTTAGGACTAAAAGCAAACAACAAAAAATCAGGAGTTGGCTAAATGGAACAGAAAGATGCCTGGTAAACTGCTTCAAAGAGGTGACAGAAAGGCTTTTAGGGAGAAGTCTCACTGATTATAATATCCTGCTAGATGAGAGAAAAGATGAAAGGGGACTCCTAACATAGATATAAAAGGAAGAAGACAGTAAAAATTCTTTACAGGTGGATTTTCAAGCTGCAATAATTTTTCTATATAAATTTTATTGTAACAGAACATAATCACTTCCTGTTCCTTATCCAGCCAGTGGACCCCTCAATCCACTGTGTTTGTCAGCAACAGCAGCCAAAAAACAGCTGTTTCCAGAGAAAGTTTGAAACTCTGTGTATGTTCCTAATTGTGACAGATTGGGGTGTACCTGACCCTAGGTACTGATCAGTTTATGCCCTGAAGCATGAGAATACACAGCTCTTGTAATTTTTATCCCAGCTAGCAAAACTGCAGATGTTCTTTTTAATTTAAAAATGTGCTGAGCTTCCCTCATTCAGCCTATATGTCCTTTATGTTCATGCCTTGGGCAGGCCGTATCTGCATTTCTGTAGGGACACTGAATACCAGGAGAAAAGAGAGGGAGAAAAAGGAAAAAGGTAGACAAATCAGTGGATGGATCTGGGTTTGCAATAAGTCATGGCTCCAAATCTCTCCTTGTGATAAGAACTTATTTTTTTTACCGATAGCAAGATGGTACTGAAACAAACAAATATGTCATCACAAAATCCCAAGTACATAATGGTGAGATTGGAGAGAGGTTAGGCTTATTAGCATTTGTTTTAAGGCAAACTGTTTGACATTAGGGGTGCCTGGGGTTCACCTCTCTCTGCAAACATATGCAGCCATAGGTCTGGTTATATACCCCTGGGCTGCTCACTGGTGTTGGTCTGTAATTCTTGGTATATGGCCAGTTTATGAGTGCTCAGAAATGTACACCCATGTGCACTGAAAGCAATCTGAGGAAACTCCCTTCTACTTTCAACTTTCTTTGCATCAATTTGTAGGACAATCTGTGGGACCCCAGGTGATACCATGGGGTCAGGAGGAGAGGAGTGGTGGGGGGAGTTGTTTGCAGGGAAGGAAAAGGCTGTGAGAATTTGTTCTGGTCAAAAGAGAATTTAGGATTAAAGTAATATTTGTGTTTCCCAGGCTGAATTTCTTGATGATAGCTGGTGTTAAATAGCATGGGGTTAAATGCGTCATAATTATGATCTGCTACTGAAATTTCTACCTTCTGTATTGCAGAGTCCTTTCAGCTAATCCAATGACACTTCTCCCCATTTTCTTTCTGCAGCTACTATTTATAATAGTATGTTTGCAAACTCTGAGAGACCATCAGAGAGTGTTAGCACAGACCATTCCCCACTAATTCCATTGATGTCATTGCCACTGTTAAGTGATAAACTCTCTTGCAAACTACTGCTTTGAGTTGCTGCTTGTGGCTTCCAAGATCATGTTGAGGATGGTTTGGAATACAGAAATCAGTGGTTTTCCTGATGGAAGAGTTTCAAGTAAGGCTTAGAAGAATTAAAAGCTATGAAGTTATATTATCCATTTTTTCTCCCATTCAGGATTATCTGTCATTATGATGAATTTATGCCACACTCTCCAGTTTTGCAAGTATTTTACAATGATGGCTGTATCATACCCCTTGGAACACTTCCCTTCTTCCGTCTTCTAAGAATTGCACTTTCTCTTTTGGAGGTTTCAGGTCAAGATTTTACAGTCTGTTTCTGAACTCCCAAACACCCACCTACTTTTAATAAAGTTAGTGAGAAACACTCCATAACTCTGATGATCTGATCCTAACCATGATTAGAAAAAAGCAAAATCCTGTTTGGAAACCTTAACCTTTTCCTGAAACATTATTTTTATTTACATATTGTAAGCAAAAGATCTCAGATAAGCTAGACTAATCCAAGCTTATGAAATATTGAAGCCACAAAGGGAAACATAGTATAATAGCAACCAATTCCAAGAAATAATTAATACCACCAGAAGAGTTAGCCTGACCAGATGGAACAAGAGAAGGTGGATTTAAAAAGCCTAAAAATGGGTAGAAAAAACTGCAGCAAGAGAGGAGTAGGAAAATAGTATTATATACAGAATATTACCATTCTCATTTATAATAGACCTCTGACTAAGGAGAAGACAAGTCACATGTGTGTACCTTGTCTAATTTCCTCCCCCCTCAACTGGGGAGGAGAGGTGGGAGGTGCTAGAGGGTGCCTGAGGTGCTGGGATGGAGGTGGAGGAGGATCCTGCACCATGTGCAGGGCACACTGACCGTTCCTCACCTGGGACAAGGGTGTGCTGGGAATCAGAGACACAGCAAGGACTTTGTCATGTCCTTCTCTTTCCTTTGCTTCTGGAACAATCCTACCCGTGGCTGGGAGGCTGATTTAACTTCATCCCCTCATTAGCTCCAATGGGATCCCGATGCTTCTCTGTATACTGTCAGTCATGAAGTGCTTTAGACACTTATTGGCAGCTAAATCAAGAACTTGTTTCACCCATATCTCTGCTCAGCTAGAGGAATGCAGAGGCTGCCTGAGGGCTGCATTTCAAAAGGTAAATTCAAATGTGATGCAATCCCATTACAGGTTCCCTGTGCAACTTTAAACTAGGGAGAGTTGAAAGCCATCACTTGGTGGAGAGGAGGCAATATGGATTCAGTGTCAGGAGAGAAGCTTCACAGCCTGGTCATCATATCATTTCACTGAAAATATCCAAAGGCAACTGCAGAACATCAGGTGACTGATTATATTTCAGGTTCTGCTGTTCATGCAGACTTGTGACTTTGGTCAAGACAGTTAAAGCTGGATGTTTTGCAGTGCCTATCTGGAAATTAGTAGAAAAACAAAAAAGTTAAAAACCTATGTCAATGAAATATCCTTCATAAGAACAAAGATCATTTATTGTTATGATTATAATACTAAATTGAAACATTCCATGGAAGATAGGTGCATAATTGATAATGATGACCTTCACAGCAAAATAGAGACACATTTCAAGCTAAGCAACTGGTCTATAGTTATTGATGATATGTTATTGAATTATTTATCATGGCCTGAATGAGGGAAATTATATTTGCTATTGAAAACTACAGCAATGCAGTAACAATGGAAATTCTTAGAGGAGAACTGCTAGGTTTCATACACAAAGAGGACGTTGAAGCAATATGCATACTATATAATTTCAGATGTAGGGGGAGGCTACCAATTAGGCAAATTATTAAGCCTAGTAATTTAAAAAGAGAATGTAGGAATAGAAGAGAAAATAGGTGCATTAGCAAACCCTTACAACAGATGGCAAAGTGTCCTCAGATCCTCTAGTGGTAAAAAATTCCAATATATATAAACTTTCAAAGAATATTTTATGTGATGATATCGTCCAGAATGCACTGACTCTGAGGACTCAGAAAGCTATCTAGGAGACATTCTACTAAATTATTTAGCACAGGACAACAGGAAAGAATTAAGAAAGAAATTTTCCCATCTAAAACTTGAAGCAACAATCCACTCTGTATCCACTGTTAAAGCTCAGGGTCCAGATGGTTGCCCAATAGAATTTTTAGCAAACATTTGGAGAGATAATAAGGCCTGTAACAGTAGATAATTATTCACTTCTATATGGCTCAGTGCCCCCCTCATCTACATTTGTTTCTGTAGCAGGTTTTTTTGCCAAAAAAAAAAGGAAGAAAAAAAAAAAAAAGAAAGGAAGCAGGCCCTCAGGTTTTCAGTTTGTTGGGGTTTTTTTTCAGTTGTTTTCTCTTTTCTTCTTCCCTGTAATTTGTAATATTGTCTGCACTTTATCAGTGCAGATGTCAAATTCCAGGTGTTTTTCATCTTGCTGTCCATGGGCCAATCTTGACATGTCTCAGAAAGATGAACCTGCCTTGAATACAATGAAATTTGGTACTTCTTTTACTAAAAACAACTAAAAATTAAATATAGAATATGATTTAGACTTGTTTTGTTTTGTTTTGATTTTGGGTTTTTTTGTTTGTTTGTTTTTGGGGATTTTTTGTGGTTTGTTTTGTTTTGTTTTGGGTTTTTTTTGCAACTCATTCAGTCCATGGGAATAAACAGAATGTTTATCACAGAGCAAGATAATCTCATATTATAATTCCCTACAGTTAACAGTAGCAATACACTGTGTTTTAGACACGTATTTTGCAAAATGGTTACACTTGAATAGAATTTGAAAGGGAAGGGCTAGATCAAATGGTTCTGATCAGAAATCATCTCTGGTCTATCCAGCAGTTAATGGGGAAAGAGTAAGTTCAAGTCTATTGTTCTAAATACTTAGGTTCAAAACTTCCTGCAGGGTTATGGGAGTTGCAATACATTTGCAGCTAAAATTTATTCCTTAGTCTGATAAAGCACTAATGTGAAATATATGGGCTATGAACCAAAAACAGTGTTACCATCAGCAAACTGAAGTGCAAAAGAGACACTGCTAAGTTAAGGCAGTAGAGCTGTGGCAGTGTCCCAGACCTTACTGTTTACTTGACTGTTTTTTTTCAAAACCAAATGTGCACATATAAACTGTGAAGACACTGATGTCTTTGAGAGGGTCATGAGAAAGAAAATAAATGGTTGGATGCTGCTGTTTTTCTTTTTCCCTTAATTATATTCTGTTCATCTGGAGAGCCAATGGGTAGCCAACTTGAGCTTTAACATACTTTAGGTAACAAACTTCAGGTGGGTGAACAGATTGGAGATGTGCTTTCCTTGAGCTTGGGCTGAACAGAGCTCCAGGCTCAGATTCTCGGCTGGTGTAAACTGGCACCATTTCAACTAAATCAATGGTGCAGCACCAATTTGCAGCAGCTGATGGCCTGACCCCTTCATTCTCTCACCCTCTCAGCTGCTCAGGAGTCAGATGGCCATTAGTCCAGTTGTTAGTGAATCATCTGGACAAGGCATCTGGAAGAGGATATTGCATAAATAGATAAAATGAGAATTATTAAAGTTCAGGGCAAGGGTAA
Source organism: Argya squamiceps (assembly GCA_037834095.1). Taxonomy (NCBI): domain Eukaryota; kingdom Metazoa; phylum Chordata; class Aves; order Passeriformes; family Leiothrichidae; genus Argya; species Argya squamiceps. Next base: position 69,482,657 of record JBBMKD010000115.1, on the reverse strand, counting down.
GACATCAGAACAAGCAAGAAAAGAAAAAAAAGGCATAGAAGATATTATTCAGAGGAAAACTGAAGATAATAAAATAGTTCTGAGTTACTAATATACTTATTATACCCCTTTAAAAGAAAACTAAAAAGCTCTATGAAGACTTAAACCAGCAATGTTCTGAAGACTGGCAAGTTAGTGAGCAATATAGAAGACTTTAATCTACCGTTTCAGCTATAGTGAGGATAAATTCAATAGTCAAAACTCTTTTTGTCTATTTAAATTCCAAACACAAGTGAAAGCTCCATGTGAATTTTCCCTTTTTCTCTCTGCCCAGGGCTGGATCTGAAGTGAGGATTTATGCTGGGCCCTCCTCCTACTGCCTGCTCCACAAGGCCAGATTCTAAGTGTTCAGTGTCCATTATCCTGCTTATTTGCATCCAGCAAAGTGGGATTATCTGTGCTGGAGAAATATACCCAGGCCCTCAGTATGCCTGACTGACACTTTTTTCAGATCATGTGCATAGTGTGGCTTTTCACATCCATCTACACAGCAAAACTCTCACCTCTCCTCTCAACACCTTGTATCTCAATTTCTAAATATCCCTTTTATCTGGGTGTGAATGCTGCAGACAACTTTTCTTTTGATGTACAACATGGGATTGTCTCTCTTTTTCCTTCATGCCTTCACTCTCTCCCTGTTTTCAAGAAGTGCAAAAGACAGTCATAGCTCAGCGTTGTTTCTGTACATAATTTCTCACTGCTGTCAAGAGGTTAATTCGGACTGCCAGTTGGCACATGGTGTTTAACCTGCATTATCAGCTTTTGAAATTTTCAATTATTTTGTGCTTTCCACTGTACTTATCCCCATGGGGTTTCATTGGTTTTTCCTTTAAAAGAGAGCCATAATGTCTCTGCAGTCTTCTTCAAATTCTTCCTTAAAGCTCTTTCTTGCTGCAACACCTTTGCAGAAAGCCTGTCAATGCATTAACAACAATAACAACAATAACCAGTAATGTTCTGTTGTTCCCAGTATTCCTGAAGGGCTCTTTAGATTTTACCTTTGTCTTGCCCAGTATTTTGGGGGCAGGGGTCATTTTTATGTTCCATTCCTGTAAAGTACCTGACACAATAACATGGCTCTGTACTTAATGTGCTCAAGTCTTTCAGTAAAAGAAAAAATAATGAACACCTGGGCACTGTTGAACTTGTTCAAATCAGGCCTTTGCTTTCTATCAATATTGGATAAGCTTGATACAGCTTGACACAAAGTTCACAGACATGAACACAGTGTCTGATCATGGAAATCATAAGGCTCTCCTAAAGGAATGAAGGTAAAACTGACAGAGGTGTTGCACAACTAGAGTTATTGCTTGGACACCTTTGATTAGTGAGTAAACTGAGGGAAGCAGTGATCTTCATTAGAGTTTCAGTCCTGAGACTAAATAATCAGGGCAGATCCACCTGGGGGATACAGCTATAAATATTCAATTCATTCACTGTTTTCTTTTTCTTCCTGAAAATCAGAGCATTGCAAATCACAACAGAGAAAATACTTTTTCTGCACTGACTATAGCACTGGAAATTTTTATCATGCTAAGGAATGTAAAGAATTAGGCTTGTTAACTAAATTCTGCATCTAAATCAAGCTAAGTTCAGCCTATATTTAAAGAAGAACAGGATCCATTGCACTAGGTAGGAATTTCACTAACCTAGAAATACAGTTAAGCCATGAGTGATGCAGAAAAGTGATGAAGTTATTCTTATCTGACTGACTGCTGAGTCAAACTCCAGGACAGTGCTAGATAGCACTCTGACATGGGAATTAAAATCTTTGGGATTAGACAAAGCTTCAAGTTCTTGGTTTTAGACAGTTAATAGCGCTTTTCTTGCAAGAATTGGAAACATCAGCCCTTTTAATTTGACCACTTCAGGAAATCTACTTTCTGGGATGTGGTATAGGTGACATTTCTGTAGACTCTGCTGCTCACATGGCACTGGAACTGCTGGGGAAAGGAGGAATTCAGCATCATCAACTTTTAGGACTGACTGTTGCTGGTGATCCCTTCATGATGGGGATGATTTACCCCATTTCCCAGCATATCCTTTTGGAAGGTGGAATAGAGTCACAGCAGGCAGTTTTGGCTTGGACAAAAAAATCTGTCTGCAAAGGAAAGACTGGGCCAGGGATCCAGCTGTTCATTTTGAGTACAAGGTTTGTCCTGAGTTCCACTTCTCAAATCACAGAATTGGGAATCTCTGTATTTTCACGGGAGTAGGGAGACAATAAGAAAATGGGATCATAATGGGTACATGTTTGTCTTCTGACCCACACCAAGAACATGTTTCTGATCCCCCTAGCTGTCAGACACACAACCCAGAAGAGAGGAGATGCCTCTTTTTGTTCCTTTCTTTAAAAGTAGAAACAAAAACAGACAAAAAAAAAAACAAAAAAAAAACCCAAAAAAAACCCCCACTTGGTCACTCAGACATGGAGCCTCAAGGGTGACAGCCCTGTGACAGTATGTGTCCTTGTGAAATGATGCAGTGTCTGTGTTATTGCCAAAGATATTGCTGTTTTACTCTCTATGCTGGGCTTGGCTCTTGAGTGAGCTGCATTTGGTATCAGATATACTATTATGCAGGGGTTATATATACATATGTCCACCTATATATGTTAAAGTTATTGTTATTTCTGCATTACCGTAATAAACAGTTACTCTCTGGTTGTTTCTTTCCCCTTCTTCTTCCTCAACAGCAGAGATTTTTTAGCATATATGACACACGATTTGGCAAAAGTCAAAACAGGACAGCATTGCTGAGGCAAAGTGATAGCAGTATGTGCTGAGCCTAAGGCTACAGCCAGAAAGCAGCTGTCAGTGGACAAGTAATAGATACCACTGGAAGACAGAAAGTCCACACAGTTACAAAAAGTAGCACATTCCTTGAATAGAGTAACAAATAGAAATGGCCAGGAACTGCGAAGCTTTGTTCCCTAGCCCCCCTGGCTTTTAATTCACAGATTTCATCTAGCTCTTTTCCAAACCCGAATTGCTTCTTATTGGTAAAATTGAATTTATAACTGTCTTCAGCAGTCTACTAACTACACTTTCAGCTTTCTACCTGAAAATAAGATGCAAGTTTGGATGGACTCTTCATATTCATGGTCAAGTTTTGTGCCAAAATGGAACTTTTCAAACTGAGAAAAAGTTCTCACTCTTAACTATTAATTTTTTTTAATATGTCTTATACATACCATTTGGTTGAGTGCTGAGGAAAAACAATCTGCATAGCTAGGTAACAATGAATTCTCATATCTATGTCAAGTTTATGGAAACAGTGAAGGGATGGCACTTTACTCCTCTGAGCTTCACCTCCTGCAAATGCTACAGTGCTTCCAATTTTGATGTTGATCTAGCAGGTGGAAAGGTAGAAGCAGTGTGAGAACACACAGTGTTTAATGAGCAGTCTTTGATCTGTGAGGGGGACATTAGCATTTCTAATCCTGTGCAGTATTACTCCAGTTCCAAAGCTCTGTGTTCAGAGGATGGCACAAAGTCAATTTACCCGAGCCAGTTATTTAGTTCAATAAATTTCCTCCTGGCCACGACTGGAGATATGCTTATGCTTTGAAGCATGCCCCTCTTCTTGTCAATGTGGGAAAGGTAGGAACAGTCAGTTTCAAAGCTAGGGGCTGGGTATTCTGGAGACAGACACAGAGGAACCCAGAGGCTTCAGCTCAGTGTGTGCAGGAATAGCATCTGGCCCTGACTCATTCCTAAGTACCTGAAAGCACCATGACAGAGAGTGGAGCTGCTGGTGTGTGCGAAAAAACATCCTCCCTCCTCTGTGACAGTGTAGCTGGACAGTGTAAATATTTTTCTGGACTCTTGGTACATTCTCAAAGTACTAAACCCATAGTCCATCTGCCAGAGACCAATATTTGCCTGAAAATATGCTACAGGCCAAGATGATACAATCTTCCTGTAAGCCAGATCTATGCCCTCTATACCCTTCCCTTTTAACTGGCTAGTCTATATTGAGCATCCTTTCAGACTGTTTAGAAAGAATGAAAAATGTCTTAAATGGCTACATAATTTGAAAGGCAGTAATAAATGAAGCTTGTTGTCTTCACACACAGTACAATAGTCAGCATATTTCCTAAAAAAACCTCTGCCTTCTGCAGTTGTTTTCAACTGGAATGTGAGTTTTCTCAATTATGAGATAATTTTATTGAGATTCACAGTTTCCTTTATTATGAATTCTTTTTCCCATCAGTAACTATTCATATGTACTTGCTTTTCCCCCGTGATGAAGAAGTTGTTGTTTGATTGCTTGAATTTCAACATTATGAGGTCAATGCCTTTGCTCTCTACTTATGAAAGCAGGTAGGAGAACACATTCCTGTATATTATATCTAATGAAGTGAGCATGAAAAATATGCCTAGAGCTGCAAAAGGGCTCTCTATTAAAACAGGTGTCATGAAATTCCTAGTAAAGAGAAAAATGAGAAGAGTTGCCTTGATCAGCAGATGCAAAAAGATAACTTTTTCTTGTGACAGTGGAAAGACCTCTCATTTTTTCAGTCCCTACGAACTAATGAGGAATATTGCATAAAGTCAACAAAAAAAAAGTTGCACGGATATTGCAGTGGGAAAAAATGGGCAAGTATTGCCTCATTGAACAAAGGTGATCACCCAGATGATATCAGCATGGAAGGACAGTTTCCCTTTCATCTGCAGCTCTGAAGAAGGCACATGCCCTGAAATATTTAATATGTTCAATCACTGTGGATGGAAATAAACGATACTTCTCATCTTTCTCTCCCTTCTGGCCCTAGTCATCTAGCAACTCTCATAACTGGCATATGCTATGGCTCAATGACCTGGCTTCATTCACAACTAAATCAGTACTAAAACAGTCAGAATGATAGATAGCAGCTTATCAATAATTGAGAAGAAAGGCTTAGAGATGTCCCATTATCTGAATAATTAATGCTGCACATGGGCTTTGTAATTCCTTAATAAAACTGACTGATTGATTTGCTTAATTAATTCCTTCTTTGACAGGATTATTGCTTTTTTTGGAGACAGGGCTGGACAAAAAGTAAAAAAAAAAAAAAAAAAAAGGAAAAAATTGAAAGGAAGATCAAAATTCAGAAGGAAGAGAAAGATTTAAAATCTTTCATAAAGTTTAACCTTCCACTGGAGAATAGAAGAGATGTTCAACAGTTAATTCTGCCTTACATCCCAGACTGCACCCAACCTCCTCTATCTCTTGCCAACCACAAAAATGGGTCTGCAAATGGAAATATCGACAACTGAAAAAACGCCCAACAGATTTTTTCCACCTCCTTTGCATTTCCCCTCTTTTCAAGTCCCTCTGCAACTGATCAAACATTATGATAAACCATAAAGTGTCCCATGACCACACCAGTAGTAAACTTGGCTGAGCCTTAAACACTTTTGAATAAATCGATCTGAATGAAATGTTTAAAGCCCACTTCAGTTCAACAGTAATAATTGCTTTGAATGTTGGCTGCTGCCACCACTGCACTGCTCTGCCATAAACAAAATGTTTTCTCAAGTTGGAGGGTTTATCTTGGGGGGAAAAAAAGTAACTGCTGGCTCAAAATCAGCAGGGTCTGTCATCTTGTTGTCTTTACATTTTTATTTTGTTGTTTATTGTGTTAAACTTGCTTAAATTGCTGTGGAACTCATGTGGTTGTCTAGTGTGAACCTCTCCAAGTGCCACTGGGTTTATCCTTGCAACATCTCCTAATCTGGGTAAAAAAAATGGTCAGTGAACATGTTGATAAGGGTAGCCACTGAAACCTGCCCATAAGGGTAATGTAAGCAGTTCCTACATGGTGAACGCACCCAGACCTCAGCCAGCACCTGCTGCTAAAACGCTATTTTGCATTCAAATATCTTGCATGGAAAATCCATTTGTTGAGAGTTGCCTTAGGGAGATTATCCCATTATCTTCTTCTTTACTAGACAGGAAAAAAAAAATGGCGAAGAATGGACTGAACCTGCTGAAAAGTGGGCAAAGTTAACAGGTTGTGTGTGCTGTGCAGACTTGGAATGCCATACTGCATGAAGGCAGTCTGCAGGGAAAGTGTAGATTACTGTGCAGACATGGTTTCTGATTTAATTTTTGTTATATGTTAATTCAGAGACCCTTACAGTATAGTGAAATCTGCAATGCAGACATTCTTTTAGGTTTTAACTGTGAAGAAGAGATCATTATCACGCTCTTGACAAGCGAGGGAAAAGGAATGTGTGGACAAGATGACTCAGATCAATATTCATCACTGTAACTGTTGAAAAAAAAAGGACAATCATTTGGCTAAAAAAAAAATTCTGAATTTTTCATATGATAACTAAATGAAAGATTCCTGGTGCTTCTAGAGGATGGTCTGGGCTTTGGTTGGTTAGTTGATTTTTTTGGGGCTTTTTAGTCAGAAAAAAATCTTTAGGACAACCTCAGCCTTTTCCTTGGAGCTTGATCTCTTTTAGACGGAAGATACTAGAAGAATGAAAAACATGAAGGTGGAGAAGGTTAATAAGATTTGTTGTTAAAAGTTAACACAAACTTTAATTACTTCAAGGTTAATTTAGACAGACAGGTTTAGGTTAAATGTACTTTTTTCTCAATCAAGCACCCATTGAGAATGAAGAAAAAAAATGGTACGCTGCCTGAGATAAGGTAATTCTGACCAAAGCTTTCAGGTGTATGGAGTTTCAGGTATGTATCATGTTGATAGTGGTGAACCATTTTCTTTCACGATGATTTTACAAAACAGGCAAAAATTATTTTTTCATGAGGACCAGGTCTGTACAATCCAGTGTTTACATTCAATCAGCTATTCAACTCTTATGTATGTGTGGAGGATCTGAATCTCAAATGATACATTAAATTGGATGCACAGTTGAGGGAAATAATTAGAAAAAGAAATGGCTTTCTTGAGATTCATGATGAGATTTCCAGGCTCGTCATAGGGGAGATTTTGACACAACCAAGACAATTCGTTTTCAGCAGTTCTTCAGCTACATAATCCACTATCCCTCTACTCAGCATTTCAAACCACAAAATCACCGAGACTTACAATTTCAGCATCTTTCAGAGCCAGTGTCTGACATCAGCATTACTCACTGCCTGACATGATCAAGCCAGTTATTTCCTTCTGCCTCATTTGTTCAGGATGGCAAGCACCCCTAGAAAAAAGGATGGACTTTTTAAGCAAGACAGTTCTCATGCAGAAGGTGGAGTCTGAAAATTTAACGCACCATTTAAATAAGATTGGTTCTCTATCCTGTTAAAAATGCTGTGACAGGAGAATTGGTGCATTATCTAAGTCACATGGTTTGAAAACAGTTACAGTGTCCTTTATTTATAGTAGATTATTTGCAAGTATCATTTTTTCCCCATGGATACAAGGGTGTGATTGTAACAGGTCCAGGCAGTACCCAGATATTCTGCTTGCACTTCACTTCATGCCCCTGTGTTAATCCTATATGGAAGCACGGGAAAGGGCTTTGTCTTCCCAGATTAAATTTCAAAATCTAGCCCTAACATACTGTAAAATCCAAGATAAGTATTTTCAAATAATTTCCACTTAATTTTCAAGGAGAAAGCAGAGTTTAATACTCAGAAACAGTTTGTAAGTAGTGTAAGACAATAAGCCACATTTGAAATGCCAATCTAAACGGAAAACATAGCTTACTTGTACTGCACCCCTCCCATAGTGTTCCACCATGACAGCTTTTGTGTGTGTGCAAAATATTTTCATTGTGGTCTAAGATATTTTCTCAGAGCATGAAGATGTTCCATATCTCTCTCCAAAAGCCTGGAGTTGTTTGCTTGGCCTCCAGCTCAGATGAGGTAGTGGATTTCACATCCTCCCCCAACTTTGCCTGGTTTTTCTGGGTTATTTTTTGGCTCATGTAATTTGTTTACATGGGCACATGGAAAATTGGGCTCACTGCCAGTCTCATGGGAGGCTTTCATTGGAAATTATCTAGAACAATTGCTGTTTCTAAAAGAACTTCATGCTGGAAGCCCGACCACAGAGCAGAAAGAATTCTGAAGCCATTTCTGATGCCCATTTTCAAAGATTTCCAAGGGACTGGCTTTGCTGGGTCAGGCAGATGGTCCATGACAAATGACAGAGCAAAAGCTACTGTGTTCTTCCCATTTCAACTGAACTGCCTAGTCCTGCTCTCTGCTTTCTCCTCACTGCTTATAACTTTGGGTCAAATGAGAATTTCTGCAGCATAACTCCTGTGCATTTTTTTTATTGCTGGAATGGACTATTATGCTCTGTAGTGCTTTGTATTTTGCCTAAAAGGTACTACCTTTGCACAGGCTGAGAAAAAAAAAAAATTGGCAGTGCCTGTCAAGGAAGCTGCTGTCTCAAAGACACAGCTCTCAGCACACTGTTTTGGGAGAAACTAGTCATCCGTCTAGTCCACTAGCGTGATGTTGTTTCACTGAGATGAATATGAATATGAAGCTGAATACCTGCCAATGGAATAGCAATCATTAAGAGGGGGAAAATAATGAACTCCAATTTTCAATTTACTGATTAGGATGTTTGTTTATATTCTGCCTCTAAGGCATCTTGTAACAGCAAACTATCATATTTTAGTTTACGCAAAGCTCTGTTGTACAAAACAAAAGTGTTTACATTTTTTTCCTTAATAAAAAAGAACATCATTACATTAACTTTCACTTTGATTGTATTGAAATCTCTATTTCAAATTTAAAAAAAAATCCTTTCATTTTAGTGTAGGCATGCATATGCATGTATATCTGTATATCAGAATCTCAGTATGACTTGCATATATACTTATATATATACTTTCCCATATTTTCATTGAGATGTATGTATACATGTGATTACATAATTTTATACTCATTCCCTCTCATCTTTCTTTTTTCTCAGTATTTAATTTAAATTTTCTCAGTATTTAATAATATTTAATAATCAAAATAAATTAGTTAATGCAATGAAGACTAGTGTTTCCAAAATATTTTATCATGCCAAGAGCTGAATTTTCCTGAAAATGTGGCCTTTATACTTGCCAAAATAAATAAAATTAAATGTTTTAAATTTTTAAAAGTGAAAAAGAATATTGAAAATGAAACAAGCATTGCATTTTTTCACACCCCCCCATAAGGCACCTTATAGCTGTGAGTGACTAGAAATTGCTATTTCTTTGTCTTTTACAGAAGTTGGATTTAGAGAAAAAAATTAAAGTTTCCATTTTCCCATGTAACAGTACCTCCATTCTTTTTAGTACAGGGAAGTAATCCTTGAAAACTTATAAATAATATAAATATATAGATTGCGTTTTTCATATATATATATATATATATATATGTATGTATGTATGTATGTATGTATGTATGTATATGTATGTATGTATATTTGAGAATTGTTTCCTGGTAGAAATAATGATGTAGTTCAGTGATGCTAGGGATCTTATGGGTACGATGTATGAAACAAATGCTTGCTTAATTGTTTCTGGCATATAAACATGAGCTGAAAAATGCAAGATCATAGCAGCAGAAGAGAAGCTGATCCTAAGGAAACGGAAATGGGATTCTTGAGGTTTAGCTGTGGGATAATAAGCCTTTGATCCCAAAGGAACAGCTGTCCATGTTCATGCACAGGGTAAAATTAACTTTGTGCAAGAGAAACTAGTGGTACACACAGTTACTTCAAAATTATTTAAAGGATTGAGAAATACGAGGTCTGCCTAAGTCTTGTGTGGATTTGAAGCAAGTTGGGACTTTAGGAACAAGTAGCTGTACAACAGAATAATAGACAAGTCACATCCAACCCATGAGAAAGACTCTCCCTCCCATACCTACAGACACTACCTAGAAGTATATCCAGGCATACATAATTTTACTTAGTTATTAAGGATATCACATAATCAAAATGTGATCTGGAAAATGGTAAAATGTAGCATTTATGTCATTTTGATTAAATAGCTAAAGCAGGTGCCTAATAATGATGAGAGCTTCGCACATAGATGACATCCTCTTGCATCAATAATCTTTAATGGAGATATATCAGAAGAAAACCAACATGAGCACAGTTCAAAATGCCCAGACATCTGTATATAAACAGTACTGAGATAATGCCCATTGCTAAGTTTACAAAACCAGAGACCGGACCGATTGGGACCGGACTCTCTGATGGGCTTTAGACACATATGCAAACTTCTATATTTATTTGTACCCAATCCTTTTAGTTTTGACCATTGCCAAGAAGAGCACTGATCCATATCTTATTTCAAAGTAGAACCACAATAAACATTCAACTGAAAATTAATAAAGTTTGTTAAGCCATCAGTTGCTCTCCAGCAACATTGAAGAATTTCTGAACTGGCATTTATTGAAATGCAAATCACTGAGCCTAAGTCCCACAGCCTTCATAACTATCATTTAAAAATTAATTGCACAAACCAAATCATTTCAGTGCTTGAGTATCTGCCAGTTGAGAGTTCTTTAACTTCTGGTATTGATAAATTACTCCAGTCCTCTTCCTGTAACACGTTCCGTGCTGACTGCAGACAGTAAATAGGAATTAACCGGTTTCAAGGGAACAAGTTTTCTTGTCTTACTGCATATCTTCACTCATAATATAAGGCATGGAACAACAGCAAACCAACAGGTTGCACTGACCATACCTTTTCCAACACCAAGCTGCTTATATTATTGCAGTCTGAGGCAGTTATGGGTTTCCCTTGTGGTTTAGTGTGGAAGAAAGCAGGTTCAGGACAGCTCAAATAAATTCCTCATTACTTGTGTCATTGCAGAGGGCAGAAAACAGCCATAACATACTTTGTTGTGGCCAGCTCTCCTCTCCACTTCCAATCTTCTCCTCTTATACAAACTCCTCACCATAAACTGAGGGAGACTGAGGGGGAGCTTAATCTCTTCATCTAGGTTTTCACTGATTGGAAAGGCCCCCAAAAGAAGTGGGCCGATCCCTAGGCTTTTTACTTCTTTTTTTTTCCTCTTTGAGTAGAACAAAGCAGTTTTATATGACTTAAATATGAACCAGGTTTGTATGTATATTTTCCTATCTTAATCTGTCTGTTGACTGTACATTCTCCTAAATCTCAGTTTTCTGTATTGTTGGAAGCCTCTCCTTGCACCTTTGGGAAATGCTTTTCATCTTAAGTCCTCTAGTTTTATTCCATTTAGTGTTTCTTCTCTTGGCTGGTAAACATCCTCTTGGCAGATGACTGAAGGAAGTGTCATGTTAAGCAAAACAATGCCACTGCAGCACTGAAAACAACACAACCTATTACAGGAGAGGCCAAAAGCCCCAAAGGGAATCCTGAGACTAGGAGTCTGTAGTGTCCGTGTATTGATTTCTTTCTCCTAAGTTATTGAACAAAGAATATATTATATTATGACTCTGGCAAATAGAATGTCCCTTAATGTTCAGAGACTCTGCATGGATTATGTTTTAAGGTCTCTTAAAAGACTGGAAATCTTTGAAAACACAGCACATTTCTAGCTGATTTGGAGTGTAAAATTTTTTTGTTTTGTTTTGTTTTGTTTAAATTTGTTTAAATTTGTTTGTTTTTGTTTTTTTGGTTTCTTTTCAATAGTTTTCCACAAGAAGTAAAAGTTGTAATAAGACACACCATGCAGTGACTAATTATTTTCAGCAAACTTATCATCAGAGTCTAATTATAATCCAAGTTGGCTAGGCTTGCATTTTATGTTTTCCTTTAGTTCATATATAAGTTGCTAGATAAAAGCAAATAAAATGTTAACACCCTTATCATTACCATCATTAGGAGTTTTGCTTATTGTTTACATCTATGGTCTCTATTCTCACATTGCAGTTCCACTACAGCAAAGGTACAATAGGGAAAAAAAAATAGGCAGTCTTGCCTTAAATAGTTTAGATAATTAATTTAATGAGTAGCAGCCTGACAGGCAAATTCAAGAAAATTACAAGATAACATTTATGGAACAAGAATGTCATTATAGCCTCCAAGCAAAGATTCAGTTCAGTTTTCAGTAAAAGCTGTAATGAAATGTATTCATTTCTTTTGTTAAAAGCATAATCAAACTTAAATCTAAATTTTCAAATGGGCTACTAATTTTGGCTGTTTTTATTTCCAGGTAAAGCCCATTTAAATAAGCCTACTTTTCAGCACATGGGAATACAGGCTGTGTATAAAACTGGATATTTTGAATTACTAATAATTTTTCAAATTTCAGGCAATACTTGTTAATGAAAATCAAATCACTTAATTTTAAAAAGGAAGATTTAACTATCTGGAAAATTTAAGTGAGTCCATTTATGAGTTTGAATGAATTCAAAATTATTCCTTTGGGATATTTAATGGATAACTCAATCTCTTTCCTGCCTTTCTCACAAATGAGTTTACCTTAACATTGGTCATTTTGAGTATATATCAAATGCTTGAGTTGTGGTATCTTGCAGCTTAATAAAACAAAAGCAACATAACAATGAAAGTTTAATCCAAAATAGTTTATTATAATTTTCTTTATTGGTGATCTCATTTATGCTAGAAATGTTAATGAAAACAGTCTTATCTTTTGCAGCATGCAGACAATTCTGTTTAAACTTTGATCCCTTAAATGGACGAATTTTCATTCCTGGTTTAAATGCAAAGTGAAGGGCTTGCCACTTCTCCAGAATAACAAATCACTCAAAATCCAGGGTATAAGTCAGATCCCCTCCCCAGTTAACTCTTCATTTTGAGAATCTGATTGATTTTATCCAAATATGGAGCTCTTTATTTTCCCCCCAAGCTGCCCTGTGGTAGTCTCAGTCTCTTTTTTTTAAAAAAAACTATTGTTTTAGAACAACGCCCTACAACAGGTTCTAACTAAATCAGCATTAGTTCTATGGAATGCAATAACACTCCAGCAATGCTTTTTTGGCTATTCATCATGTTAACCTCTGTAAGAAGTAATTACCCACATCATTACTGAAACTAGTTTTAAGGCATCACTTCAGCAGGATAAAGCAACTTTTTCAAGTTATTTCTCTACTGAAATGAGAAAATGGAATAGTTCCAGGCAAAAAAAAAAAAAGTATTATAAGGTGAATGGGGAAGGATATCAGCAAGATAATTTGGTAGATGTTATAATGGTAGTAGTATTATTTCTTTTCTTTTGTAACTTTTTGTTTTAATTGAAAGATTGGGCTAACTCCTGTAATAATCCCAGCCTTCTCCTATCCAATTTACCACGTGATATACTTTCATAGTCCGCATTGTTGAGCATCTTTTATCAACCCTGTTTTTATATGTTTGCTCCTGTTGTATGTGGGTTATTGTGGAACTTCCACAGATTTCCATAGTGTTCTTTTGTCCTTTTGAAAATACTACCTTGTTGACAATTTCTTTATCTCATTCCAAATATGTAAAGGGAAAAAAAAACCAAACAAACAAACAGTAAATGGTTGTGGTATAAGTTAAAACTGCTAAATATAAGTTAGATAGAAAAATCAAAAGCTGCAAGTATGCAGTATAATGTGCATTTTATTATTTCCTCCTTACAGTGTTGTTTAAAAATACATAACATCTTGATGTATGTATATTTCCTTGAGGAAGGTGCTCTGTAGCTCTGAGGCAGGATAAGTAGCATGTGATGTGGCAGCTGTAACGTACCAGCATATTTTCCCATAAAAAGCAGAGTAAATGGGCACATAAATTCCATATAAACTGTCAGCATGTCAGCTATGCTAACACTGGGTAAGCTACTGCCCTTGAGCCTCACGAACTTATGCACCATCATTTTTCAAACAATTCACTTCAAGAAGTCGTACAGCTCCTATGGAAACACTTGGCCACTTCAGTTGACTTTTGTTCCTATACAAGACACAAAAAGGGATGAAACCCAGCCTTTATCTGGTATAGGTGATGTTTTCTCTGGTGTCTGAAGCTCTGTGAGGAGTTTAACTATATTTTCCGATAGATTATCCCAGTCCAGGTTTCATCTCATCTGGCTTCAGGTATCAGCAGAGCTCTGCATTTGAGCAAGCCACCCTAGGCTCTGCAGTCACTTGTGGCAGTCAGCTGGGTGCTGAGCTTTTTTAGGGAGAAATTCATCTGATCTACTTTCGTTGTGTGCTTTAGCTGACATGCAACACACCTCGAAAGAGCCTGGGGAATTCAACAGACACCAACACCTGCATTATGAGTGTCTAAGTTAGAAAGCATAAATCAACTCCTGAATATCCCCAGACCTCTAAAAATAATGGTTCTGCAATTTTTTTTTGTTTGTTTGCTTGCTTGGTTTGAAATCTATGTGACTACCCTACATCTTTGGTTGGTATATGTTTTGGTATATGTAAGTTGAAGTACCTCATACACTTGGCCTATCTCAATAGCTCCTACTAAGCTACCCACTTCAGCTTTCTTGTTTATGAATAGGATCTCTGCAGACTGCTTGTGTCTCCCCAAATAGAGTGAGAAGTGGAATATGGAAAAGATGTAGAAAGAAGGAATTATGATACAATTTTGATGAACTTCATGCAACATTCAAATGCAATTATATTCCAAATACCACACATGTCAGGAAAAAGATGTAACCATGCATGAGTTGGAAAGTTTTTAGGCCAAAAGGTTTGTATAAAGTTCATTATTTGTACTACTTATTTCAAAAACTATTCCAAAGGTAGGGAGAAAAATCATGTTGATAATTTTACAATGAAAATTTCTGTATATTAAAAATTCTTTCTTGAATGAAACAAAAATTTATGGCTAAAGAAAGAAGACAGGAAGAATCCCTTTGACAAATTTGAAAAAGCCTTTTTTTTCCCCTTCATACTTTTCAAATGTATTTTAGGAGAGGAATGCCCTTACCCAAAAAACTTACATAGAAATGTTTACTGACCACCTTAGACTACTTCACATGTTCTGGACTGTGACACAATGGTCATGAAAGACAAGCAATGTCAGCTTGAAGCAGTTAAAAATTGTTGCATCAACAAAGAAAATTAAAGTCTCTCCCAGTCACCCTTCCTCTTCAAGGTCAAGCGTTCTCTGTCGACCTCTTGAAACATGCACACAACTAAATTATACAGGCATATCATTGTTATCATAAATACATTATGTACGCCTATTTTCATAGTTAATGTAAGAGGGTCAGAGAAAATTTTTACTTGATAAGGCGGGTCAGTAACCTGAAAATATTGAAGAACACTGCTTTAGATAGATGGACAAGGAAAGTCTTTATGACCTGATTTCCATGAACTTTAGCTGAGTTTCAAATGCTGAGGAAGTATTTTAGTCTACAGTAGAAAGCAAGCCAATCTGAAGATATTTCCTAGGTTGCTATCAATGAGCTACTCAGCATTTCTCCATGTCATGTTTTCCATGTGGCTCAGGTGTCCAAAAATATTTCACTTTTAATTTAAATCCTTCAAGCAAGCATTGTGAATTGCTATTATCAACTAACAAAACAACATAATCTGAAAAGTTTAATAAAAAAGTTTAATAAAATCAAGAAAATTAATCTGATACCTTGACTAAAAAGGACCTTTCTGAATTCATTCAGCCAAAATAGAGAGCAAAGGAGAAGATTTGTCTCTGAGCTAGGTGCATTCTGCTGGTTCGTTTCATTTGGTTTATCGTGCAACAGATCTGGTCTTTGATAAGGGATTTTAGGCAGTCTTGCAGTGAAATACAGTAATGCAATGAGGAAGAGGAAGCCAAAATCATCAGAGTGAATGTCTACAATTTTAATACATCCACTCTACTCATTAGTCATTATTTGAGTGTCTTTATTGCAATTGTCTCTCACTTTTAAGAGCACCTTAACTTATACTTGGTTATATTAAGAGTTTTGTCTTAGTTTTTTGTTAGTTTTTGATTTTTGTTTTGCGTGTTAATTTCTATTTTTAAGGGATATTTTTCCCAATTGAAACCTCCTAGATTCTTAGTTACACACTAACATTTGAATATTCAAACCTCTTGTCAACTTGTTTTCTAAGGTCAGAAAGCATAAAAGAAGGGGTAAGAGCTGTGTTTATTTCCTCCAAAATATAAATTTGAAGTTTCATGATATTCACATTCAAAAACTCACCTGAGACCCTCACAATAATCCTCTGAGGAGCAAACCAGCGTTATGACCACAAAGCTGTCGTATGGAAGGCATAAGAAAGAAAGGTAAATATATTGGTTATATTTCATTGCTCTTTCTTGGCATCCAATAAAACATTATATACATACAATTATACCGATTAAAACCAGAAAGAATCACTGTTACGACAAAAGAGTGGGAGTCATTTTTGATACTCTTACCTGAATTGAGCTGAGGTGAAATTTATCTTTTGTTCTGGCAAAGGGATGGTTTGATCTTGCACTCTACAAATGGATCTACTAAAAGACAAAGAAATTCTGACAGCTGGATAGACTGCCAGTAAACTTCAAGCATCTTCATGCTGTTAGGTTTGGTGGCTTGGGTAGCAATCCTCATGAGAATTCTTTAATATGTTTGCAGGCTGATTTTTATGTCTTACAAAGTGTATACTGCGAGTAAAAAAGGAAATAAAAAGAAAGAATAATATATTGTTATAAAAGTCCATATTTGGTATTTTATTTTCTTAGCTGAGGAGACGATTTCATTTTAGGATGTATTTTTAGATTTATGCAAGCTTTGGATCAATGTATATATGCTGTTTCTATAGCTAAGCCTCAAGCTGTGATCCCATCAGATCTCCTGGGGCACTTCCAGCTGTGATTCTGTCAGATCTCATAAACTAAATAGGTTGGGCCAACTCAAGCTGTGATGCTGTCAGATTTAATCAGCTAAGCAGGTTTGGGATGAGTCAGTGCTTGAACAGGAGACTTGCAAGGAACAGGTTGGTTTCAAAGGACATTGTGGCTGTGATAACTCTGCAAAGGTGGGAGATGTTCCCTTTTCCTTCATTGATCTGAGGCAGAAACTTTGCACTGCCAATACGTCACACTGCTGAAAGACAATGCTTAGGAAAAGAGGGGAATGAAACTGAAGCACTTCCCCAGATCTCAGCATAAATAATCAGACTTGAAAAGATATTTGTTTTTTTTTATTCCTATTATATGTGTTTCCCAGAAAGAAATCAGGAGACTAACATATGACACTGGAATGGGTGAGGGTAGTCCAAATCTTTTTTGGACAACTATGTGTATGTTTTCACTTTGGAAACTGAATCACCACCCATGCCAACAAGACTTTGCAAGACTTTTTCAGATGCAAAAAGAAGGAACAAGTGCTTTAATTACGTTTCTCAGGTAGTTTCCACTGCAATGTGATAAGTCTTCTGAAGGACCGGTTTTTCTTTGTCCCTAACAAAGAAAACTGCATATCCTGCTGGTGATATTATTCCCCTCAGAAGCCTTCAGAAGCTTCTTTAAAGTTCATTTTTGTATTAAAGCAATGTAGTGAAGAAAACTAAATAAGTGAGGCTTACGAGGTTTCATGTGTAAAACACCTTTCTTAATTTATTTTGTAATTCATTCTTCCTCATTTCATTGTGAAACTAAAACAAAAAGACAAAGAAGGTTGTGAAAAATATCATCTCTGGAAGAAAAGGTAACTATGTTTTGAAGTTGTATCCATTTTTTAGGGATGATATTGGATTTTTTTGTGTGTGTGTTTATATTTGCAGACCTTTCAATAGATATTTGTAGCAAAATATTTTCTGTATGAGATAATTTTCATCACAAGAACTCACTTTTTTTGCTATATGGTTAACTTCATTAAATAGATAAGGCAAATGCTGTGTCATAAAAAATGAACTTGATAAAAAGAAGTCCTCAATTTCAAAGAAAACGTTAGATAAAATAAAGCATTACAACAATAATGATGTAAAATTTTCCCTACACAATTCTCTTTTGAAGTAAAATAAAAGGTATTCTTAATGAGGAAAATTGCTGTTGTGGAGTATTTTCTGAGCAGCTTTTAGGAACAAGATCTTATGCTGAAATAACCCATCTTCATGATGAGAGGTTTTTTAAGACACGAATCCCCTTTCTGCAGAATTAATCTTAAGATTTATCATGTTGTCTTAATACAATAAAAGGCAAAGATCTCTAAAGAAGTACTAAGTGTGCATTCAGTCAGCTTCTCCTTCCTTTGCTTGTAATGGATTATGGGACAGAATATAGAGGGTATTTTTCAGCACTTTTCAGGAAGTCTTGTCCCATTTTAAAACTCACAACAGTTATGTGTGATGATCACTTGATGATATGCCCCAGAGTAAATTAAGAAATAACCTTCAGGAGCACGGGGTGAGACTCACCTCACCATTCTAGGCTGGCAAGGTCTAGCAAAGTGGAAATCTGGTCAGCTGGGACTCCTCTCAGAGTCAGAGGACAGGAAGAGGAAACCCAGAAATCTCTTTTCTGGGCAGCTTTTGACAGAGACACACAAAAACTGTTCCTTTCTTTCTGCTGACTTTAAAGGGAGAAATGGGGACTGATAGGGATATCTGTGCAGATATCTCTATTAGTCAGATAAATGCAGCCCATATTTTCCCCCAAAAATGTACACCACTGTATTGGACTAACTTCCTTTTCATTTGACTAAACCCAAGGTTATTTCTCCTCAGCACCAGCAGTTGGCTTGATCCCTTGCCACTGAGACAGTCAACAGGGGGAAAGGACACATTATTTGCAGTAAAATATCTGAGATGTGGTTTTAAAGTGTTAGGTCCTGACCACTTTGCTTCTTCTCCCTGCAAGCTAAATGACAACCTTTGCAATTCAGATAGTCAGTCATAATCCAGGTCAGAATGAAAAGATATGGACTACATTCTGGCTGTGCCTGAAGCTGCCTGCATGCTCAGACTGCTCCTACCACCCCTGTGAGATTTGTTTCATCTTCTCTGTATTACCCTGACAGTCACACAGAGTAGAAACTGCTGGGTCTTTTGTCAGTGTCTGGGCTTCTTTTACTTTGACATGATTCCTCTAGGTTGTGGTGTGGCTACCCAGGAACATGCAAACTCAGCATGGCAGTTCTGTGCTACAACCCATCTTGCTCAGGGGACTCATGCCTGGAAGAAGCTGGATTCTCTTCCCTGGGCCTCAGGGGTGACAAAGTTTTCTGTTTGCTTCTCTCTTCTTAGAGGCACAAGGATGTTTTCCCCTCCTCCCTCATCCCATTTGAAATGTTAAACTGTAGATGAAGGTTTTTATGTTTGTGTCAAGATTAGCATGGTGGGTGGGAGGGAGAAGGAGGTGTTTTCCTCAGGAGCAAAGCCCTCAGCACAAGAGAGTAGGTCAATAGAGATGAGGGGAATCTAAAGCATAAAGGTTGTCTTTTTAAATGGCTGGATTTAGAAAGAGTGCTCTTTGTGAAACCGGTCACAAAGGGAGCAAAGTGTCTGCACCAGAAAGACTGAGTGACCTTTTCAAAGAGTTAGGCATTTTTTATTTTCATTGAATTAAGTGTGTATGTGCATTGTGAGTGTGTTGTGTGCTGGAGCAACTGACAGTTGCTGCAAATTTTTTTCCTAAACTTACCGAGTCTCTGCTAATTACAACTGGGATGGAGCTGCATTTTGTAATTCACAGTTAAGTTCTTGATTTTGAAATACTTCCCAAGTCAAAATGGATACAAGTAAGCAATGTTTTCCCCTTAAATCTGTTACCAAGGACATTCTGGAGGAAGTTTTCTTGGTTTAGCACTTCGTTCACATCTCAATATAGTTTTTAATATAATGTTCACATCAATCACCTCGATGTTGATCAGAGGGACAAAACAGCAGAGCAAGGCCAACCCAGGAGGTTTCTCTAATGTGCTGATGACACCTTCCTTCTCAAAGTGGTAGAGCAATGACAATGAGTGTTGCTGTGCTGGACCTTGTGCTCAACACCAAGCAGGGTACGGTGGGGAATGTGAAGCAACAGGGACACATTTCCTGCCCTGGGCTAATGGAAAGGAGAATTTAATCTCTTCAAGGAGCTGCTTGGTAGAGTGCTGTGGGAAATAGCCCTGGAGGCCAGAGAGGCCCAAGAAAGTTGGTTGAATATTAAGGACAGCCTCCTTGAAGCATACCAGTGATGTGTCCCAACAGAGAGAAAGTTGAACAGAAATCCTGCATGAATAATGGCGTGATTGAACAAGATTTCAAAGTGAAAAAGTGTAGGTTTAGATTAAGATATATGAGAGAAATTTACTCGGAGGATAGAGAAACATTGGAGCAGGTTTTACAAAAAAGTTGTGGCTGTCCTACACCCATAAATGTTCAGGACAGGCTGGATGGGGCTCTGAGCAACCTGGTCTAGGGAAGGTGTCCCTGCCCATGGTGGGGTGGTGGAAGAAGGTGAACTTTAAATCTCTTCCAACCCAAACCATTCCAGGCTTCTACAATTAAATGTTGTGTTCTGTGATGTTATGTAATAGAAAATGTGAAAGCAAAACCACATCCCTACTAGTAAATTATACGTGTCCAGAACTGAGTTTGGATGCAGAAGCCAGCTGGCATGGATCAGTCCAGCTCCTTACTGGGAAGTTGTTCTGGGTGGCCACATCCAAAATGCCTATTGAGAGTCATCCTTGGCCCATGTTGTCTCGTGAACTGTTCCCAGAAAATGTCTGGGGGAATACTGGCTACCAGATGCCAAAACTGTGCTAGGGACAAGTTTAACAATTTAACGTTATAGGCAATTGTATTCCAAAGCACAGGAATATTTTCTGGCACTGATTGGCTGAGAAGTACAAGTACATCAATTAAATCCTTTGGACTGTTCTGTTCTTAATTTGGTTAAAAACCAAAAGAAGAAGCAGGTCTTATTGTGTTACACTCTGAGGAATATCTCTCTGGCTTTATCCTCAGATTAGCCTAAAGACTGTATTCATTCTCTTGGCTGACAGCTCCAGATGATAGGAAAATTATCCTTCTTGTGTCTCTTACATGCTTCTCTGTAAACAAAGCTTTAGGTTTATACAACTGAAAAAAAAAGTCAAAGGCAGCTGTGCATTTGTGACTCTTTATATATAGCTCAAATAGGTATTAAGATTCCCTTGACCTGATTTTATGCACAGACAAAGCTACTTTACCTCTGTTTTCACATATCAGACAAAATTTCAGATTAACTAGATTATTCTTTATGTTAAAGTATATTTTAATTTTGGACTTGCTATAGGAGCAGAGAAAATGCCATATTACAGGTAGTTCAACCCAGATGTAGATTAATAAATAGATAGATGAATGGGGAGAAAGAAATTGAAAATTTTGGAATTTTGTTCTTTTGAATAATTTTATTTTAGGTGGTAAGTTCCTAATTTTATTTTCTTTTTGGTTAAATTTTTCAAATATTTTTGTCACTCTAGAGACCTTTTTCCTTCCTTCCTACAGTTAGCAAGTACTGTTTCAACTGAAGATGTTTCAAAATACATTACAAAAAAATTACTTATGTTGTCTTATGGTACTATAGGTAATACAGGATAACTGGTGTACAAAATAACAAAATGCTTAGAGTAACTGCAGAAACAATGAGGAAGATTTCAACATGATCTAGTTGAAGGTATCCCTTCTAATTGCAGGGGGTTTGTAGTTGATAGCTTTTAGAGGCCCCTTCATATCCAGATTTTTTTATGATTCTATGATTCCATCAGTGACCTGAGTGGCTGGGCAATTCCACTTGTGATTCTTAGACACATTCCCAAAATCTCACTCTGCAATGGGCTTTAGATGGAGATACTCATAGATCAGTTTATAGGAACATGTTCAAAAGTCTCAGAATCTATTTAAATATTAAGTATTTCAGTTGTATTTCTAATGGTTTGAATTGGAAGCACAGGTTTTGGGATTAGTTGATGTGTAAACATCCCTTCCAACTCAAACCATATTTCTAAAAACATTAACATGAAATGCTTTTAAAGAGGCAACTTTTTTTCTTTTTTGTCTCTGTGTGTAGGACATGAGTTGCTCTGAAAACCAGCAATAAATCTACTGGAAAAGAGTTAGAATCACACTGACAATGATATTTAGAGCCATACTTTCAAAACCAGTGAATAATTTCTATTGATCACCCTGGAAAACAAAATCCATACATGCCAGGCATTCCCATATACCTTGGAAATCTAGGCAGCTGTCTTTTATGATGAGGCACAAATTTTTACTGGTGTTGCTGGTGGAATGTCAAGTTCGGAAGAAAGTTTGTACCCTTCTTATCCCCTTTCCCCTCCCCCTAAAGATACAGAAAAGCCACAGTGAGTCCATTTTAACTCATAATTGAAATCTTCCTATCTCCAAACAGAAGCACCCCTTAAAAGAAAATAAAATAAAATGCTACATAAAATGCAATTCCTACTACAATATAAAATGTGCTTTCACTCAGACTCTCTATAATATTACCTCTAACTGCAGTGTAACTAAAAACTAATAACATCATTTTTAATTAGCTGGGTTTGTGGCATTTTGCACCCATCTCACAGTTGTTCTTTGTGCAGTGTATATCATTATTAACTCTGGATGTCTTCAAGGAGATCTTAAATATATTTTGCATGCTTTCTTCTTTTCTCCTTTCTGAAAATTGTTCTTTAAACTCCTATTCATTGAAAAGAGGAAAAAACCCCAACATTTTAACAGTGATCTTAAGCACAATATGAGCGATTCTGATTTTATGTAGCTATTCTCTTTGTTCTGCCATTATCTGAATTCCTTTCTCTTCTTTTAGTCAGTAGCATGGGAATATATTTTTTAAAAAGTATTATGGCATTTCAGTCTGACTGCCCTAAAAATCATTAAGGTGTGAATTTAGAAAGGAAGAGCACAAATACTGTGCCATTGGTTCCTTTGATGTCAAAATAGTACTGAGTAATTACAGAGGGTACATAATATGTTGTGGCTTTCAGTTCTTTTAGAGACATTACTTATACTGAGGGCTGATATAAAGGGACACTTTTATATAAAAGTGTTCACTACACAGCAGTGATGTAAACAGGAAGTTCTGTCAGTTTACAGCCCCTCATCATAGCTGTAAAAGACACCCTCTACACATTTCAAGAAACTTGTAAGTCATTGAAAATCTGACCCGGAGCATACCCTAAACCCAGATGGGTCATGTCACTGGCCTGTGTCTTATCAGCAAGTGCTGCAGATTGCGGCCTTTACACCTCCAGCTGTTACCCCATCACCTCTCAGGGCCCTCTTGGAGCTGAGCAGGGCTGTGAAGGGAATCCTGGGTGCATGGTCAAGCCATGGAGGGCAGAATTCCCTGCCCACAGCACAGGTTTTGGAATTAGTTGATGTGTAAGCATCCCTTCCAACTCAAACCATTCTATGCCTCAGTGATTCTAAGAATAAAAAGGGAAAATGATCTGTACATACTGACTTGTGCCACAGGGGCAAAATACTTTTTTTTTTTTGGTCAAATTTAGATTATCAGAATTATTTCCAATTAAAAATTATTCCTTCTCCTTGATGAAAGATGATCCTATTTTTAAATGCATATAAGAAGTGCTGTTCACACCCTTGCCTCTTCAGAAGGCCTTTGTTAGTGATCAATTAAATTTCTTTGCATCTTTAGAATGCAGTGGTCTAGGTTGAGAATTGCTGAATTGTTTAAAGTAGAAAAGACCTCTGAGATTGAGTCCAGCTGTTAATCCAGCACTGTCAAGCCCACAACTAAACCATGTTTCCAAGTGCCACAGCTATATGGCTTTCAAGTTTCTCCAGTGATGGAGGCAACCAACACTGCCCTTGGCAGTCTGTTATGCCTTGTCAACCCTTACAGTGGATAAATTTCTCCTATTATCCAATCTAAACATCCTCTGGTGCAATTTGAGGCCATTCTCTCTCCTCCTGTCCCTGTTCCCTGGGAGCAGAGCCTGACCCCCCTGGCTGTCCCCTCCTGTCAGGGAGTTGTGCAGAGCCATAAGGTCCCCTCTGAGCCTCCTTTTCTCCCAGCTGAGCCCCTTTCCCAGCTCCCTCAGGTCTTCCTGATGCTCCAGACTCTTCCTCAGCTCCATTCCCTTCTCTGGACAAGCTCCAGCTTCCTCAATGACTCAGGATTCGAATTTTACAGCCTCACCCAATGCCCAACACAAGGAAGTGGTCATTGCCCTGGTCCTGCTGCCTGCACTATTGCTGGTATCTTGTGCTCTGCTGTGAAGCCACATCCCTAGCAAACATACACTTTGATATTTTAGAAGTTTGGGCAAAGGTCACAATGCAGAAAATACAGAGACAAGAACTGCTTCTTTCATTGTGAAATGCTGATGCCCCGTTCTGGGGTTGATGCAGGCTGAACATATGGAAATTTTTTCTTCCACATATTTACATAGAAAATAAGCAAAATAAAACAAAAATTTAAGAAAGAAGTGGGAGTTAATCATGTGACTGATTTAAAATATCCATCTCTGATGTCTCAGTTTGGATGCTGATTTCTTGAAGATACTTACACAATTTAATCTATAGTGTGACTCATTGTACAAATTTTCAGTTTCTCACCCGAACTGCTCTCTCAGGGATTTTATGTCATGCCAGATTAGGAATTTATTTTGATTGTCTATCATTCAGCCAAATTTGCATTCTCTTCATAATTTGCTAGAGAAAATCTGCTAAAAGAGACATAGGTTCTTGAATTTGAACCTTAAATGCAGAGCATACATTATGTGTTTCTTATGTGTTTTTCTTTGCAGTTTATGCTTCCAGTCATCAGCTGTACAATTGTATCTAGATCCATTTGGTCAACAAACTTCTACATAAATATGAGATCCCTGCTACAAAGATAATGAAACACTAAGGACAATGGGAACATATTTGAGGAATACTTTGTTTTGTAAAAAGTTCAAGAAAATATGTTGCTTTGTATTCTGTTTCTTTTTCTTTCTTAGTTTTCTCTGACTGTCTCCTTTTTCTGTCTCTGTGTTCTTATGTTTTTGGGGGTTTTTATTAGATGGATTTATAATCCTGTTTTTAGAGTGTCTTTGAATAGATTTCTATAATTAGCAATTATAAATAGAGATATAGTCTTGGGTTATGAAGTTTACTTTTATTGACTGCAACAGAAGGTTTAAGTTCAACTTCTCCTTATCTGATTATATTTACCAGAACTGAGGGAATTCACTGTGCTATAAAAATGGACCTTGCTTCTAGCTGGCATACCCAAGAACATTTAAATAAAAATAGCAATGAAATATTATTTATGTCAGTTAGATACCAATGAAATCTAAGGCTTTCAGGACTAGACAGGATCGATTTTTAAATTTTTTTTTTCTCTCTCTCTCTCTCTCTTTTTTTTTATATGACAGAATGACACACACTTCACTCAGCCACTCAAGCTGAAGAATGACTCAAGAACCCTGTGAAGGTCAAATGCATTTTCACCCAACTGATGCTCTTGTAAAACTGACTTAACCCTCCTTGTGCATTTCTGCACAGCATGGAAGTTAGCTTTGTAGCTCCAAATCAGACAAAAGTGCTGCGAGACCTTCCTTTGGTAGAGCTCTTTTGTTTTAAGCAGAACAAATTCCCTATAAGCAGTACTGTAATTTGCACATTGGAATGCCTTCTGCTTATAATGATCTCGCCGGCAGAAAGCACTGTCATTTCACAAATGGCCCCACAGTGCTCCCCAAAGCTGTGCAAAAGTGTGCAGATACAAACTGAGAAAGAAAATAATACAGGCCCTGATCCTGCGATGGACATCTAGGGTACAATGTGGACGGCACTATCAAATTGGAGAGATAACACTTTGCTCACAGTATGCCACAGCAGACATGGCAATGTGAGAGAGAAGGGAAAGAAAGCTTGGATCCATTGTAGGTTGGCAGAGAAACGTGTTAGATGAATATCTAAATGTGTTTCAGTAAGTGAATTTAAGGCACGGAATACCATTTGAGTGGAGGGGAAAAAAAGAAAAAAAAGAAAACACCACCTAGACACAGTATACTAATACCTGAGAAGTCCAAAAATTACAGAATCACAGAATATGCTGGCTTGGAAAGGCCTCTTCAGGACCATTGAGTCCAATTTCTGGTACTTCACAAGGCACTCCAAGAATCACACCATGTCCCTGAGACCATTGTCCAAATGATCCTAGAACTCTGTCAGGCTTGGTGCTGTGACTACTCCCCTGGGGAGTCTGTTCAGTGCCCAAACACCCTCTGGGGGAAGAGCCTTTTACAAATATTCAACCTAAACCTCCCCTGATGTTACTTTGGGCCACTCTCAGGTCCTGTCTGTCCCTGGTCACCACAGAGGGATCACCGCCTGCCCCTCCTCTTCCCATCTGACTTCCTTATGCTTTTGGAGAAGAACAGAGATGACATAACCTGCTGACAGATCTTTGCAGTGCTGACCACCAATTCTCTGAGCAGGGAAATCAAGATGTCAAGGGGACCAGCAGCCTTAATGAGCCTCACATGGAAAGAAAACTCACTAGGAGAGGGATGCTGCTTTTCCAGGATCTCCTGCACATCTCAACGTGTTCCACAACTTTCAGGTTGCAGATATTTCCTCATAATATCAGTTACTTGAAGAAGTAACTGTGTTATATAGTTGTATTCTCAAACAAGAGGTGACTGTGAACACTGTAGCACTAAGAGGACTCATGACAGAACATGGCCCAGAATTTGCACTTCTGTGCAACACAAGTTTTTCTTCGCTATTAAGATAATATTCAGTTCTGAGCACACATTGAAGAAACTTTCCCTCAAGTTAGGAGTGTGAAAAGAGAGAATGAAAGCGACTTGTACTGAACTTTCTGATTGGATCTGGACATTTATACTGTAGTTCTGATGATCCCCCTTCTAACTGGCAAAGATACCTGTGAAGAGAATGTAGAAGGAGAAAGAGATGAGGAATAAGACTAAAAAATACAGAAACAAAAAACAATCAAAAAGCATTAAACTCGGTTAGCAGAAAAAGGAAGCACGAGAGGAAGGTAGAAGAAAGGTCAGTGCTAAAAAACTGTACTTTACAAGATGTCCATTCTTATAAGTGTATTCTGTGCTTCATACTGGATTTAGTCCTATGAAAAAGTCTTCTTTTTAACTTGTAAGTACATGAGTAACAATAAATAAAAGAATATTACTTTCCATATGTGTTTTGGGTTTAAATTATCAATGTTAGAGCTAAGGAGCAATGTTAGGTAGCATATATGCCAAAAACAAATTTCAAAAAAGGGGAAAAAAATCAGATAAAAGTTTGTAAAAGATTTGCTTTAGCTGCAGGGTCCTGCTCTAGAATCCAGCACACCAAATGAAAGGATCTGCAAAGGAGGTGGAAATTCTGCTGCGTATTTTTTGTATCATAAAATATGAGAGGTTTCAGCTCACATCTCCTGGTCTAACAGGCTAGATTGTGATTTTCTTGTGCATAAGCCCTTTGTTTCCATGCAGGTTCTGTTTCAATATGCCTGGAATTATCCCAAATAAATTTTGACATTTAATTACAGTGCCAAATTTAGAAGTTTAGGTACTATTGTTATAGTGAGTAGAGAAAGAGAAATAATTCAATCCTTTTAAGACCCTACGTATTGAATGCTCTTCAGTAACCTGTTGAAATTTTTTGGATGATGTCTGCTTCCACTAAGCTTACTAAATTCAGAAACAGTGGCCCTAATATCTATAATATTAAATATTCCCTTCTCTTTTATATCTTTTCCTTTAGGAGAATGAAGGACACTTATACCTTTTCACACTAGCCAGCATCTAAATCATGCCATGATCATTGCCTCATTTCCCTCAGAGCCCTCATCCTTCTCACATTTGTGTCTCTTCACAGTACCTCTTGGCATGAGAAAATATTCTGGAATTTAGAACTTCATCACCTCTAAGCCTTGCAAAGCTGAGGACCTTCCTCCTGTACCCAATATTCACCATGCAGTAGCCTTTTATCAAACTACCCAAGGCTTCTGCCTTGTTGCCATAACCATGGCACCCCAAGTGCTCTTTTGAGCCTTGCACTATGAGATTCTGACCAGAATCCAATGCCCAGTTTCTGGTAAAAACCGTTTTTTTATTATGTTTAAATAATTTTGTTCTTCCTCTGTCTCTTCACATTTCGCCTTGTAGCTACTAATCTTTGCCTGTGTATAGATACATACACTCTTCTGTGTAAAACCCTGTGGGTTTTAGTTTGCAGTTTCATGTTAAAGCAAACACAGCTTAGGAGAAAATGAATGATACTAATTTTAAAATCCAGAAAACGTTATCAACAATATACACACCAAAACTTAATGGCCAATTAGGGAGCAACACCTGCACCTAATCAGGCATGCTCCAACCAGCGCCGGCAGTGACATAAACAGTAACTACCAATGGGGAGATCTGAGCAAGTTTTAATGAGAAGTATAATTGTACTCTTTTTTCTAAGAAGATAACAGGAAGAAAGCACTTTTTTTTTGGTCATTTTCAACTTGATCATTGTCACCACCTGCTGCAATGCAAAGGATGCCCTGAAGAGAAGGCTTGAAGGCTTGTTAGGGTAGCACAACACTTTACTTTCCACCTGGACTTGGAAGAGAGGGTTAGTTTTTTCTCTCTTTTCTCCTCCTTGTTTCATTCCCCACCCTAAGGCAGCTCTGAAGGCTGTCTATACTGTCAACTGAGGCCCCTAATAATAAGCTATATACATGCAAACCTGTTTGAACTTTCACTGTGCAGCAAAGGAGGGCATAAAATGCAGGGCAAAGTCGAGAACAGGTAGCAGAGAGGGCAGGATTGGATTTCTCTGCAGACCAGTTCATGTCCTTGGTTTGACTTGGATCATCAAACTTGAGCCAGAGTCAGGTATCTACCAGGGGAATAGCAGTCATAAACCAAACAGTTTATCCAAAAATTAGAAACTTCCCTTCTCCCTTCTTACCCTCAGTCTGAATCAGTAATGTGAATATCAGGGGGCCCTCACATCTCCAGTCAAATTGTTTAGCTGATGATACTTTCCAGCCTTTTATGTTCTTAAACTCTTAGTCACCTCTTGGAAGAAGCATTTTAGAGGCATTAAGTTGGAAGTCCAGGTGTAATTGTATAAAGGATGCCACTGACAAGTATTTAAAAAATACACCAGGGACATACACAAAGACAGAGCACCTTTTTATGTGGAACTTGTTTAGATACAGGACTGGAGAGTAAAAGCCATTTCAAGACTCATTTCAAATATTACAAAAGGGCATGTTTTTCCACTATGAAACACTGATATCTGGAATTCATTTCCATGAGAATGTGTTAAGTATGATAAAAATTCATTTTGTTGAAAAAACACAAGCCACAAAGTGTAGTCAAATGGAAACTCTTTCCAGCTCAGAGGGTTTTGCTTGTTTGTTTGTTTGGTTTAAAAAAATATTAAATTTGAAATATATTTATTATATTTAATCATCATATTTAAAGGTAGAAACTGATAATAAATAAATATTTATGGGTGCTGGCCATCATTCAAGGGTCTAACTGGGCTGATGAAAAATGATAAATGGAAAAAGCAGAGTGGTTTGCACAGGGGTAGCACATCTGGGCTTCACATCACAATGCCATGCAGAGGTGAAAACTGAAGAGTTCCTCATATTCACTGTATGATCCCATGGTTGCAAATAATAAATAAATAAACAAACACTTTTCAGGCATTTAAAAATGTTCTGTACCTCAGCCAGCTGCTGCCTCCCTTCAGATGTAGCATGATAACTACTAACAGGATCTCTTCAGGACTGATAGAGTGCAAAGTTAACAACTAATTTAAAACACTATCATACTTGGTAATCTTAAACCTCTCAGCAAAGCAGCACTTTGATAGCACTTCTTCAGCTATATCTCATATTGATGCCGAAAACAGTGGCTGAAATGAAGACAGCCTCATGACAAGACTAGAGTTTATATTTTCTCCTTTTCTCTCAGGGACGTTGTGGAGAATGAGGAAATGATGGATGCAAACAATATTCAGGTAAGCATATTTTATATTTACAGTTCCAGAAAGGCCTCTGGAAGGGAATGGGTGCTTTACAGGAACTCAGTCTTACACAATACAATTTACTTGAAGGAAAAGGGTTCAGCTGAAAAAAAGAAATTATAAAATTGTAGAGTAGAGCAAAACTCATACTTATGTATTAAAACTCTTTACAAATATGTACAAGACTAGTTTTGTTTACTAATGTGCAGAGGAAACTGAAGTCTGACATTATTTTAGGACCAAGTATAATTTCAGGTTAAATTTTAGCTCCATATCTAGAAGGAGTGGCAACCAAAAATGGAGAAGGATTCCTGGGTTTTCTATGGATCAGAGGAGTGATCACATTATCAAGTTACTGGACAAAACTTGACTTTCATCTGTTTTATTCCTTTTCTGTGAGAAAAGACAGACTTAACTCAGTCTCTCAATAGCTGAAGAAGATCCCTAGGTGTATCAGAAAATCCAGAATGCCCCTTTCCTCTCTAGGGGCAGGCAGCATCTATACTTCAGTCTTGCTCCATCTTTTTATGTTATTAAGGAGCAGGCAACATCAGAGGGCTTTGCTTACAGAGTGTTGCCTAAAGTCTGTGTCTGTCATGTTCTACATTATGTGCCGATCATTACACACATGTGTCTGCTTCCATGAGGGGTCTGATGAGCAAAAATTCCTGAGGGGAGGAGGAGGCTGTGCAAGCAGTAGGATTACCTGCCCTGGCTGCTGCTCAGCTCACCAGTAACTGAAGTAGAGACATACAAAAGACAGATTGTCCTGAAACCTCACATATGGAGCTTCTTGCTGACCCAGGACAAAGTTTTAAGGAGGTTGTTTTTTCTTCTTTAATTTTGTTCTGTTTGGGGTTTTAGTCAGATCTGTGGATTTGCACTGAATCTTTCCAATGAGAGGTGCAATGAACCATGTGTATATCTCTATATTGTGATATGTAAATATGTAATATTCATGGGTTTAGATGTAGCACTCAAGGAGTTTGGTAGCTGTCTGCAAGGCAGGATTACGTATGTGAGTGGTTGTGGTGTTATGGTGGTAAGATTTACTGGTCAGCTTGACCCCACAGCTGGAAGTGAGCCCAAATTTCCTGGTTTCAGATGCTGAAATCTTACTGCAATCCCAGAAGCTAAGGGAAAAAGAAACCTTGGATTGGTAAAGTAAAACCTATTATTTTATACAATACTGTGAAAGAAGATAAACCTATGAATTAATTTTATCAATTAAGTCTCTTAAGGATAGGAAGTCTCAGGAGATTTCTGGTAAGTTTTGTTTTAAATTGTGTCTAAAATACAGTAAGAAAACGTCATCTTTCCACACAGCTGTTTTTACACTTATTCTTCAAATCCCAGCCGAAGCTGGGGATTGAAGATGAGAGTGAAAATGGGAATATGTGTCAGAAGTACATTACGGAACAGTAATGAGGTTTTATCATCATGAATTTGGAGAAGCTGGAGTGCTTAAGATGCAGCAGAGCCGTGGAGATAGGACAACATGTGTTTTTGTTCCAGCAACATTAAAGCCAGGATCTCTGAACAAAAACCCATGTGGTGAATTGAACTCTGTATATAAATTATTTTTATTACACCAAAAAAACACTGAAGTCACTACTTTGGCCTTTAGGAAATCTGGGTTTAAAGACATGTAATTTCAGGTTAGATCATGATGGGGGCATCCAAATTACTTAGTTTAAGAACACTAGAAATATTTTCTTAACAGTGAAATTTAATTAATTACACCATTAAATTAGTAGAAAGTTCTCTGGCCTGGTTGAGACACAGAGTTAAATGTCACCCTATGTATAGTGAGCAGCCAAAAGCTAGGAAAGGAATGCCAGTGCCAGATTTCTGGGGTTGTTTTCAATTACTCAGTGCCTATTTTCTTTATTTCTTTGCTAACTTTTCATGTAGTTTATGATCTTGCACCTAAGAGCTCTGATTTTACTTTCTGTCATGATGCATCTGCCTGAACCCTTTCTAGTCTTGTTTCAAGGTTATGATGGACTCTGTCTTCTTCCATGGCTTTTCTGGCTTCTCTGTTTTTAACTTGGGTTCTGCCTTGTTCCTAATGCATTTACACTGGCTCTCTCTGTCCATGCCATTGTGTAGTTGCTGGGAATAAAATTTCCCCTTTCTTTCTCTTGTCCTCTCTGATTTTAGGGAAAAAAAAAAAAGTTCAGGATTCACAGCTCTAGATTTACTTTTACTTCTACCCTCTCCCTTCTAGTGATTAATTAATGAACATACTTAACCCTATCTTTTTTTTTCTCTTGCACTGCAGTATTTGTAACACTTCCTTGCAGGCCTCTAGTTCTAAATAACTTTGGTATTTAATGCATATATTTACCTCATTAGGACCTAAGGCACTCAGGATATTTATGTCACTTGAGGAGCCTCATCTGGTTGACAGGCACATGCTGACCATATTAGCACAAAAACTGTGGTATCAGGAGGCTCCCTTTCATTATCACTGCTGCCAGGACAGAGGCAGATGTTCATGACTGACTGCCTCTTGAAAACTGGTCTAATGATGAGACACTTCCTCTTGAAAACTGGTCTAATGATGAGACACTTCCTCTAGGACAGAGAAAACATCTTCTGGGTCTGTGTAATGCATAAGCTTCTCACCCTCCAGTCCCTGTTGTCCTGAATATGTCCAAAACCTCAGGTTTATGAGACATGAAGGAGAGATGTAATCCCTTCTGCTGGAGATGGGCCACTGCAAGGACGGGCATGGAAGATTCAGGAGGTAAGAAAAACGTAGTCTCAAATGTAACTCAGCAATTAAAAGCAGGCTGTGGATAAGAGAAGCTCTTAATCTGGACCTCTAGCTCCTGTTCCTCAGCTAGCCTCATTTTAAAAGGGAAAAGCGAGCCCTTCTAAATACATAAAATGGCTTTCCTCATGGGAGATTTCTGGGATGAGGATTTTGAGAAGTCCCTGTCCCCTGAGCCCAGATACTCAACAGACCAAAATGACTGAAATGTCAACCCCGCCTGTGAGAGCATGCACCCAAATGTAAGCACACAGTCCGAGGGAGCAGGATGAGACTGTGAGCTGACAGGAGGGAGGGATGCACACTGCAACAGCAAGACAATTATGATTAGTGTGGACAATTATGATTATGATTTAGCCGTAGGATCCCCAATAGCCATTAACATGATACCACATTTTCCTGACAAAAAATATTAAAAAGGAAAATTCAGTGGCTGAGCAACAGCACTGAGACCCAGGGGTAAATGTTTGCCTTGAACAGGGCTGTAAGCTACACAAGAGAGACTAATTAAATGAGTCTCTGGCCCTTAGTTATGACAGAAATGAGAGAAAGGGGGGATTGTTTTGGGGTTTTTAATTCCCCAACTGAGGAAGAGCGATGTAGGGAGAGGCATGGGGAAAAGAGGGGAAGGAAAAAATTATATTCCAGGGCAAAACAGGATTTCCAAGGTTTCTTTTGTTTGAAAAGCCTGCTAAAGGAAAAGAGCGTTTCCCCTCTTGTCTCCCAAAGATGGAGCTGTTGGAACGGGAGAGGAGAGGCCATTCGCGCTCACAGGCAGGCACACAAAGTTCTGCATTTTGCAGCAGGACTTTCAGGCTTCTCCAAAAGCACAACTGCTTTCTTTCTGGAAGGAGGAATAAAAATCCGTATTATTATAGCAGCTGCCTTATTGCAAAATTCTACCCAAACACAATGACTGATATTAAGTATCGAACCCTTTTTAATTGTCTATTTCATGGGCTTTAGATTTCTGGATTGCTAAAATAACCATCTGAAGACAAGACTTCGATTCATTTTGTTTTATTAGTATTATTATTTCCTTACAATAATAATAACACTTTACACTTATACAGCACTCTTCATCTGTAGATACAGACAATAAGGACTGGATTGCTGTTATTATCCTATCTATCCTATCACACCCCACAGATGAAAGGGAATGGGAAATCCTGTGGAGAAAGATGAGGCTGGGGGAGAAATTTCCTAAAACTCTGAGGCCCAGTAGTGGTTCAGAGGGAAGGGTAAATGACTGAAAGGTGGGCCACTTTAATGAATTCCTTTGTTGTTAAATATTTTCAAAAGATTGCAACATTATAATTTTGACTGAAATGTTAATTAATAATAGAAACGGTTCAGTAGTGTCATCTGAGCAGTCTTGAAGCCAAGAATTTGGGGGTCTGCTTTTTATTTCTTTGGAAATATATGCTCCAGTTGACAGAGACTTGGAGAAATGTGAAGGAAGGCAAATAATTTTATTTAGAACATAAAAAATGCCCTATTTACTTTTAAAGTCTGTGAAGAAATGAATGATCTGGTGCTACTAAAGCATTCACTTATGAATTTGTGGGGACTGTATGGAAGTTAATGACTTTTGAAAGAAAATCTTTTCAATTCCTTTTCTGTTCAGAAATACACTCATTTTGTTGTGAGCAATCCTAGGGAGTACAGAAAGTTCAGTCCCATCTCCTTTTGTCTTGCAGCCTAAATAGAGACAAGAAGTTTAAAGAAAAATGAAAGGGGCAGCAGAAAACATGGGGTTAATATTTCCCTTTGACTGTGTGTTGACGTGGATGCTCTTCCCCAGGTAGGTTAAACACCCTCATATTAAAAAAAAGGTGATAGAAAATGACTAAGTATGTTATAATTAATTGTCATCCCATTATCTCACTTTATACACAGGGAAATGTGGCCTGGTTTAATGGTCTCTAACACCAGATTTCTATTATGTGGATGGACATCTGAGCTCTTCACCTCTGGCTTTTTCTAATATAAGGATTCAAACATCAGGCTCTTTTAGCTGGTTTATTTGCAGTGTTAGCCAAGAAGTTCCCGTTCTTCTCCCCTGACAAGTGGGGAAAACAAGATGAACCAGAAGAACCCCAAAAGTGTATCACATTTGGGTTGTGAGACACAGAGCGACCACAGCTGCAAAACCTGTCACATGAGGCACAAACAGCTGAGCCACCACTTTCAGGCTGCCCTTCACAAAGTGACAAGGTGAAAGCCAAAGTCAGTTTGTGCAGACAAGAACAGTCAACAAAAAAACTCTCTGGAGGACACAATCATCGTTGTGCAGGGCATAAGACATGCACCTTCTCAGCTCCAAGGAGATGGAGCAGCATCGCACAGCTCATGGTGATGATCACACAGATCCATGGTGAAGGCATGGAGGGAAGACAGGACTTGACTCCCAAACCTCTCATCTCACCCTCAGTCACACCCCCCTTCTTCAGGGTCTTGACTTAGTAGCTCTATGTGCTCTCTGCTGCCCCTGATACAAAGGGAGCAAAACCTAGAGCAGAGATGGAGTCACATAATGCAAACCACTCTCCTTATTTTTAA
Source organism: Argya squamiceps (assembly GCA_037834095.1). Classification (NCBI taxonomy): domain Eukaryota; kingdom Metazoa; phylum Chordata; class Aves; order Passeriformes; family Leiothrichidae; genus Argya; species Argya squamiceps. Next base: position 69,447,444 of record JBBMKD010000115.1, on the reverse strand, counting down.
AAATAAATACAGAAGAAAAAGCCTGCTCATTTGACCTGGCACATGGCTCTTGCCTTTGATGTTGCTATTATTCCCATCTTAGACTTTTCCACTTTCTCTCTTGCCAGCAGGAAAGAAGTAACACAAAGATGTTTTATGCCACTGAGACAAAGAGGTATTGATCCTTTTTGCCTCTGGAAAAGGTTTCTAATAATTTCCAGATATATTGTAGATTGTGGTGCTGCTATCTTTAATTAAAACATGACACAGAATAGAAAGCAATTATTTGGGGTATTTTTTCTTCTCTACTTTTTTAAGAGTATGTTCATTTCTTTTGTTTTAATGGGCTGTGGTACCAGACCAACTGACTTGCAAGTTGAGCACACAGAAAGTGGAAATTGAGAGGAAGAATACATGGTCTTGTGTTTCCTATTCCTGACATTTAATTATGGTGTTTTGTCCTTTATATTCAAAGAATTTCATAATCTGTGGCTGGCAAACCCCCTTGGCCAAGGAAGCTGCAGAGAAAAAAAATCCTCTGTACAAAGGAAGTCTGTGCTTGGATCAACAAAACATTCCTTTGTTAGCACTGGCCCTTTGCAATGATGGCAACAACAGTTCCATGCACAGGCCTTGGCCCTGTAGATTTGGGAGATAGCTGTTGGCACAATAAAAAGGATAAAATTAACTCAGTGACCCTCTTTCTACACAAACTTCTTCAGGCAGGAGCAGAAGTGAAGAATTGGCTTCCCTGTTGGCTGCACTCCGATCAGAGCTTCATTTTAGTCAAAATGGTGGGTAGAATACTCAGGTTATGTAATACTGGCTCTAATATATTATAACCATTGATAATACCTACATGCTGGGGAAATTTGCCCATAGACATTAACTTCTTCATTGTTCTCACAATTTTGGGAATTATTAGTTCATCAATGAATTGCTAAAGCTTCACCAAGTCCAACATAGAGAAATAGTTAAAACAAAGGTCTGTTAACACCTTTGATTAAATTAACCTTTCTAGAAACTGACACAGATATTATGCTGGGTTTTCATACACTGTATTCAATTGGTTTAAGGATTTTAACCTGGAAAAAGACACAACATGGGTTCAAGGAACATAGGGTATATGTAGAGTTTATTATTGTTCCCTGTTTACAGAATAAACACTTCCTGTTAAATGCATCAGGCCTGAGATTTCACTTTGTCTGGAACATCAATTACACTCCTATGCCTAACTCCAGGCTCACAGGCATTTAAATTTATGATTAATCTTTTCAGGAACACGTAGAAATTGAATCAAAGAAGCACTTTGCAAAACAAGCCTGTACAAAACACACGGTTCTCTCATTAACAGTACAAATGAAATTCACTGAGTGTTTAGGAGGGAGCAGATATCCCTGTGCTGTCCTGCTTCTTCAGGAGCTCATGAGTAGTCCACATGGGACCCTGTGAGTAGTCATAACCTGCCACAGATTTCACAAGACCCACAGGGACTCCTTCCCCCTGACATCCACACGAGTTTGGTGTCAACCTAGTGGGAGAGGGAAAGACTCTGCTGGTTTTTGGTGTGGAGCACTTACTCCTCTTTCACAAGGCATCTTCGCTCCCTGCCAAATGACCTTCTACAAGGCTGTAAATGTAGACAGAGGATTCAGGGCTTTTTTGGTTGAAGCTCCCCTGTTAGCATAAAGAGGAAGGAATTTATTGCCACAGACTCTCTCATTGTAGCAGCTACAGAAATGTTGTGCAGAAATCAAAATGGAGATAAATAGTCTCCAAACTATTTTTGTCCTAGACTGTCCCAAAGCACAAATGCAAAGCAGTTAAATAATTTTGCTGATACTGCTGGGGAGCTGGTGACTTCGAAAACTGATATTTGAGTATTAGAGTTGCTATTTATTAGCCTAAGATCACTTCATTATAGCAAGTTGGTTTTCATGTTTTCAAAACAGCAGCTCTTGTGGGACCTGAACAGGATTTTCTTTTTTATTATGGTGGTGATAAGAAAAAAAAAATCAATTGATTGGTTTCTATATTTACTTATACATATGATATCTAATTGAATATTCTTCTGGAAATATCACTGTATGTATTTCCTTCTTGCATAAGCATGTCTTTTCTATCGTGCCCTATTGTACTGTATATTTTATTCAACAATAAAATTAAATACAGCAAGGGGTTTTGAGTGACGTCTTTCTCTAGCCTGTGAAAGGGATGCTGATTTCAGGTGCCATAAAGGTTAGCTAAGTGATGAGGGAACTTTCATAAGCTTCTGGTTCAGATAAATATTGATAAATATACAAAGGATATTTATTCAGCATTTGCTTGAGCTAATAGAACCTTTTGAGTCTGAAATTTTTATTCTGAGTATGTCTCAGGAGCAGAACAGTTTCTTGAGAATTCCTCTATTACTTCCTGTTTCCTCAAATCAAGAGGAAATCAGGAACAAGATAATAAAGAGTAATAAAGGTAACAAAGAGCAGAATTTTTGTGAATCTCTATGAATGATCAGTTTGGGTCAATGTCAATTCTTGCATACATGTTAAAGTGAAAAAATCTCTTATTTTACTTGAATTCATTCACCACTTGTGTCAAATGAAACAGTGACAGACAGACAAATAAATCCTACTACTACCCCAGAGAAGCAGCAGCAATATATAAGCAAATAAATAAAGAATTTGCAAAACGAACAAACAAAACAAAAAACAAAAAATCATAAAAACAAAAATCATAAAGAAAAAAAAACCAAACCGAACAAACAAACCAAACAAACCAAACAAACCACAAAAACAAAAACGCAAATCAGACCAAACCAAAACCAAATCCAAAACCAAAACAAAACCAAAAACAAATAAAAAAACCAAACCAACAAAAAAGCCATAACAACAAAAAGCAAAAAACTCCAAAAAACACCAAAACAAAACAAACACCAAATAAACAAACAAAAAAACCCCACCCAAAAAACCACGAAAGAAAACCAAGCTGAAGGTATTTCTTGAGCTGTGACAAGGCTGAAAAGAAAACAAAGTTGAATGACAAGCAATGGATTTTAAACTAGTATGCCAGGGGATGAGCTACAGGAATGGGAGAAAACCAAGCCATTAAACTCCTGTGAAAGAGAAAGTTATTGCAGATAGTAATGACTCATTTGTGTGTGCTAGAAGGGATTTCAAGAATGCCCTGTACCCCATGTACCACAGAAGAGTAGACCTGAACAAGTGGTCTGAAGGAAAAAAAATCAGCAAAATCAAAGATGACAAAAAATGTGGGAACATAGGTGTGGCTGAACCTGTGTGTTACAGATACCAAATCCTACCTGATGATGTTGATTTGGAAATCACTAGTGTGACAAACTCCATGAGCTTCTGTGAGCCTGTGGATCTGTCCCAGGTGGCCTTCTGAGGACACTTTCATCTTTCTGCTGCAGGTAATAAAAAACCCACTGACTCCTCCCTGAAGGGGAAGAGTTTTGCTTTAAATCTTAATACTTTAGGGAAGGAAGGGAATACCAGATCTTACACAATTATCAATTGAGCCAAAATTCCTGTTTCTTGTCATTACACTTAGAAAAAACAAACAGACAAAAAAACCCCAAACAATCTCAGTGTTAAGTAGATATGAAATATAATATAAAGAATACTTTTTTTCTAGTCTATTGAGTAACAAGTAGCCTATATTACTAAAGCCCTCATCTGCCATAACCTAGTAGTCTTTCAAAATGCAACTGGAAATGAAGCTAATTTACTAGAAGAAAGTAATTCTCTCTACATTTTCAAAATCTGGTTTGCAAATCCTCCAGAGTAATAAATCTCCTGTACATTTGCACATTGGTACTGGTTGAGATGCTCAGCACTCTCCTGTAAGATCATATTTGGCTTGAATGATGGTGGCAACTGCTGGAGTCATTGTCTTGTCCAGTGTGATTTGAGGTGAATGTTCTGAGAGTAAAGAAATTTTGGAAGATTTGGGGGTGAAACAGCAACACCCATGAAGAAGATGAAAAGAGAGACAGGAGGAAAAAAAAATAGTAATCTGGTCATTACATGCTCTGAAACTTCTGACTTTAAAATAATTGTTAAGGAACCTCCCAAGTGAGTAGCCAGGAGCCTAATGACTCCTTAAAAAATCATAAAAAGGCTCTGAAAAGAAAAGAAGGAAATACCTGTAAAAGGAATTCATAACATATGTTACTGATGCTGCATCATATGTGAATGTAATTCATGGGTACAAGATAAAATGGAGGAGTTTAGTAAAAGCTAAAGGTGCTTTTTCAAGTTCTATATAGAAACAGCCCTAATTGTGAAATTTTAGTGAGTTGATTGCTTGAATTGAATCTACATTTCTTTAAAAGAAATCCGAGTACTGATATTATAGATCAGACCATAATGTGGGGAAGAAAGTTAAACTCATTACTTGTTATAAAGGATTCTTATATTTATATATATATTTATACGTGTGTGTGTGTGTGTGTGTGTGTGTGTGTGCATATTTATCTGTTTTAATGACTATCTGGTATTTTTCTCCTTGTGATCCTGAGATTGTGAATGCAAAACATGTAGCAGTGCGTGTGTTTACACAGACACACAGAGAAAATGCAAAGGATAGCTTCTGCCTGGGATATGGCATTCCATGTTGGTAGCTGAGATATTCACTACACTAAAAGCTGTTGAAAGAATCGCCTCAAAGAGATACTCCCTGTTCCTAACACGTCTGTAGGTTAAGTGCCCTCTAAATCCTCTAAGAAGATGCAGATGTGCCTCTGAGGAAATCCACAAGTCAGTGCAGAGTTTTAAAAGGTCATTTCACCTGCTTTAATCTCTCCTTGTAACTATGTTAGCTGCTTTAGATATTCCACATTGGAAAGAAGCACATATGAGGCTGAGGGAACATTTGCTTAATGAAAATAAAATACTTTTTACTGACTCTGACAATCTATTTTGTACAAAATAAAAAGTTTCCCAAAACTTCTTGGGCCAGACTGGGTATGAGTTCTGTGTTGTCTTACCTGAATCTTCCTTCTTAAACTTTTTCAGGAATACTTGTATGTATTTATGATAAAATGCATGTAAGCATGCAGGTTAAGTTTAGAATCAGGATATTAGTCAGTACTATTGTCATGACTGTTAGAAACATAAAATCAATAGATGATATTGAAGGATGGGGAAAGGAAGGGGGAAAAAACCCAGAAAATTAATGAATCTTGGTCAGAGAAGAGAAGGGTTAAACATACTGTACTCAAAAAAACCACATTGTAGTTCCAAATAATGAAGCAAAATGCACCATGAAGTGGGAAACCCTCGTTGTGTTTAAGGAGCTGCAGCATTTTGCTGATGGGCAAGATCATGTTTAAGCATGAGCTTTTGACTTCTTTATATGTATGTCTTTCTGGAAGTGAAATGGTTAAGCCAGTGGAGCCAAAAAGAATAGGTGAGGTCAAAGTGCTGGGGAGAGGAAATAACGCATTCCCTATCGCTGATGATAAGCTCTACAGAAAATTCTTTCCTAAACTATCTATCTTGCACCTGAAATCTTCAAAAAATACTTTTAGCTATAAAGAGCTTTAAGTCAATGGACAAGGCTTAACTTGGTCCATGAGTCTAGAGGGTAATTCACCACCTCCCCACTGATCAGGAAGCACAAATGACACCAGCTGGTTTAATAGTGACCTGTGTTTTTTTGCTGCCAAGATCTGCTAAGTGGAGACAGAAGAATCAAGGTTGCTCCTCTCACAATAGATGAATTCAGGAGTTGATATAATTATTCTTATATATGAGCTCAGTTTTCTATGGTTGATAATACAGTTGTCCTCCAGCACTCACCAAAACTGATCAACAAGGATCAGAAGACCTTTATTTTCAGAGGGTATTATTTGACTTTGGAGATCTGCCTGAATATTATCTGCTTCTAATTAATCTCCGAGGGTTCAAAATTACTGATAGACTGTAAATGAAACAACAGTCCATTGACTAAAAGACATAATTATGGGAAAATTTCCATCGTACTAATTGAACCATCCACATTATTGATGAAACTGAGATTTTTCCTGGTTGGGACATTGTGGACTTTGGCCCTAAGGAGCACCCCTGCTGTCTGCCCCACACCTGTGTATTGTGCAGGACAGTGGTGTGACCACACAGGAGCAAGCAGAGCAGACGCGGCAGATCAGGAACTCACACCACGTAGGAAAACACCATGTGGACTTCTCGGACCAACCACACTGAAAAGGGAGAAGATTTCTATCTATTTTAATATCTCTGGAACAAAGCAAGTGAAGCACCTACAGCGTATAGCAGATGCACAAATTTACCTTGGGTGATTAATGTATTTTGAGCAGAGAACTGTCATCTCAGGTCCTATATATTTTTATCTGCTTTAGTGCTGCACACCTGTGGTTTGTTGATAAAGCATTTACTTTTCAATGGAGACAACTGCCAGGTTTAGTGCCTTTGCCCCTTAATTAGCACTGACCATTTCATACACGTGTGCACACGTGTACATATCGTGATATTCTCAGGTAAAATTACAAAAATTAACAAACGATGACAAGAAAACATAATAATAACATACAGGGTGAGACAAATGCATCATTTGTGCACAGAGTGAGGTCTTTAAACTTGTGTATCTATGAGAAACGCAGAGGACTGTAACAGAGGACCCACAGATTTACAATATCATCATATACCTTTCTTTAGTCACGCCTTGGACTTGGGTACACATTAAGCTTCAGAAAACAACCCTTAATAATAATCTGTCATCTCAGTACAGGAGCACAACTGCTCCTGTTAGTAAACACAAAAAGACTCATAACAGCATAATCAAAAACCAGGTGTAGGACCAAAACAGTAAGTTGTAATAATTCAAAAATTTCAAGTATCAATCTGTCTTTTTATCACCCAGATAGTGATATGCTTTTAAAACCAGAAATTGTCCCATCTAACTTAAGAAATCAATTTTTACTTTAAGTATGAAACTTGCATTGATTTTCACTTCAGAGGAGTACATATTTCTGGTATAACTATTACCACTGCATTGCAATTAAAAAGATAAAATAGCACCTTTTTGTGAAGGTATTAAAATTGAAGAGCTGGACATTTAAGCTTGAAATTTAGTTTGTGCTGGCTAGAAAACAACATTGCTCACTGACAAATGACTATGCAGTTCTTGTGAGTTTATCTCCATGGAACAATAATTCTGCTATAGATCATAATCATAAGGTCCAAAATATTGGCCACTGCATTTATGCGACATGATGTTTCATGACCTATCAAACCACATCACTGTCATAACCAGCCACAGATAAAAACACATGTCTGCAATTTCTGGAAATTATTTCAATAGAAAATTTATCTACCTTAAGGCTTGCTTGTAAAATACTCATATCGCAGTTGATGTTTATTAAAAATATAAGTATGACTGTATATTTCCTGTACATTTCCTGTATATTTACATACCTGAATGTTGTCATCACAGAATGGGAGACATACAAGCTTATTTTCGTCTTTACATGATTATTATATGGATTCTTTCTCTTTTTCAGAATGGCTTGAGTTAACCCACATTACAGTCTTAAATCACTAGCTGAGGTCTCAGTTGCCATGTCCGTATTTTTTAAGATGCATGTGAAGATAGATAGCAACAGATAAGGGAAAAAAATTAGGAAAAAATCCAGCTTAAAACAAGATAAAATTTACCAGGGAAAATTCACTCACCTCTCTTAGAAAACTTAGCTCTTTTATGTGTGTGTGAGTGCATGTTCATTCTCCAATTTCCATTAAACTACATTTTCCTGCCTAGGTTGTTGGAAAGGCAAGAGATGGCAGTATTGACACATCTATGAAAGGCAGCAGTTCACCAAGTAAACTAGAATATTAGGATTCTTCTTTTTCACATTTCATTTTTATAATTTCTTTTTTGTGCTCTTTTTTCCCACTTTCAATACATACTTTTTTTTAAAAAAAAGACAACCAACCCAAAAAAGCACAAATTGAAATCACCCCAATACTCTCCTCACGACTCTCTCCTGAAAAATTCTCTCCTTCAGGTCCTGCTAAGCCAAGGGAAATATACAGAGAGGACAATCTGGAAGATTTTCTGTTATAGAATAAAGAATCAAAACTAAACAAAAGCACAGGGAGAGGGAAAAAGCAGTGGGAGGAAGCAAGCATGATAAATTACTGATTACTAAATGGAATTGTTTCAATCAGGAGCTTAAAAAAAACCCGAGAAGGCAAAGAGAGGAAAGAATGAACTTGCTTCTTTACTTGATTCTAGCTTTTTGCAAGGAGACCAAAGAAATTTATGACCTGTGTCTCTTGGAGTCTGATGCCAGAAAAGAACATGTTCTCATTAATAGTCATTTTCTCATCAAAACAGGGCTTTTAGGCAGACAATGTGCAAAGCTTTTATAAAGCTGATTGTTGACAAAATTTTCAGTAAGTTTCAGTGCAATGAGTGGCACAGATAGAGGAAAACTATGCGGGTGACTGATAACTGCTGTACATTCTGCAGGAAAAATCAAATCTTTTCTAAAAACCAAACCCCACCAGTGAATCTTGTGTGAATCACAACTGTTTGAGCTTACAAGGAGAGAACATCACTGGTTTTGGATGGTTTTTGGAGCAAAAGTAAAAGCAGTCAATTTTTTGTTCTGTTTCTTTGAACTTCAGTAAAACTTCTTAAAATAGGAAATCTAGAGAGAATGAAGTTTCCTCTTGAGATTTCCTGTTCATCCAGGTTTCAGATGAGTTAGTAATACAGGCAGCTGGGGACAATCTCCCATGGTATATTACTGCATAATTAGTTACAATATGGGGATTTTATGCCTCCCACTTCAGACTCCAGAGACTGGATACTGGGTAGAATGGGCCATTTGTTTGTTCTGGTATACCGGTCCTTGTTGCCAGAGAGTCAGTCGCACTCTGCTTAGACAGAATTTTCTGATCTTAAATAATAACAAAGTGATCTGCAATTATAAAGCAAATATACAAGAACATTTTCACAGTTAGAGTAATACAGCATGTAATGCTTTTGGGTTTGAAGTTGAATTGAGGACTTGGTCTGAGTCTTAGCTCCAGTTTCATTCTTATTGAGGCAGTAAATCCAGATGAGAAGATTCCTACTCCTGCCTTCCCCCAGAAATATATTCCTCCATTCTGCTGACTGACCTGTGCTTGGGTGTTTTCTTATTCTCTAATCTGGTGTTATGATGAGGTCTGGTTTAAGAAAATGTATGAATCTCCCCTTGAAACTAAGCTTTTACTGTTCTTGCTTTTAAAACCAGCATATTTTTGGGAAGTAGTTTAAAGAAATATAGTGAAGTGACCTCTGAAAGCATAGAAATATGCTGAAATGGAGACATGAGCAGAAACATAATGAATCCTCATTTATACTTTGGTACTGAGGTTTTTAGGTTTTTGTTGGTTTTTTCCTTTGGTTTTATTTATTTGTTTTTGTTTTGTTTTGTTTTTAATTCTTTGATACAGAGAAACTACTCTATGTGTTGTTTAAGTCCCATAAAATTTAAATAATGCTTGAGGACTGGAGGAATTGCTAAGGAGAAGATCCAAAATGGACACAGCACAGTATAATGTCTACACTATAAGATTTACAGAATTGTAAGTGCAACCTATTTCATGCAAAAAAAAAAAAAAAAAAAAAAAAGTACATGCATTTATTAATATAAAAATACCACAGATCACAGAAATCCCAGGATATTCTGAGCTGAAAGGGACACAAAAGGGCCACTGAGTTCACGTCTTAAGTGAATGGCATGTACAGGAATCAAACACCCTTGACATTATTACCACTGTGCTCCAGCCAACTGAGCTAATATATATCCATATTCAGATTTGTGAGGCAATATACAGATTGTGGGTTTATACTATGGGTTTACAGCATTACTGTACACCAGACCACTGAAAAGAAAAGTTATTGTTGAAGGCCATATCTTTTTAAATTCCCTCTCTCTCTCTTTTGCTTTGCAGTTTTTCCTACTGCCACATCTCGACCTTTTGTGCAAAGGTAGAAGCAAATAACCAATCATGAAAAAGAACAGGAAAGCTGTCTATTAACTTGCTGTGTCACGGGAAGAAATGTAACGTCAGATTACACTCTTAGGAAGAATCACTGGTGCAGTATTCCCACAGCACCCAGCAGTATTCACATATGCCTTTCTCACACTGCACTTACTGCATTATGCCATAGTTTGCCATATTTCTGTTCATTGGCATCTTAGGTCTGCATGTATCATGTCTCTGCTACTCTTTTTTCGGTTCTCTGCCTTCCATTCTCCTCCTCCTGTCTCTCACCCCAGTAGTCTACAGGGACTCATTTGCCTGTACTCTGCTTTAGAGTACAGGTAATCATTCCCTGGAGGAGGCACTTGTCTACATCACCAGCTGCTGTAGGTTAGGGTATGGAAACAGTGAAATTTAAAATTTCTGCTGCACACAGCACATAACCACAGAACACTTTCATCTGGGTAGAGAAGCTGTTTAGTTGTAGGTTAGGTAGTAGGAGTACATTTGTCAGCCTACAGACCGGGCTGCCAGACTAGTCTGGATGGAAGCACACTGAAGGAAACAATTGCAATATCTAACTCCAAAGCTTGTTTTCTTTGTCTGCAAGCAGTAAGTGTTAAGACACAGCAGAGCATTCAGTAATGAACTGAGGATAAACATTGTTATCATTCCTGGCCCTTAAGGAAATTTCTAGGACAAGGAAATACTTGTCTATAGATTTGAAGAAAGAGAGTATGACACATGTTTAAGCTAAGTGCCATTTCTTCAGACTGTTTTTTGTCGGCGATTGAGGGACAAAGACATTCGAGTTTGGATCAGAAGCCAATTTTATTGAGCATACAAGGTGTTTATATAGGGTTTTATCTGTATTGCACTTATATAGGGTTCTATTTTTGGTATCCAATTTCCCATTTGGTTACACATTCTTCATGACATCACAACACCTGGTAACATTATCTTATCACAAAGTTTCACAACATGTTTCCTGGTCACTTCTTGCCCAGGGAACATTAATCTGTATTTGTCTGTCCCACGGTTTCTGTTCGATCAGGCCTAATTTATCAGCCTCCTTTATCACTTCCATTGTACTCTCTGTTTTATTCCCCATAGTTGTTCAGTGTATTTTCAACATTCTCATTTCAGTACCAATGAAAACACTCAGCTGACAAGAACTTGAAGGGCAGTAAAAAATTTGGCCTGTGTCAGTTTCCTAATTTAGAAATTGTTGCAAGTATAATAGGTTTATCGTAATAATTCCTAGAGTTCAACATTTTTCTACACCATCAGAAACTCCTGACTTCATCACATTCTAATGTCATCAACTAGTATGAGTGACATCAGCAAATAGCAGCCAGGAAGGATGTTGAATAACATGCAAAGACAGTTCTTGGGATCAAATAAACGGCTGAAGCAATCAACCAAATCTTGTGCAGCTATGGAAAGAGGCAGTGGAAAGTTTTGTGACTGCTGACAAATACTTAGTACCAATGAGTTCTGTGGGAAATAGTAAAGGTAAGAAGACTTTTAGAAGCCCTGAAAGCAGGCCTCAGAAGGAGGAAGCAGAGAACTTTGAGCTGGCTGCAGCTGCAAAGCCTGAAAGATGAAAAGGTATAATGAAACAACAAGCAAGGACATGAAACAATAGTTTGAGTTTTTAGGCTTGGCTAAGATAGACCTCAAGACTGCAGAAAAATATGTTTAGCAAGATAGTAGAAGGTTTTAAGCTTAATAATGGAGTATTGTGTATTGTTAAGAGAAAGCATACAAGCAAGCATTGTTTGAAGCAGGTATTTGTGTGCTTTTAGTGATTGGCTAAAACAATTGTCTGTAAGCTTTAGCAATGTGCTGTTGGCTGGAAAACTTTTAAAATGGCCTGTAACAAAGAGATCTTTGGCTGCTGCTGGCAAGATGTGAGCTGTTGCCATCTTTCAATCATCTCAACCTGTAATGAGGCTAATGTTGCAATAAAATTCAATGAACGTACCCCAGCAGTCCCGTCCCATTTGTGAAAACCTCCAGCACAGAGTTCTTTCTTCTTTTTTCCCCTCAGTGCACAGCAGCAGAATTCTCTCTTCACAAACTTAAAGCACCAGGATCCATCAAAAGATGAGTTTTCTGTAAGAACGATGCATTTCAGCTCACTGAGTGGTGATTGAGTATAAGGATGCTAGGATTTAAGAAATGCTATGAGCACCTTCAAATGCAGGGCCTGGATGAGACTTGTGGAAATCAAGTTTATGCATCACTGTATGTATCACCAGAAAAACGCTCTTGTACCTTCCCCATGTTATAGCAGCACACCTGCAAGCATGTTGTCACTAGATGAAAATCCATATATTTTGACTTCATAAAGCATTGTCACAAATAAATGGAAATAAATATTACTTTCATTTTTTTTTGTTTGTTTCTTACAAGTGGGTGCTGAGTTTCATTTTCAAATAACAGTGATGATTGTGACTCTTCATTAGAGTTTTCACTAACATTTCAAAGCAAGACTACATTTCTTCATCCTTAGCAGTAGAGATGTATTACCTAGATAATTAAATGTCACCAGAAGTTGCTAGATTCAGTAGTAAAAAAACTGCATGTGAAGTTTAATGATAGATGAACGCTTACGAAGTATATGCTGATGTATTAATTGAAAAAATATGCCTTCAAAACGGGGTATTTAGCTTGCAGTGCCTCCGCCTGTAGTCAGGGGTACAGAGCTGAGTGCACTTTTTTCAAACAGAAGCTGGATTAGAAGAGTTAATGCTATCCTCCTTCATTTCAGAGCTCACATAATAGAAGCAAGTAGTTGGCTTATATCTGTTATGATTTAGGAACAGAAGACACTGAAGAGATTGCACATATATTAATTTACAAGGTGAAATAGGGAGATGCAGAATCCTCTCTAACATTTCTGATATAGAAGTGATATCAGCCCAACAGCTCAGGCATATATTTTATAAGAGGAATGAATAGATGAGTGTTCTTATAATATTCAAAAAGCTTCATATAGCACTTTTTATGCATGGAGTTAAAGTGTTTTAAAGTAAAAATATAGGCCATCATCTCAATATTATAGCTGGGCACACCGAGGCTCAGGGATTGAGGATGTGTATGAAAACTGATTTAGCCAGGAGAGCCTTGTTTGAGTCAAAGCTGGGACTCAGCTATCGTATCTGATTTTTATCAGATTTTTATTCAATAACCCACATGCAGGGGAAGAACTAAGTCCTTTTCTTGTTTGTTTCTACTTTTCATTTGTGTCACAGTTTCTGGGATTTATTCCATAATAGATCAATTTATTTTGCAATACATTCTTTTTATTTTTGTCTTAAAATGGTGACTTCTTTTTGCAAAGGTAGCATAAAACTACACAGATATTGTTTTGTCCATCCATCTGTCTAACCCTCAGGGCCTGATTATCATTTTCACTATGACTACTTTATACTGCTCTAACCATGTCAATGAACCTTACAGTCATGGCCATAAATGTAATTTACACCTACTTGAGTACTCCTATGCTTGGCAGAAAGATGTATCTTAGGAAGAAAAGGCTCTAGTAAACTTTGAAATCTAAATGTTGATCTCTGTTGTAGAAGCATTTCTGCCATATTCAAGTGCACAGTCCAGAATATAAAGGCAACCTGCTCTATTTTTGATAATCCTGACAGGAATACCGTATAGACTCCTCTACTGTTAATCTAAAAAGTTATTATGGTCCTTTAGTGTTGTTTTTTAAGGCAGTGTCAACAAGTGAAGAGCTGTGGAGAAAGAATAAAAATGAATGTCTGGAATGCCTGGAAAACACTTTATCCACATTGACATTTACGACTGCGATAACAAAAGTACAAATAGATCCAAACCATTAAAATCAGCTCCAAAAAAAGATGCCATGACAAGCTCTAATGAGTAAATGGATGTGGACTTATAAGTCTACATCTACCTCTACTCTGAGGGTGGTGAGATACTGGCACAGAGAAGTTGTGGACATCCCATCTTTGAAAATGTTTGAGTCCACGCTGGATGGAATTGTGAACATCCTGGTCTAGGGGAAGATGTCCCTGCCCATGACAAGGGATGGAACATGACAATGTTTTAAGTCTCTTCTAGCCCAGGCCCTTCTATGATTCTATGATTCTGTGATCATGTTACTTGGTTCCAAAGGGAAGCCTCTCATGGAGCACACAAGATACAAGAAGTATCTCTTGCACCCATCACTCTGAGAAGACTGTTGGATCAAGAGAGGTCGTTGATCTAAAGCACATTGTGGAGGCTGATTTCACTTATCCCCTGGAGTCATTCAGTTTCCTTATTAGGCACTGTGTGACCAACTTGGCTTTATTTCTATTTGTTGGCAGAATCTACTATCATAATCAATAACAGTGGCACTCATCAATGACATGAGTGGTCCCTTCAAACTGAAAACCAAAAATGTAAAAAAAAAAAATTTGTAAAAAAAAAAAGGTTAGACTTTTCTAGACTACACATACAAAGAAGAAAGAAAGCTGCAGAGAAATATTGTACCAGCAGGTTGTAGCAGATGTGTTTGTATCATGCAGCAACATATCTCTAGATGTGGTTGATGAAAACATGTGCAGAATATTCTTTCCTAGTTTCAAGATATTTCACTGATTTTCTCTTCATGTCCATAGACCTTTTAATTCGTCTTGATATTTATGGTCTCTTTTGGCTTAGTGATACCCAGTGCCAATAAGTATCATAATCCATTTATGAATAATGTTTTTGTGTTGATTAGCTAATAATGAGCTGGCTTTCAGATTCAATGAATATCTACTTCATCTTCTAGGCAGTCTATTATCTCTGCCAGACAAAATGAGAGATATCTTTACTTTGTCTTCTTTTACATATCCTTTTACATATTCTTTTACATATCCTATGATTCTTTCAAATCAAAAAAACAAAGAAACAGGCCACTGAAATGTTGATCTATCCCTTTTTTTAATTTTCTGATATCGCTGGGTAGCCTGTCTCAGGAAAATTCTCTCCTTTTTTTCAAAGCTGGTGAGACATAGGACCAATAACTCTGAAGCTACTCATGTACTTCATGATATCATTACCCTGGGAATTCCCATGTGAAGCAGACAGATTATAAATTTTAATTTTAAAGCTGGCAACTTAAGGATCTCCTTCAAAGATCCCAAACCCAGATCTGACATTCAAATAATTTTACTCAGGGCTGAAGCTGGGATTCTTCCTTGCTATCAAACTTTCCTACAGAAAGTGATTTATCATTTTCTTAGATACATCAACAGAAACATAAAGATTTTGGGAAGGAACTTGAATTATTGTTCCCAAACACCAAGCCCTCAGTTTAACCTATTGAGTTGAGGTAAGCATATTTAATGGCATCCAAGTTAGGTGCAGGTCTCATTTCCTCACCTCCTCATTTTAGTCTCACAAAGCAGAAACAAACAGAAATCTGAGAGTCTACTCTTTGTATCCTCTATAATATGCCTATAGCTTTATTCTCTGCTCTGTTGATTTTAGCTGATCCAGCTTAAAGACCTCCTTAGAAATGTTAGTCATGGATGAGAATTCCTTGTCTGCCACCCACAAAGGGATATCATTAGTTCTCCATAGAAATCTTCCCAATGGGGACAGTGTTGCAACGTAAACTGCAGCTGGGATTCTTGAAGTCAAGCCTGAATTCCCAGGTTTTTCATTATCAATGTTATATATTGTGTGACCCTGGGCAAGGCACTTAATTTTTCCATCTGAACCTGTAAAATGTGGTAATAATGTCTCCTTCCTTACACCTTTCTCTCTCATCTGTTTGAAACCTCAGTCATGTCATGGTCTGCATGTTGGAAATGACCTACTGTAAGTTAATTGCAAGATCATAGCTATGGATTGTAAAATCCTGGTGGGAAGGACTTGTAATCTTTTTTTTCATAGCATCTACCAGACTGGGGCCCTGATCTTGGCTGAGGCCTCTAGACCCCAACCTGGGTTTAAGGTAGTAAAAATCATATTACACCCAGCATTCGTGTCATGGGAGCAGATATTTTGCCTTAATTTTTACTTCTCCTAGCCAAGCTTCTGTCAGATCACAGTGAAGTTTTCAGTCAAGGGGTTTTTGTATGTTGGTTGGTTGATGTGTTTGCTTGTTTTAAATTAATTTTGTTTTCTACAAGAGAGAGCAGACAATGTTTTAATTATAATTTATGTCACCTGTGTGTGCATGTATATGTAATTATTTATTAGTTATTTTTATTGTGGATTATTATTACCTATTTGATAAGGTGCAGCAAACAAGACTTTAAAATCAGAGCTGGCTTTGAACATCATATTTTTCTAATTTTTCTCTTTCTCCCTGGTCTCTTTCACTTACTTCCTTCCAAAGCCATCTCTTGTGCCAAGAAATCTCTCTTGCATCAGCAAAATTATCCAACATTTTGCAGCAAATTTCCTATCTAATAATTTTTAGCAACTATGGCTGTGAATAAGTGAAGAAAAACTTCATTCTTGCTGTAGAATTCTGTCTCATGATATAAAAGAGAGAGAGAAGGCAATGAAGAAGGAAGAGAGAAAAATACGCACGTAAACCCAGTACTTAGTACACAGCCTCGTCACCTTGACATTTATTCAGCTTGCTGGAGACTCGTGTGCCCTCAGTCAAAGCTAATTAACACTTAATTGACTTCATGAGAATTTTGTTCAGCAGTTCTGATTTGCCACTCATTGTGAAACGTAGCTGTAACTTTTGAGAGCTCAGCAGTTGTGGGAGGTTTGGCAGGTGTCAGGGGAGTTGGAGAGCGAACGGGGAAAGGGGAGTGGAGGAGTTTGTGTCTCCATCTTTTTTCTTCCTCTGATTCTCATTGAAATTGATACAAGGGCACAAGAGTAACAAAATAAGGCATTCAATAAATTATCATTGGGGATACATTTTATTTAGCTAAAAGCACAATTTACAGTAGTTGAAGTTTGATTGATCTGTTGATAAACACTAATGTTTTGCAGTTGACAATTTTTCCATGTTAATTTCCTCAACTTTGGCAGTCCTGGCTGGCAGGACCCTATAAATAGTATCAGTGTCATCATCTTTTTTAAGTTATTAATGAGCCATCGTGTTTATAGAGGTTGGGATTTGGGGACAGGCTGTGCTTGACTGCAGTTTCTGACATTGATGCGTTAGCAGTTGGAACTGGGGCTAGATTAGAACAAGGAGGTGAAAAATGGAAAAGAGCGAAAAGAAGCTGGTGCTAGCCAAATGCATTTGGAGTGGACAAGAACTGCTAATAATCAAAAGATAATTAAAAATATAAAGAAAATTACAGGATATCAGACACAATCTGCTCTGATTCTGATGCCACTTGAAGTACACGTCTGACTAATTATCGTTTCACCTGTGATGAAGGATAAGTTTGGTTTTTTTTCCAGCCTTCCTTCCCACTGTGCAGGGCCTTAGCCTATGTCCAGACGTTTATGATTGCCAATGACTGACAAGACACTAGAGAAGGCATGACTAATTAACTAGGCCAAGGCATCCACTAGCTGGATTCACAGAAACTTCAGTCAAAGCTGCCAAACATGTGAGTAGATGTTTGGATAAGGATGTCCTTCTCCAATTGTGGTGTTCTAATGAGATGTTAAATATTTGCTGAGTATTAAGTAGAAGGTGATTTGTGCTAGGAAGTATCATGGTATCATTATTTTTTATCCCTTGAAAAGCCAGTGCATCTTTCTGTTTTGTAGATGGGCACATCATCACCTCCTTCTGCCACTGAGTAAATGACAAGCTGATGATATTGTGGTAGCCTCCAGGCTCTCTAAGAAATTCTGGGAGCACCCTTAATGCTACAGTAGGATGACACATGCCAGGACAGGAACCTCTTCTATTTTCACATGGCCATCAACAGTCTTGGGTGCAAATCCCTCAACTAGACAAATGTCAGCTGTGATTCTTCTGCTGGCAAAATACACAAAACGTGGTCTTCCAGAACCATTTCACACTCTCTGCAGCTTCCTGTTTCTTTAATTTTCATTATACTTACAGAGAATTCTATTTTCTTTGTATTTAATAGTAGGTTTTCTTTATATAGAGATTTATATGACTATGTGTAGGCATGTGCACATATGTATGTGCACATACATACATATGTATATGCCCTCACAGAAACACACATGCATGTATATACACAAATCCAAAGTTATTAAAACAAGTCAAAATGTATAGAAAATCCAGATGTGACAGTACTGACATTTTAAGGAGTTCTCAAAACATTTCTACACTGATGAGTTGCCTTTGTAGGCAAAAGCCTAGAAGAGACCACTAATATCTATCACAAAATAGAGTGCTTTGCAATCAAAATTAGCCATGGACTATTTTTGTGGATAAGGTAGGGTAGGATTCTTTTAATTCTTTTTCTTATTTAAGAATGTGTTTACTTTAGGGGATGAGAGAGTTTGTTTATTTGCTTGCTTGAATTTGGATCAGGAGTGCCTTTTTCAAACAAATTCCCTGTTCTTCCTTACTGGCTATGCTTTGTTTCAAATTGTGGAATATACAAACTAGATTGTCCTCAAGTGAAACTGTAAAATGTGCTTCTAGAGCACACCCAGTGTAATCCGATCACAAGTGCACATTTAGCCTACAGGACCAAAGCAGAGCTGATTTGAGGTGGAAAACCCATGGACACTATGGACGCCAGCTCCTCAGCAGCACCACAGCTCCATTCCTGTTGATCTTCCCTGCTTGCTAAGGCAGACATATCTCAGCAGATCACTGATTTAATAGTTTCTCTTTAGAGCACAATCAGAGGTCAATGACTACAAGTCTGCTTCATCTCACTCACTGTGCGTATTTACCAAAAGAAATAAAGTTTCTATAAAGAAGTCATGTTTCAGAGAAGATGTGGAGTCTGAGAACTATTTACTGGTGAATTTAAAATAGATGTCTCTTAAGCACCTTGATCATCTCTCTGAGATACCTGATTATCTCAGTGCACATAACAAAACACAGCTTAGCATGAATTTCCTTTTGAGGAGCAAGAGACTGAATTGCAGGTATTCAATCATACAATTTTGAAAGAACTGAATATTTTTATTTGATTTAGCTATAAATTCTAAAAGAAAGACATTTTTTTTTTTGTATATGTGTTTGCATAGCACCCCCTGCAATAGCTTCTTCATTACAGAGCTAGCTTAAAGATTGGTACTAACATGAATATTACATTTCCAGGGGTGAATAATGTTTTCTAAGCTAGGAGAAGGAAACTTACATCTTAAGGATGAGAGTACTAAGAACAGCTACCATATTTTCCATGGTACAAAGTGGTTAATTTGGTTGTGTAACATATGGGAGAAGATGCAATGAAAATGTCTTTGAAGAATAAAAAAACCCATACAATCTAGAATTCAATATGGATTCAACTCAAATGCTTAAAGCTGTAAGAAACACACCTAAGAATAGTTGTGGACTATTGCACATCCCTTTTATCAGTTTCATTTATTTTGCACACAATGAAGTACTAAAACATACATCCAGTACCTGAGGCAACTTACTTCACCTTACTGCAGTAAAAGATTCATAGGGAGTTCAATTATAGAATGATTGGCTAATTTCAATAGCTTGTTTTAGCTATTAAGCCCTCCACAAAGACTTTATGAATGTTTTAATGAATACCTTGCAAGACTTTCAATGTAATGAAATTTGTATTAAAACGCTAAAAGGAGTGTCCCGCAATGTAAGGTCACTTCCATTTGTTCTCATTACAGCCCTAGAAGGACAAAAGAAGAATATCTAGTTTCCTTCTTTTTTTCTCCCTTTGTTTTTGGGCTGTAGAAGGGATGTTAATTTTGAGCACATAACTTGAAGTGTTAACTTGTAAGTAGCAAGACTTATGGTGACCTAGGAGATTGTTGGATAATATTGCCAAATTGAGCTGAGCCTGAACAAATCCACTCTTTCCATTTTTTTCAGGTAGTAGTACAAATGCTATTCCAAAACTTGAGATGAATTTACAGTAGTTAGGGGATGTTGTAGGGTCCTTAACAGCTCATACAAAACAAGGATAAATGAGAGAGATCATGATTAGAATTAAATGATATATGAATATGTATCTGTTAACCAGTGCAAAGAGGGACATGAGAATTTCAAGACCATTTAAACCATTTGAGAAATAGTGTATAAGGCATACTGACTCACCAAAAATGTGAGGAGTCATTCAGCGGTAATAAGCCGAACAGTCTAGCCTCAAAATGCGGACTTATAAGAAGAGGACACTGTTCAAAGATGTGTAACATTAGTTATTTAAAAAAAAAAAAAAGCACTTTCTGGAAATTGATTCATATATTTTAGGTAAATGTCTTCCAGGAAGTATCAGGGCATTCCCATGTAGGTCTGAAGGTTTTTGTCCCTTCTGATGGGTCATAACCAGCTTAACTGTATTAACATAAGAGGCAGCTGTCATGTGTTAGAAGGTGTCAAAAACCATCAAAGATCCCTAAAGCACTGCAGACTCATCTCTGGGGCCTTCTACCACAGAACTCTGCCTGATCCACAAAGGTGCATCAGACAGTGTACAACTGCCCCTCAAGGAGGGGTACTTGAGTATTCCCACCTTAATCTGAACATATATTAACCCACTGGACTTCATATTGTGGGGGCTTCTCCCACCCTTGATGGTAAAGACTGCAGCCATCATTTCTCATGTAAGTTGCAACAATCAAGTTTAACTGCTTGATCCATGGATGGTATTATCTTTCCTCTCCACTATCTACTCTTAACCTTTCCTTATCTTTCTCTATTTTCCTTATATATGTTCTTAAGTGATAGATATGTGATCAGACACTGACACCATTTGAGTTAATTTCTGTACTTTTTCATATAGACTGAATTTGTGGCCTTACTTTTTCTGAGCTGTAGCATTGTGGAACTGTGAGGTGTTTGTCTATGCAGAGGTGAGACACACACAGAATTATCCTGAATTAATTATTAAAGTGGATTATTTCAATCTCATTAAACTGTCATGTGGATGTCTGACTGAGAATTAAAGTGGTCTTACTTTGATTTTTTTATTCACTTCCAAAGTTACACTGAAGTAGGGCCATTTGAATTTTGAGTAAATATCCAACGAGAGATCTTAGGTCATTCCAGAATAAATTCACTGATAGATGCAGGCTAAATTACAAAATGGATCCAGGGGATGAAACAAAGTATGGATCAATCTCAAGTTCATTATATTTAGATAAATTTTATCAATTATTGGAAATATTTCTAAATGCTGTCCTTATTTGAGCATGCAGCAAGGACAATAGGAATACATACATGGGACCACTTATACTAGTTCAACTGATAAAAATAGACTAGCACATTTTTGTGATGGATGGCATTGTCTCATGGTCTAGTAAATTTTAAAGTCACTCAAAGATGTACTAGAATATTTTTCTAAAGCCTTGGAACCAAACTTCCTTCCTTCCTTCCTTCCTTCCTTCCTTCCTTCCTTCCTTCCTTCCTTCCTTCCTTCCTTCCTTCCTTCCT
>JBBMKD010000115.1:69391861-69424096 GCA_037834095.1 Argya squamiceps | reverse complement strand
CTTCCTTCCTTCCTTCCTTCCTTCCTTCCTTCCTTCCTTCCTTCCTTCCTTCCTTCCTTCCTCCCTCCCTCCCTTCCCCTATTTGCAGTGCTCCATGTCTCCTCCCCCTGCTCATTCACATCACTCAGCTGCAGACAGGCTGCTGTACATGTGCCTCTTCCTCATGAATAATCCTCAAAATCTTCACCCTACTCCATGTACAGAAATCTGAAGCTGTGAATGTGATAGATACTGAAGATGATTAAATGACTTATTTGATTTTGCTCTTAAATGGACAAAGAGAGCCCAAATGGCTCCATGTTATATCTTTACTCTGAAGCACCCATAAGTGCCTGAGGGCAGTAAGAGGAAGTTGGAGAGCAATGGCTTCATACACCTCAGAGCACAGAGCAAACACTTGCAAAACATCTTCATTGGGGGTTATGTAAGTTATTGTAAATATTGCAGCACTGGTATCTGCTTCCAAGCTGCCTTTGTATTTAGAGAATTTTGTATGAGAATCACGCCATCATAAAATAGATTTCTAAAACAGTGTCCCCAAAATCCTTGTTTCTGGCCACTGATTATACAAGAATGCAAGATTCTTATCTTAGGTACACAGAACTAGTGCAGATGAAATGAATCTTACCCTTTAAGTTTGATTGTCTCGCTGCTGTACTGCATTATTAGGTTATTTTTTCACTTATGATATATTACAGCCTTGTTTGCCATGAGTGAGAAATGATCAGCGCATGACAGTCTCTTCTAAAGTTAATTTTAATAATAAAAAACCTTGCAGTTCAATTTCCTCATAGTAAGAGGGGCCATTTGCTAGGCTGTTGCTTCTTATCCATTTACATATGTAACAATATACCCTGTCAATAATACGTTTCCTGAAAGGTATTTCCGGAAAGAATGAGTAAGCTACAAAGTGGTGGAGGAAGTGACTTTAGACAGGTTATAATTATCTGAATAAAAATAGTGTTTATTCTCACAGTTGCTATTAGGATAAGGTGGTCATGAGGCTTATTCTGACATTCAATTCATTCTGGTTAGGTTTTGTTCAGCAAATAGTCAAAGAATAAATATCTGCCTGAGGTCTGCTCCATTCACATCTGAACTCTTGATTGCTTAGAGGAGGAAAAAGTACTTGTAGCTTCAGATCAAATGTTACAGCTCCTAAAAAGTAATGATATTCTGAAATATACATTTTCCTCTTAAATTACATTTTTCTATTCAAATTCAGGAAAACATCATATTTCTCTTCTGGAACACATTGCCACAACCAAGTTCTGTTCCTTTTCCAGTATTTTATGCTAATTTCTGGGGTTGAATAGCAATCAATTTTTGCAGAGTTTTCTGTCTTCATAGAATTTTGCAATTTAATTTTGTGAAAAAAATCTTTTGAAGAGGTCAAAGTACAACCAGAGACTGTTTTACAGAAAATAAAAAGAGGGTTTGGTTTCTACAATTGCTGCTTGCTGTTTGGAGCATCCATCATTTTGGACACTAGTCTATCATTATTAAGTGATCCAGCTGCAATAATTTCCACCTTTTCATTCAAATTCTTGAAGAATGACCAAAAATTTCCCTTTTGATTTTGCAGAAAAAAAAAAAATCTACTTTCTTCCACATCTTCTGACATGCCTTCTGACTTCAGAAGGAGTTGACTTACATCATCTATAGCTAAATCATCTTTAATGTTTCTCAGGGGAGTAGAGGAGAAATGACAAGTTAAAGATCCTACTATGGGCATTTAGATTGAGTAGCAATCCAGGTGGATGTGAGAGGGTGGACACAGTCCATTGTATTTCAGCCATCAGAGTTACTCCGAGACAGTGGAAAGGTTAGATCCTGATCATTCTGCCTCCTCTGGACTCACTCCCACAGGCTACATCCTATTAATGCTGGGAAGCACAGAGCTGCACACCACTGTAGGTGGAGTCTCACCAGTGCAGAGCAGAAAAGGAGAATCCCGTCCCTTGATCTGTTGTCCATGGTGCTTTTGATGCAGCCCAGGACACAGCTGGGGCTTTCTGGGCTGCCAATGCATGTGGCTGGATCATGCTGAGCTTCTCACCAACCAGCCAAGTCCTTCTCCCCAGAGTTGCTCTCAAATCATTCTCTGCTCAGCTTTTATTTGTGCTTGGAGTTGCTCCAACCCAAGTGCAGGACCTGTCACTTGGCCTTGTTGAACTCCATGAGTTTCAGACAGTTCCACCTCTCCAGCCTGTCCAGGTTCCTCTGGATGGCATTCCTTCCCTCCAGTGTTTGGCCTCACCACACAGCTCAGTTTTGTTGGCAAAAGTGCTGACAGTGCCCTCAGATCCTGCTATCCATTTTGACAACAAAAGCCTTGAGCAGTGTCAGTCCCAGAGCTCACCCATGAGGTGCCTCCACTAAGACATCAAGCCACTGATCACACACAAGTCTTTGACCTTGACCATCCAGTCAATTCCTTATCCACTTACTAGTCCATCCATCAAATCCATGCCTCTCCTTTTGAGAGACGAGTGTGTCATGTAGGACATACATTCACCAGCTCATAAAGAAGCTTTATCCTGAAACATGGTATGAATCCTGTGGTCTCAAGAGGGCCTGAAAATACAAGCATGAGCTTCTAGTATGGCATAATCATGCTGAACCCCTTAACACAGCACAATGAGTGAGATGGGGTTTTTTTGTTGTTGTTTTTTGCCATACAAAGACTACCTCAACCTGAATAGTATGTTCTTGCATGTGGACTTTGAAAGTATGAGGGAGAAATAGAAGACAAAGGAGGGAAATGAACAGTTCAATGAGAAAATTTTAGCGCTGACTGACATTTAAATTTTGGTGAAAAAAAGTGCAATAGGAATGTGACACTAAAGACTTTATTTCTTCTCAAAACACAGTTGGAATCAAATTAGATATGCACATTTCACTGGGAATAGCTCACAAATAATTCTCCATGGCCATATGCACTTCATTCAGTCCAGAGTTAATTTTGCATTTTGCTATTCTCAGAGGATAGTTTAACTTTAGTTCTCTTCTAAAGATGTAATGAATAGCTAAGAGAGTGGTTGTGTGTGTATGTGTATGTGAAAGAGAAAATACTTGTTGCTTTTAAAAAGGGTGGGGAGGTAAGAAAAGGAGATGGTTTTTATTCTTCTTGTAAAGTCTGGATTAAACATATTTGTGTGCCAAAACAGCAATTCCATATGCTCAAAATGCAAATTTTCAACATATCAAACCACAATTTTTCTTTGACAACTAATTTTTTTTTCACTAACTAAAGTATTTCCACAGTTCAGTGTTACTAAAGATATCCCAGTAAAACCTGACTTTGCCACAAATAGGAAAATGACAGAAAGTCTCGTAAACCAAGGCTTTACATTCGAAATGAAATGTACGAGTTTAACTTATTATGATAGGTTCCATCATAATAGAGAAAGATGAAAATATCATACAGGAATAACTGCATGGTCTTGAGGACAGGAGGAATTGAAACCAAATTTATTTAACGGACTCAATTGCCATATTATTTTCTACAAGAAAGATAGTAAGAATTTTGCATTTAAAACAAAGACAGGGATGAAGATAATAATCTTGGGTGCAGATATTTTTTACCAATTATTATTGTCATCAGTTTAATGTGGATAGTTGTAGGATCCTGGGGATACAGGGAAGAAGAAGTGTCATTTGTACAATGTACTCCTGTGGCTTGATAGGAAATACCAGAATAATTATGGAACAAAATCAAATGGGAGAAAGCCCAAAGAGGGACTATTACAGACACCCAAGAATGGAGAATCTATTGAACTGCTGTAGATGAAAGCAGCTGGGTGCTTTCAGCCTGGCAAAATGAAAGATGACAGAATATGACTGCAGCAAATAAACATTTTGAGAGGGTAAACATTAGAAAGCTAGACAGGCTATTTAGAGAGAGAGATGCCAGTAGAAGAGGAAATACATATATAAGGGCTGGAAAGTAAATAAGTAAAGGTTTTAAAAAATATTTTCTGAGAACAGAAGGAGGCTCAGAAACTGAGTTGGTAATGTGGTCACAGACGCAAAACAAAGGTAAAATGGTTGAGTTTTCAGTGTTGCCTGCATGTGACTTTTGCCTGCAAAAAGTAAGTCTGGGCTCTGTCTCAGGAACTACCTTACTGCCAATGTCCTGAAGCCTGTGCTAGCTTTTGAAACCTTGAGGTTTTGATAATTCATTTTTAGAGAGAATATATGGGCCATATACAATCCAACCACAGACAACTGCATAGAAATGACAAGGAACATGAAGTATGCCACCTACCTGAGTGGTAAGTGTCTTAAGTGTGTGGTCCTGAAATACTCTAGCTGACTGAAACTTGCTGAGACAATGCATCAGAAATGAGAGGGTACTTCCAGAATAAGGAAACACCACATATACCTGAAAGCCATAAAGAAAGAAGTGCTGAATATTACACACACACAACATTGAGAACTGAAAATAACTTTGGATTTAATTCACAGAAAGTAATGAGTAAAATTATTTTGATCTTCACTACTTTTTCCTTTTTCATACTGAAGGAAAGATGTAAGAACATAAGCAGAACAAGTCACTCTATTTGATTTCATTCTAATCACTATTACAGTTATGAAAAATCCAGGACCACTTTTTAGATGTGAATGCAATTTCTATGGATTACTTTTAAAATGAATGAAAATAATCCCTAAACTGAATGAGGAGTTCCTGAAAGTCTATATAGAGTTTCACAAAAGAAAAAGAAGAAAAATCAAAACAAACCCATGCTGAATAAGTAAGTAGATCTCAATTCAGTTTTGTCAGCTTTTGTGAAGACTGTTCTTTGGTTTCTGTGTAATATTTGTTGCTGTGCAGAAGTTTCACGTTTAGCACCTTGTGGTTTCTCTGCTCTTATCCTGCTAGCACAAACAAGTTTTTTTTACCTATGGTAACTACTCATGGGACATTGGGCTAAAAAATAAAAATAAAACTGTAATTCTGATACATATGCTGAGAAACTCTTGATTGAGAAAAAGATGCAGATGAAATTTGGTTTCCAAATTTTCAGCTTTTTAAAATAACCATCAAGCAGTCCTGGTCCCTAAAGCTTTTAATTTTTCATGCATGAAAATTCAGTTTATGTGCAAAAAATTTTGTAGGGTTCCAGTCACAGCTCATTGGGTGTTGTTCTTCATTTATCTTCACCACTGGAAGCAACTGTCTAAAAGGCTCTGCACTCTATTGACTTCGTAAACATGTGAGCTTGAACACCAATGGTGTCTCAGCTTACCACCTGTGATCTTTTCCTCTGGAACAGACCTTTTTGGTTCCAGGGCTGTTCAGCATATATGGAAAGCAACATTGAACAGACTGTGTGAAAGCAGCTGTTTCACACAGGGGAGTGGGGGTTTTTCTCCTATGTGTTATAAACCCTCTTACCAGTTCCTAACCTCTATGGGGTTAACGTGCTATGCTTGGAAGATGTTTCTGGTGTGCTATGGAAGGTGAATTGTGTATGTGTGTCTGTGTTTGTGTGTGTGCTTCTATTTATCCAATTTTTATATTTTTTCAGGAAGATTTAAGTGAAATAGCATCATGGAATGATTTGAGTTGGGCTAGAAGGAACTTTGAAAATTATCTAGTTCCAGCCACTCTGCCATGGTCAGGGACACCTCTCCTCACACCTTCCACTCTCCCCATCCAGCCTGGTCTTGAGCATTTCCAGGATGGGCAATAGACTCCATGTCTCAGACACAATCCTCATCCAGATTTTTCTGACTGAAGTCTGGTTTCTCTCCAGCTATGGTGCTTACTTTAAATAATCAAGTCTCTCTGCTCAGTGCAGCATATTTCATTTACTCATATCTGGCCCATAAGAGGGGAATTGTATCTAGGCGATCTTTAAGGTTTCTTCCAACCCAAACCATTCTATGATTCTGTGATTCAAAGTGAATGAATAAGTAATGGACATCATTCTCCTTCACAGGGCAACAGCTACTAAGTAAGGCTCCTTGCTAGATTTTATCTCCCAAAAAGATGTTGTGTGTTGGACGAAGTTCCTTTTTATCATGAAAAATCTTTACACGGAGATTTTGAAGGCATATCCACTTGGGAACTGAATGTGAGGAACCCCTGACAAGAGGTTGTATTGAACATGAATCTTCTCCTAACTCTTTCTGGTTGACATGTCAAAACCGGCTTACACATAAATGCAAAAGGCACAGATATCAGGAAAGTCCTTTTCTATCTCTTTGCAAAGAGATATCACAATTAAGAACCATGCAGATAAGGGAGAGGATTATTCTGCTCTACTCTGACCTGGTGCAACCTCACCTCAAGTCCTGAGTGCAGTTTTAGGTGCCACAATATACAAAAAAAGATACAAAGCCATTGGTGTCTAAAGGAGGGAGGCAAGGGTGGTGGAGGATCTGGAGGGGAAGTCATTTGAGGAACAGCTGCGGTGACTCGGTCTGTTCAACCTGTGGAAGAGGAGACTGAGGGGAGACCTCAGTGCACTTACAGCTTCCTTGTAAGGGAAGAGCAGGGGGAGGCACTGATCTCTGCTCTGTGGTAACAGTGACAGGGCCCCAGGGAATGGGCTGAAGTTGTGTCAGGGGACACAACACGGTTGTATAGGTTCAATATTTGTAAAAGTTTCTTCTCCCAGAGGTTGGTTGGGCACTGGAACAGGCTCCCCAGGGCACTAGTCAGAGAACCAAACCTGATGGAGTCCCAGGAGTTTTTAGACTAAGTTCTCAGGAATGTGATGGGATTGTTGGAGTATTCTGTGCAGGGAGTCAATGTTGTTGTAGTATTCTGTGTTGGAGTCAATGATGCTGATGAGTCCATTCCAACTCGATATATTTTATGGTTCTGTGAAAGGACTTACCACCATTTATCTTCTGAGGACTGGTTCAGTCAAAGACTCTAAAAAAAAAATATTGAGGAAAACAGATAGCAGTGTGGAGAATGTTTTCCTGGCCTGGGCTCAGTGGTTGATGCAAGCATGCAGAGGGAAAACAAGGTTTTGAGAGATAAGCATGGGAATAACTGAGAATGATTTCCTAATTGTGATGTGTTCAGGTACAGAAAAATGAAAAAAAAAACCAAAAAAAAAAAAAACAATGATAAGAGCTGTTGGCATACCTCTAAACATTGTTAGCCAGTCTGGCTGCATAATAAAGAGTTCAGAGAAATTAGGACCTGAACAAAACCCTGGCCCATATGTTTGTCTTTATCTTGTTTCTCCAAAGGGCAAGTATCCTCTGTTCAGAGCACAGCATAAATAGTGACAGAATATGGCACACAGCATGCAAGCTTGTTTACCAAGTAGTACAGCTTCTTTCCAGTTTGTTATCATGGGAAAATATTGTTGTGTAATTGGGAAAAGAAATTAACAAACTTCCATCACACTTTATTTAGAGACAGAGATCCTCCGAGAACAATACCTTTTGTTTCATTAAGGGAAACATTCTTTTCTTGCTGTTTGAACCAGATCTAAATATTAATAGCATAATATTGGCTTGATAGTTTCTCAACATCTTCTATTTGATGCTCTGCTAAAAGACCATAAAACTATAATAACAGAAGACAAATCTCCCTCATGTACCAGTGTCTGAAATCAAAGGGTTGTCTGCGGTGTGACTGTGCTCTTTGAACTGCTGCTTCTGTTTTCAAGGCGTTTCCAAGGCTAAGAATATTTTCTCTCCCTCCAGAAATTAATGCTGGTAGAGATGTGCTGGTACAGTTTTGTACAGAGACAGAAAGTGACTTAATGAATACTATAAGTGTACCATGCAGAAGGAGAGAATTCCAGCTGTGGCAAGTTCAGCAAGATTCCTACTGGCTTTGCTGACAGGAGATCCCACTGCACCACTAGACCATGGGTCTATTATGTCCTTACCAGGTACATCAACCTCCTAAGGACTGAGAGGTTCTGTTCTGAGAGTGGCCCTTGGCCACGTTTCTTTCACATGGACTTTGTAGCAAATGGATAAGGATATTGATATTGGAAATTTCAGTCAGTAAAATGTCTTATCCTTGTCCTTCATTGATGAAATAAATAAATTATTTCAGTTTTCTGAAGGATAGATGTGGACAATTATGGACAAACATATTTTATCTCTGTTTGAAAGCACCTAGGCTTATAAGTTTTCTCTTCTATCTTAACACTTTGGCAGGCAGCAAAACCTTCAACTGGAACATGTAATGAGTTCAAAACAGAGTGAATCTTAAGGATTCCAAATAAATGGCCTGATGGCCAAAAGGACTGATGGCCTAAAAAAACATAACTCTACCATCTTAACATGTGTAAAGAAACTGCATGTTAGGCTCTAGTTTCAGAAAACCTTATTTGAGAGGATTAACTAGAATAGGAAAGGTTAAATCAGCCTTCATTTCAGGTAACAAGTGTGATGAATTTACTAGTAAAGAAAATGCAGTAACTGAGCTCTGCAGAAAAGCTATTTTTCCAGATCTCTTATTACGGGCCAAAAAAAGATTCTGTTAAAACCACTTTTTTTTTTCTTTTTTTTCTTTTTTTTTTCTTTTTTTTTTTTTTTTAACTGATACAAAGCATTTTTATTTTTCAGTTTAGTTCAAATATGGTAAATAGTGTTGTTTTACAACAAAAACATGTGCAAGCTTTTGGTTCAGGCAAACTCTTAAAATACTAGCAATAAAAATTAAAGCCAATATATTATTTATATTATTTGTAATTATTGTGGCTTTTCTTATTGAAATTCTCGTTCTGAGATCTGTGATCTCAAATGTCTTAGGCTTTCTGGAGAAATTTATTCAAAATAAATATTCTTTTTGTGGTGCATATTTTCATATTTACAACTCACTACTGTCTAGAACAGAAAAAAAAAAGAAAAAAAAAAGAAAAAATCTCTAAAAATATTTGAAAATCTGAGTGGAGTTAATCAGTCATTTGCTGCAGAAAAGAATTTTACTCTTTTAATACACTAGTAAGATATCAATTTTATTTTATTCTTTCCCCTAAGTATCATAACATAAATTATAAACAATTGATATAGTCTCTCATTGGACTGTTTTGCTGTATGGATGAGATGGTGGAGAACAACAACTCAAGTAAATGGCATCTAAATGTAAAAGGGACAAGTCTAGATGAGTTTCAGAAGTCTTAGAAATCTTCACATTGAAATTTATTGATCTGTGCCACAGCTCTCTAAAGAAGAATTTTATTGTCTTCAGAGAGTTTGGAGTCAAACTTGCACAGGCAGTGCTGCCCTTTGTTCAATTCTAGGAATGTCTTTGCTCACTATTAGTGTACAGATCTATAATGGAAGAAAGATAATATTTATGAACTAAAAAGACAGAGCCAAATATTCCTGTTCCTATGCTAGATGGCCAGTGCGCTATACAACTATACAACTCAAGCTGGTTGAAAGCCTCTGTAAAAGTTTTCAGTCAAAATTAAAGTAAGTATTTCTGGGTATGTTAGGTGTTTTAGAGAAATACATTTTTGTTGGAAAAAAGGCCCATATTTTGGATTTCCTTCCTATGTTTGTCATTTCCTTCTTTAAATATGACATAAGGGAAAAGAAAACAAGAAATAAAAATACATAGGAGAAGAAATTGTTATTCAAATTTTAGAAAAATGGTAAAATTAATCAATCAATTAAAAAAACTCAAAAAAATCCATTAAAAAGTTGCAACTGTAGTGAAAATGTGTTTCTACATCAATTCCATCTTAAATGTGCATGGTAATATTATGTCCCATGTTTTCTCTTGGACAGACAGTTAGTGTGTATAACTTCTGGAATAATCACCAACTCTTGGGTTCTTAAGCAAATCATCAATTTAAATTCCTCTTTCAACGTTCTACATATTTTCTCTTCAACTCAGCTGAGCACTATCTGTTCCAGGTACAGAAGACAAAAGCTCCATTTGCTTAAAGATCCAGAAAGAAAATTGTAATTCCAATAAACATTTAAACCATTGCAGCAACAAATTTTTCTGTTAGACATGCTGTCTTGAACCTCTTTAATTTTCAGTCTTCAATTTTCAATTCATTGAGGTTACAGGACTGTTTCCAGGCTTGCCCAGTAGTTTCTTGGGACTGGAGACCAGCTATGGTGCAGAGTTGGGTGGCCTGGGCTGAAGAAAAGCATGAAATATTATTAGCATAAGCTATGGTAAATATCTACTTAGTTCTTTCCAGGATAACTCACAATACATGGGACTTCATACTTTATATTATGTTTTAATTTGTCTGTCTCAGTCTGTTCTGTTTTAGTACAATATTTATCAGCAAGAGTGACTGCCTGCTCTGTTAAACACAGCTCTTTGTGGTCTTAAGGGTTAGTGCAAAGTTTCTTACAGTAATATGAATATTTCAAATGCCTTGGTGTGCTTTTGGTTCAGTTTTTTATTCTTGAAATATTGCAGAATTCTCTTGTTAGGAGGGATGGCATCTCACACAAGGACAAGGCAGCCTGGGCATGACTGATGAAATTTTGTTAACAGATACTTACTTATCTTTAAGAAAAGAAACAAGCAACAAACACAGTCTTTCCTAGGCTTTTACATTTGTACTTTTGCCTTTGTATCGTAGCAGAGTCCCTCTAGAACCCAAAGACTGTCTTCTTGGGAGAAATAATTCCCAGATATCCCTAAAACATCATAAGTGCTGTAAGTGAATATATCACGTAGATGTTCACCATCCGGAAATCTGTAATAATAATGCATATTTTCAACTCTGAAGACACTTGGTGACAGACTTTCTCAGTGAAAAAATTAAATATACTTAAATTTCTCTTGCTGTTATACTCTCAGGCTGTTTTTCATGTCCTTAAATTTAATTTCAATTATAAACAGACACATATATATACAT
Source organism: Argya squamiceps (assembly GCA_037834095.1). Lineage (NCBI taxonomy): Eukaryota > Metazoa > Chordata > Aves > Passeriformes > Leiothrichidae > Argya > Argya squamiceps. The sequence goes on along the minus strand of JBBMKD010000115.1, from coordinate 69,413,276 downwards.
ATTCTGCCCTTCTATCTTTGCACCTATAGAACTTTCCAACTTTCTACATTTCTTTCTTTCTTTTTTAAATGAGTAATTTTTTTTTTTTTTTTTCCTTTCTGGATCCCAACTACTTCCAATCTATATTTAATAGACTAGCAAGTTTTCTTCTTAGTGGCATAAGTAATTATTTTCCAGGAGGAAAAGAATGAAGAATATTGCATTAATTAAGAAAGCAAATGTATAATAAGAGCACTAGATAGGTAGGAATAAATGAAATATATGTTCATAATTTATGAGAATTGTAAAAGAGATAATGATACAATATTGCATATTCTATGTCATTATTTTCCATAAAAGCATAGAAGAATAAAGCCAATTTATTTTAATTCTGATTCTTTTTATTGAATCGAGTCTGTTACACATTCCATAAAGCAGAAAATAACACTATAGTACAGAGCAAGCAATTAGACAATATTTCAAAGGCACCTTTAAGTGAATAAACAGCCACAGGCAGGAGAATGGATGGTAGCATCAAAGGCAAAGCAAAAGCTGCTCTTGAACCTTTTTCAGGCTGAGAGCAACAAAATAATGGCCTAGGATTTATTTTTAATAAAACCCAGACTTTTTCTAAGAATACCAAAAATAATAGGTATATAAATGTGTATGAATTCATGAATACAAATTGCGAGTCGATACAAGAAAACATCAGAGGCAGCATAAAAGAAAATGGGAGGGAGAAGGAAGTGGAAATTCTAAATGTACATAAAATAGCCTCTATGTTCTCAGGAAACCTTGCTAAGTATGCCAAACAAATGAATTACAGACTGGTGTAAATATCGACATTTCAGTAGAGATCTGCTTTGTACCAGAATTGGGTGGGGTTTGATTCTGGAGACTGAGCTTAAATCTCTCTCTACCGCACAGGGGAAAAGATCTTTCTACTCTGCAGCTTCGTGCAGAAAGGAGCACATGACCTTTGGGGCAGTGCACTGAGGCAGCTGTGTAGAATAATCTAGAAGTACAGATAGGGAGGAGCGGTCAATTTCTTGGTTGTTCTGTTTTGTGCAGGTAAGGCCAGAATGTGAATAAGCTCAGACACAGACTTCTGCCTATATTAGTGCAGCGACCTGAAAATCCCTGATGTCTCTATCACCTACTGAGCCTTTGCATCACTACAGAGTACTTCAGCCCACCTTAGATAATTTAGTGTTTCCTGGAAAAACAAGTCAAAATGAATTGCATCTTAAGAGACTCTGTTCTCAGCTTCACATGAGATTGTATTCTTAGATGTTTTAGAAAAACAAAACAAAAAAATAAAAACTAAGACAACATTACCAACCTCATGTTTCCAAAAGTATTATTCACCTTGCTGCACAAATGACATGTTTCCAACAGATTCCTACACATGATCTTGAAAATGTGCATGGGGAAGTCGTGAGTGACAGAAAAGAGAAACAAGGGCTGGATCTATTCACAGAAAAACAAAAGATAGAAAATAACAGAGGAAAACAATTCTACAGAAATCAAGAAATTAATATCTTACCACTTATGGCAGAAGACTGGACATAGTGACAGAAAACAGTCCAAAAAAAGAGGGGATGATTACTTTCTTTTTAATGTTTTCCTGCTTTTGTCAAACTTTTTTTAAATACATATTTGTTGGTTAATTAATTAAAATAAATCATGACAACTTATTAAACACTTTTCCCCAGTATTTTCTCAATTCTGAAAATGTCAGATTCCTATTGCACTAACATATTGAAATATGAAAGAAAAAATAACCTGATCAAACTTTATCCCTTTTTCTTTTAAATTTTGATTATTATTAAAATGGGCTAAAGCAGAATTAGTGCAAGGTCTGCCAAACAGTGAGATTTATGAGGCCGTGCTACTTTTTCTTTAGGGAAATAGCACACTTCTCAGACCAAGGATAGATGAATTAGAGAAAACAATATAGTGAGAATTCATCATGGAGATGAACGTTACATAAGATCATAGGACTAATCTTTCTTTTCCTCCGAAATAAAGTTAGGGGACAAAATGAAGGAATATATTCTGGAGGGAGAAAAAAAAAAAGGCAGGAAAAAAATGTGGTTTTAGTTTTTGTCCAGTTTTAATTTTCTGGATTCCAGTAGATAAACAGACAGGCACACAAAATGACTACAAGAGGGATAATACAGCCTACTTAGATGAAATGCATTGATAGACTTCCTTACTTCTCTCAATCTCTAGCTGGGCTATTCAGAAGTTACTGGCATAAGCTTGGGCTTTGTTCTCATCGGTGGTCATGGTTAAAACAAGCAAGAATTTCCAGCAGATTTATGGTAATGCACTAGCTTTTCAGAATTTTTATTTTTAAAAGTTCCATCTGACCTGGGTGTTTCTGTTATCCTTTTATATTTTTTCCCTCTTGCTCCATCTTTTTCCCAATTTACCTCCACATTATCTACCAATTATTTTTTTCTGAAGCTTTTTGTCCTGAGCTCAGGTACCCCTTAAAAAAAAAAAAAAAAACAACACCTTGGCAGACCCTGATCCCAAAACAAGGAAGCACTGAAATATGTTTTGGACTTCAGTGGACCATTCCTCTAGTTAAAACATGACATTTACCATTAGACATTATATGTCTAAATGATTAATTAACAATTAACTAGAGAGGTCTTTGATTTTTTAATCAACCTTTCTGTATTTTTTTCTTTCTTATCAAATATTTTGCTTCCCAGATTTCAAATAAAATTGTCTTACACTTTCCTTACATATTACTCTCAGTTCTCCTTTCTATCTCTTCTGTTTTTCATTATTTAACTTCTGTAACTGTGTTGTGCACAAGAGCTTCTAAAAAACTAAATTATATTGTTCTGGAGTAAATCAGTGGACTCAGTGGAGTCTTTCTGTCAATGCCAAGCACTATATACAATCCTGATAACCTGGAAAGTATCCTAATTCCGTCTGTGCGTTCCCCCAAAGAAAGAATATTTTCTTTTCAGAAAAGCACCATGTGCATGTATTTATTAAGTGACTGTGTCATAAAAGTTTGAAAGTGGTATATCATGCTTCATGCTGAACCATGTTCACTAATGTATGGCTGCCATATCATCACTTGTGCCCATAAAGCCCTGGTTTATGTTGTTTAAGCCTTGCAAAGACTCTTCCTTTCTAATTGATAATCTTTAAAATTATTCAGGAAGCACACAAATGTATATCACTTCCGGAATTTAAATGTGAAATTTTCTCAACAGCCATACATTACTCAGTGCCAGGTAAATTAGTTTTTTGAGGTGGTTTTACACCATTACTCCATTTTTTAAAGCAGAGATCTTAGCTTATATCTCATCTACTCAAGTTAAAGTTCCAAAAATACTTGATTCCAGTTCATCATGTAACAGATATTTTGGAAACAGAAAACCAGTTTTTAAAGGGTTTTTAAATTTCTTTTTCTCCACTGGGAATTTGGACAATTTGGCTATGCATTTATTTCGCTTAATATTTTTTCTTCATTAACTCTTATTTGCAGGCAAAAATCTGAAAAAATCTTTCTTGACATAAAGAAGTTCTTATTTACATTTACAAATATTAATTATACTCATGACTTTATCTACTTCAATACTGCTTTTACCTGATCAAAACTACTCCTTTCTCACAGACCGGTATAAAGAATCTAGGCTTTGTGATTTGCATAAAATAAACCACTATTTGAAGTCATAGCACTCAGTTCAGTGTTCACTGGGGAATGCTTCTCATAGATTGAACAGGCCTGGATTGGTTCCATCTTGAATCACAACCATATGTCGATTTTATATTTCTATCGAATCTGAAATCTTTGGTACAGTTTTCACTATTACTATGGTCATCTTAATCCATGAATGATCTCCTTCATGTTTAGGGCAGTGTCAGGGTTACAGTGGGTCCAGAATGATGCAAAATCTGTAGAAGCAGTGATGGTAACAGGAATAAATGTTAAATGTGTATTAGATAAATACAAATTTTCCATTACATTTTTATTATGGACTGTGGCTGTGGTAATCCTGAACGCAGGAACTGCAGTGAAATGTCTCAGCTGAGGCAAGATGAAAGCAGACTCTACTCCCCAGCACTCAGGCCATTTTTTCTGAGACAATATTTCTCTTTCCTGACCAGCAGAAATTGCCCTCTAATTTAGGCATGTAACATGAGTGGGAATGTGTCTCTGCCACAGTGCTAGCCTATTAGCGTGGATCCTTCTCTCATGTTGCTGCTGATGCCTGTGGGACACTCCTAAAGAGGGTTTGCCAGGTCATTTGGCCTTCCTTCTTCAAAGATATACAGAAGTTTTCCTATTTCTTTATGACCGTATCTTGTTCTGTTCAGATAGTTTTTGCACTCTTGTTTCTGATATATTACCTCCAGCTTCTGCTCTCCTGCTGTGATTCCTGTTGCACATATTTAAGCCCCAAAGGCAATACTTGGATAAAATTATCATTGTCAGGGCACTAACTTCCATTCCCATCTCTGCTCATTATTTACATTCTTTGTGTTGCAAATTACACATCAGCAAAGGAAGTCTAGTTTAATTTACCTACCTTAGAGTTATTCTCTGAGGTGTAATATGTTAATAAAGAGAAGCAAGTAATTAACAACTAATAAATTACATGACTAATAAATTCTGGTGCGCTTTTTTTTTACTCTTGTGGAATACCTACATAAATTCTAATACTTCTTGTGCTGGTTTCAGCTGGGATAGAGTTAATTCTCTTCCCAGCAGCTGGTACAATGCTGTGTTTTGGATTTAGTATGAGAAAAATGAAGATAACACAGTGATGTTTTTAGTTGCCTCTAAATAAAGTCTATAAGTCAAGGCCTTTTCCTACTTCTCACCCCACTCCACCAGTGAGAGGTCTGAGAGTGTGCCAGAAGCTGGGATGGGCACAGCTGGGACAGCTGACCCCAACAGATCACGGGGATATAGCCACACCCTACACTGTCATGCTCACCATATAAAGGTGGGGCGGAAAAAAAATTAGAGGACAGGGGGATGATGGTGGGTTATTTTCCTGAGTAACCATTGCATGTCATAGAGATCTGCTCTCCTGGGGATGGCTGAACACCTGCCTCTCCATGGGATGAGTGTGTGAATTCCTGGTTTTGTTTTGTTTGTGCTTGTGGCTTTTGCTTTTCCTGTTGAACTGCCTTTATCTCAACCCACAGGTTTTCTCAATTTTACCCTTCTGATTTTCTCCAGCACTCACAAGGTGAAGTGGGCAAAGAAGGGTGTGTGGGGCTGAGCTGCCAGCTAGGCTTAAAACACTTCTACTCATTGTGTATATTCAGCACCCTTTTAAAAGTGTTTTTAGGTGGTATTCACTTGATAAGACCAGCAATAGGTTTAGTTTTGACTAGAAAAAAGTTCTTTACTGTGGAGGTGGTGAGGCACTGGGACACATGAGGCACTACCCCATTCCTGGATGTGTTCAAGGACAGGCAGGATGAGACTCTGAGCAACCTGGTTTAGTGGAAGTTGTCCCAGTCCGTTTCATCCCAAACCATTCTGTGATTCTAAGATTCATCTCACTGTGTTTTAGACCCCAGGAGGTATATAGCACAATTCGCTTTGTCAAGTTGTAGATCTTTGTAGGAGGGGTTACCTCAGACTTAGATAATGAGCTTAGATCAGGCATCAGCTTTGATATGGGCAAGATTGTGTAAAATATATCTACCCAGTGTGGACCACATGTATTCTGTCCTGTTAGTTATTACTTGACATCCAGTTACCATATTTCTGCCGTTGTTCTGAAAATCCTTCCTCTGCCACGTCTGTTTTTTGATGGGATGAAAATAAACAGTGCTTTCTTGATTTTCTTCTACACCTTTTTCCCTTGAATTGGAGGATTCTAGGTGGGATGTTGCAAATTAACACAGAAATGTAATTTATTTATGTATGCCAGGCTCAGCTGTTAGGCAACATCCCCACTAGCTTCCATGACCTGCAAGCCCAAAGATCACTTGAGACATTTCTATTAATCTCTTATGGGCCTATTAAAAATAACTGTTTTTATTCATTACCTAGTTCAGGCAATCCTGGGATTTATTTAGATTTTCTCTTGCATTTCTTAACCAATTTAGATTACTTTTAATAAGGATTTTTCTCTCTTCAATACCCCAGCAACATAGCTGGAGAAATAGAATATGGAAATATCCATAAATTCATAACATTAAGGGTGTCTGCTAAATATTCTTGGACCGTTGTATGAGAAAGCCTTCTACAGTCACATTTAGTAAGTATTTTGGTTTATAAAATGAATTTATGTAATAGTTGATTGAGGATTTTTTTTTTTCTTTTTTTTTTTTCTGTAGGTGAGTTGAAGTTCAAACTAGACAAGAGAACTCATTCCAGCAGGTGAAGGAGAAAAAGAGAATAAAACAGAATTACAGGTCGACATTATAAGGTCAGAATACTTAGTGTCAGACAATTGTATTTAAAATATAAAAATTGAGGTGTTATATGTACTTACCTTTGTATACTGTCTTACAGCAAATTTTGGGTAGAGACATATCGCTTTATTAGGAGGATCTCTTGCATCAGTTGTTATTTCACCACTGTGACCATGGTGCTAGTTCATTTTGTAACAGAGACGGGAATGAGGAGGTAAAACACTTTTTTTTGTGCATGGAAAATTTCCCCTGAGTTTTTCATAATCCTTTTGGAAAAAAACCAAAACAAATACTACAAAAAACCTCACAAACACAAAGTGTTGTTTAGAGTGGAAACCAGAACATATTGTTCTGAGAATGCAGAACACATTACTGATTCTTTATAAATACCTTTGGAATTAATTACAATTACCACTGTGCATAATGTACTGTACACTAAGAATTCACAGCAAACTTATCTGCTTGTGAAGGTGACGTAAAAAGGTCATGGGAGCTGAAAAATGGCTAGTAGTGCTTGCAAGAGTCAAAGAAGCTAAGATGTGTAAAAGTGGGCTTTATATCCATTCCTCATCTGATACTGAGCTTGAAAAATAGTTTTTTTTTTTTGTTTGTTTGTTTTTTTTTTTTTTTTTAATTCTGTTCAAATTTTGTTGCATGCAATTTGGTTTTTTAAGTGTAGACAGGCACAATAAGTCCAGACATAATATAGTCTGGTCTTAATTGTGTTTGCATCTTGCACTAGGGCTTGATCTCATGCTTGATGTCGTTCTTTATTTGCCTTCACTGGACATTGGATCTGGCCATTGGGACTCAATGTCCCTGTTCACTTATGTCCCTGTATGTGTTCCCTAACCATATATTCATAACAAGCTTCATTAACCCTTTTGAGTGCATTTACATGTTAGTAGTTAATACAAATGTAGTAAATTTAGGATTTCGGTAACAAAATTCTGCAAATTCATGAAGACATTTTTACAGAAAATGATGATGTTGTGGTTTTCACCTCTCCACATTGCTTTTTACCAGCACATCCACCCTGGTACCTCATGTCTCCTTTCACTGCAGTGCAGGAACATATACTGCATTTCAAAAAACTAATTGTATTTTTCACAGCAAACAGTCAAGATAGGTTTAATTGAACTCAATTTGTCAGCTATTTGCATTTCCCGATAAATGCCTTCACATTTTTTTCTCCAGAGATGTCCAAGACCTCTCCTTGCCAGGAGGCATGTTATTTTCTGTTATACAGAAGGCTCTGTGCAAGAGATAAGTATGTTGAGCATGGGTATTGACAATCTGCTGATGCAATTGCTCTATATCCAAAAGAGAAACTGGTGTTGAGCTTCTCATCCCTGCCAAATACGTAATGGTCTTGTTTTCTTACGTAAAGCTGTAACCCAATTTTTCCTTGGTGCTGGACCAGTCTCAACACTCTAGTCTGGATGCCCTTGTGAAAGATATTTCCTTCAGGACTTTAGGACATCCATTTGATAAAACTACAGCTTCCATTAGCTGAACTCTCCCAAATTCTAAAATCCCAAGATGCTGCCTACAGCATTCAGAAAATAATAGATAAGGAGCTAAACAACAAGGGTGAAACACATCTCTTAGTGTCTGGGGATTGTTTCAGGGAGTGAAAATTAAAATTGCAAAAAAAGAACTCAAATGAAAGATGAGCTACAGAGAAAACTGCTGTGTTTAGGGCACTTGTTTGTAGTTGGTAATACTGCATCTGAAGATTCGTACAAGCTTTAGGAATCCACCTACTAAAACTCCATGCGTGTTGATGGTCCACCAAAATATCTGATCAGGGAAGCTTGGAAAAAACTTCAAGTAGCTGATTTATGGAAGAATGTGTTAGTCACCTGGAACTTAATGTAATGGTAACATGAATTAAATTGATGAAGCTTGATGTTCTTCTATGATGAAGATCAATGTAGATGAAAAAGAAAAAAAAAAATGAAGTGAGGTTTAAAAAGATGCTACATTCAGTGAAATTTGAAAACCTGTAAATTCTGACCCGTTAGTCAGTGGTACAACAAAAATATTCAGGTATCACCTTTTCTGAACAGGAATCATTACCTCACTTTCTCTACATGGATATTAGTTTTTGAACAAATCTGGAATGGAGAAATGTAAAATAAAGCCTGTTTAATGTGGAGACACAGAACCACTTAATGTATCACCATGCATTCACCTACTCTTCCAGATTCAACATGTTTTCCTGTGTTTCTGAAATAGGGTGTGCTTGGTCATCTAGTAAAAACTTCACACTTTATATAATCTTTTCACCGTAATGTTTTTGACTGATTTATCATGCTAAGTAGAAACAAACTGGGAGGCCTGATCTTGTTTCTTCTTTTAATTCAGAAATCATCATCTGTGGGGAAGTATCTCACTTGGATTCAGTCAATAGTCTAGATATGCTCAGCACTTGGTATTGAACAATTAATAAATTCTCGGTTTCAATATTTGTGTTTAGAAATGGGTGGAGGAATATTTTCTTATCTCTCAGAGATATTCAGAAGACAGGGCTCAGTCCAATAGCTCCAAACTTTGGAAAAAGCATTCTTGTATCCAGTTTTGCCAGCAAATCTTATTGTGCAAATCCAGAATGACATATCCAATCCTGTGCTTTGTTGTAATATTTGGTATTTCTAAATGATCTGTCTTGCCACACAACAAGACTATATGAAGAAAAGACTCTTGCCTTGGGTAATTAGTCCAAGAGACTGTAGGGAAACTAGTTGCAGAAATAATGCTAATATGTTTTATCCCTTTGGGTGAAATTCTCCCAGCTACATGTTGCCGATGAGACACATAAGTCCCTCTTAAATCCTATTTTGAGGGTTTGAGTGGGATTTAGGCAGTGCAAAACCCTTGCTCTGAGTTCTTACACATAAAGTAATTTTATTCTTAATTTATATTTAGGGTTTCCAAACCTGCATAGTCTTATAAGAAATATAAATCTTTAGTATTTGAAAATGTGCATTCACAATTTGTACAATGAAATGCATACAGTAATTTCAAAATCATATGTATGAATTCATATATTTCCAGGTATCTATTTTTTGAAAACAACTCACAATTCTTTTTACATTTTCTCCACTTCTCCCTACTGTCCCCTTTTCTTTTTCTCAATTTTTGCTTCATTGTGCATATTTAAACATGCAATACTTCTGCCTGGTCTTTGAAAAGAAACTGAATTCCTGACAGGATTATTTTCTTTCTTTTTCCATGTTTTTCTATTTCCCCATTTTTTTGGTCTTTCTTTCTGACTGACTTTTTGTTTTGTTTTGTCTTTTTCTATCCTCAGCACGGTGATTTGAATAACAACTGGTGTAGAAAGAAGTTCTGCAATGCTTTTCATAAATGAAATTATCAAGTTTCTACAATTTAAAGGTTCTATTTGTAATTCTAAAAACCTTTTCCATTCCCCTTGCTTAGCTTGGGGCATGAATATAAGGGGGGGCTATTTGCTTTGCTTCTTGTTAATGGATAAGAGATAACTAAATGCTGAATTTACAAAATGCTTGCCTGTTGTGAGTTTTATGCATAAGTACCATATTAATATTATCTCCAGATCTTAACTGAATAATATCTGTAAATTCAGTTCACAATGTATTGGAAAAAATCTACATTGTTTAACTCTACAGGACTTTTAAATGTTGTCCACAAGTATTCACCATTAAAGCCTTCTCTTGGAATTTGAATTGCAAATTCTGAATTTTCCATGCAAAGTTCTAGTCTGTCACACAGTCAGAAACAGGCTTGGAATAGAAAAACAAAGCAAACTTTAAAATATAATTAGAATGGAATATTTTGTGATAGTATTGGATGAACAAAATCTAACAGTTTTAAGGTGCAAATGATCTAGGTCAGGGAATGTTGTTGAGTGATTAGAGCCCAGGGCTTGTATGTATTCTGATCCCACTATAATACTTAGTGGAATTAGAAAAATCACCTTGTTTGTCTGTAGCTAGTTCTGTATTTCCAGAGGAATCTGTCTAAATGACATTTTCAGACATGACCAATAATATCAATAATTACAGCAGCAATTAAATTACCTAAATAAGGCTAGTAATGTCTTTTTTATTGTGTTGAAATTTAGTCCTTGTCCCACCGATGAGGCAGAAAAAAAAATTAAAGTAGGTCTTCTGTGTCAAACATTTGTGTGTAACTCATCCATGGATATCTATCATTAAGCAATGACTCAGGTGCTTAAAACCAGGTGAAAAACCTTCCTGTCTGGATGCCTTCAAAACCCTGCTTTAATTTTCCCTTGAACAGCTTGCTTAGGCATTTTTTTAAAAAAAGTTACTTTTTTGCTGCCAAAAATTTTATTGTAAGTTGAACACCAAAGTTTGGAATTCCTGGTAGACATTTTTTGCTCTGCCAAGATGGTAACATAACAATTTGAAAAGGCAGATATTATTAATCTATCTGAAGGTGTGGAAAGAGTGAGTTCTGCTGTTTTAGGCATCTTTTGTATTAGAAAAGCAATGGTTTGGTAAAAGATATCTCTCTTTTCATAGGGCCAAAACTGACATATCCCTTGTGTAAGAGGCTTCTCCAGTCTTTCATCTTTTTGCCTTAAAACTGTGCCAATGGAGAGAAGAAAGGAGGGGAGATTCATAATTATCTTCAGTGGTGAAACCAGAGACCTTACTGTGGTTGTGATTGTATAACTTGTCTTTGGTTGCCTTGAATCATCATAAATATTTGGGTCCCACCTTTCCAATTTCTGCTGTGGATTACAACACCTCTATTACAAACCTTTCTTTTGCAAACCTCTTTCCAAAGTGTGCTGTCATTTCAGATATTTGCCACTAGAAATCCTTCCCCTCTGTGTGACCTGCATGACTACTTCCATGAGCCACATGAAAGGCTGAGAATAACTCAGTTCTCATATATCACAGCCCAATAATGTCATTGCTATCTCACCAATACTCTGTTCTTTTAAAACTAGGTGTATCATCTTTATTTACACTGACATTCACACATCCTGTCTGCTAGGCAGTATAGAAGTCCACCTTAGCAATTCAACTTTCTTTTTTTTATGTTTTTTTCTCCTTTTTCCTTATATTCTCTTTAGGTTTGACTGACTTATTTGGCTCCAGTATTTTAACTTGTTTCACTGTGCACTTTCTCTTAGTACATTAGTGTCACAATTATCTTCTCCTTTCCTCACCACATATCTTCTCCTCCCAGTTCTATCTTGTCCTTATAATATGACAATCAAATAATACATTTGAAAACACTTTAGTCTGACATAAATAATATAACTTGTGTCCACCACTTACCTCACCAAAGCAAGCCATTCCATACTGACATGGAACATTTAAGTGAGGTTATATAATTTTAGTTTTCTTCTATTTTTCTTGTTGTATTTTTTAGTGTATTTTACATTAAAGGCATAATCTGTTTTAGATTTCATCCTAATCTATAGGAATACCTAATTATTAGTTGACAAGACTGAAGTAGTGATCAAGAGTCCTTTTACAGGCAGTGACAGGACCAAAGTCTAGAGGAAGATTTTTGTCAGTTTAAAATTGGGATCCAGCATTATGGGTTGAGTCTCATTAAGATAGTTTTAAAATTTTTCTATTGACTGTCAAAGGCGAATGCACTTCAAATTGCAATAATGTTATAAAAAATTATGAAAGATATGTGCCATTCCTGAATGGCAAACTGAAGGGATTTATTCTGCAGTGTTGAACTGTTATGTTTGAACACCCTTTCTTCAACATCTGCCACAATTCTTCCCTCTAAAGGCCACCTGGAGACATATGCCCCCATCTGTACTTACTCACGTGCATCTGTAAGCAGGTTTCTTTCATAAAGCTTGTATGCAATATGGTTGGATATATAAACATGTCAAAAGCTGAAAGCTGAAATGCACCTTCCCTCAAAAAAAACCAGACAACCAAAAAACAAAATCCCAGAAAACTCACAAAACAAAAAACCAACCAAACAAACAAAAACCAAAAAAACCCCCAAACAAAACCAAAAATAAAAGGCACAAAAAAACCCCCAAAAACAAACCCACCCAAAAACCAGCAACAACAAATCAAAACCAGCCAACCAACCAAAAAAACCCAAAACAAAAAACAAAAAACCAAAAAACAAGCAAACAAAAAAACCCAAAACAAACAACAACAAAAAAAAACCACAAAACCAAACCAATACAAAACAAAACAAAAACCCACCAAAATCCCTCCAAAAAACCAGTAGTAGAAATGTTTTCTTAGAGGCTGCAGAATGCCTGAGTCTCCCTGATATTAAGGCTGAGAACTGTAAGAGTACTTTTTTCTGTCTAACTGGGTCAGGGGCTATCTCCTCCTCTCAGAGAAGTTTCTGGATTTAAAGAAGACACTAAATAATTATAAAAGGAATGATTGCTTGAGAGAGGTTTTTCTCATGTCAGTAATCCAGGTCTTTATACATACATTCTGATTTAATTATGGCATACTATGAAAGCCAGTAGACATCAGACAGACAACCTAATGGGTTAATATTATGTTGCAGATTTATAATCCAAAAGCTTGTATAAATGCATCACTAACATGAAAAATCCAATGGAATTTCTATGGCATCAACCCATGAGATTACATTGACATTTCCATTTCAACAAATAATAAAATCCATAATCTTTATGCAACCAGTGCCACACTCCATATGTTAGCCCTTATTTTATTAGCTCTTTATCTCTTTTTTAAAATTTAGTACACAGAAAACAAAGTCTCATTCACATTGTGAATCAAAGAGACAGCAGCAGTGATAATAAAAAGACTTCAGTTTTGATCAAGAATCACAATTCAGTTATTATAGTCCTCTGTATGGTAGTGGTCTTGCATTTCTATACCCTACACTATGTCTACTTTTGAAACAGTGATATTGACTGGAGACTGTGTTATTCTGAGCTTGTTTTTACTTCTGTCTAGACAGGACCCAAGAAAATACAATCATATTGTTATCGTTTGGACTTTAGTTGAGTTTTGTCTGGAGCATTTTTATTGTTCCATTGTTTATTTCAAAACCCAAGTTTAAATTTTTATATGAATAATCCATTTCACCAGTACTACACTTCAGGCTTGGTGTTTAAGATCAAATGAAAGATCCTAAATTGCCATCACTAAAATTTATTTATTTTCAGCAATATCTCGTAGAAATGTAAACATCTAAGATAGGAAAAACCAAGTAAGGTAGGAAAAGTGATTAAACACAGACTCATGCAGAGGAAGGTGATAGAAGAGGGAACAATGTACTGAAGAAGTGTAATTCCATTTCACTGTTTCCAGCAGGGTGATGAGTTTTAGCACTTGACCTTATGATCCAACTGTTATAGTCAGATTTATCCTTCCTAATATCCCATTCGCTTCCTGGGAGCACTAAATTTAGGCTCCTGTTTAGCTGTGTTCATTGTGCTGTCAATGGAAGGAAGAAATAAGCTCCTCTAAAAGACAATTCAGCTTATTTTGGATCTGACACAGCATCTGCAGGTGCCTTTTTTCTCTCCACTGAGTGTAATGGGAATCTAGGATGACTCAATTAGTTAACTTGGTTAAGTGACAAATTCAGAATACCTTCATCAAGCCTTTAATGGGTAACCAATTCACTTAAATTGCAGCAGACATAGCTATGCTAAGAGATTTTGAAAACTGAGCACTGAAACTAGAAAGAACCTCAGGCAGATTTGGCAAGGTCATGATCCAGGGTTTCTGAGACTTCTCTGTGGAAAGGGTGGATATGATAAAACACCTGCGGGAACACTGAACTGATTAGAACATCAACAGACACTCTAAGACATTTAAATAAGTAATGAATACTTATAATTAGGCAAAAGAAGTTTTCCTAGCTACAAAATGCCACATTTTCCTGTGTCATTCTTCACCAAATTAGTTTACAAGCAATCATAATTACAGTACAAAGGGCCAGTGGATTAAAAACCTGCAGTATTTTTAAAACTATGTTGCACTTTTTGAAAACCAAACATTCTGCAATAGTTATGCTGCTGGTGTGCTGTGGTCACTGGAAAATGACGCAAAATATTTTCTTGCAGTTCTTTTGTGTCATTTAGTCTGTTGGCTGGTGTCATATCATTGAGGGTGGTGGACAGGGGACAGTTCACAAACCTGAACCTTCACCTGCAAGTCCCTGTTTTTCTGCCTCAGTGGCAGGGCTCCCAATACAGCAAAGCAGGTCATTTAGGGATTACAGTTAGGGAGTCTAAGAAGAAGTTCATCTGGATGTAAGTTTTAAGAGACAAAAATATCTTTTCCTTACTCTAATATAGCACAAATACAATGAATTCAACTCCACGACAATTCAACTCCATGACAACAATAAAAATAATATAGAACAAGAGTAGCTATAAGTCCTCTGGAAATGTCTTTTTCATCTATCTGTAGTAATATTGTTCAATTACAAATAGGGAAAAAACTGGCACAATTTCAGTATAGATTATATACATTTTATCAATAAAAGAAACAAAATCCTCTGAGTTTTCAAAAGAGGATTTTTTAATTGCCAAATCTGCATTCTTACCCAGGGACCTGAATAAAGATTTTCTCATTATACCTGACAGTTTTGCCCTTGCACCAGGTGGAGGAAGAACACAGGAACATAGGAACTGCCACACCAGATCAGACCTGCAGTCCATCTAGTCCAGTCTTCTGTTGCTAATATTGGCCAGTGCCAGATGTTTCAGAGAAAGGTACAATAACCCTTCCATAGACATACTCAGACTTTCCCCTGTGAAAATTTTGTCCCAACCCTCTACACTTAATAATTTTAAGCATGAAAAATGCATTTTGAAACATGAAGGATATACTCCAGACAGGTAGAGCATATCTGTCCCCAGATTACCCTTATTGCACTACTAATAGTATAAGAATGGTATTGTCCTCTCTGTACAGGCTTTAATTCACTGTAGAAAATTTTAGAAACTTAAAATAGGCACCTAAGTCAAAAGTAGAATTGCTCTAAGCTACCCCTGAAGTTAATGATGCAAGAAGAGTCTTTTAGGTACTTGCATAAGTAATTAAAGTTCAAAAAGTTCTGAAATATTGTAAGAGGTTCCTGTCTTTCACTTCATGAGTATGGAGTAACATTCACTTTTTAGTTGCATTCATCAGGTAAGTGCCTGAAGACAGGTGAAATGAATGCATCTACAAGGCACTTGAATAAATTATTTATTGAAATTACTGTCTACAACAAACAGTATCCTTTGAACCTGCCCTGGATTTGTCTGGAATAGAGTTAATTTTCTTTCTGGTAGCTGGTTGTTTTGGGTTAGGTAGGAGAATAATGTTGATAACATTCTAATGTTTGAGTTGTTGAAGTCATACCTACTATAAGTCACGTTCCTATAAGTCACAAGCTCTGCCAGTGAGCAGGTGCACGAGAACTTCCATGGAAGCATGGGCAGGAGGGTTGACATGAACTGGCCAAAAGGATACTCCATGCTACATCATGCTCAGTACATGACCTGGGGGGAGCTGGCTGAGAGGGCGTGGGGACAGTCGGAGCATCAGCCAGCAGATGGTAAGCAGCTGTATTGTACATCTCTCTTTTTTTTTTTTTTACCTTCGCTTTTCATTTCAATGATAAGATTATTGCTGGTTTTATTATTATTAACATCATCACCGTCATCACTATCATCATCATCATCATCATCCCTACCCATGTCTCATACTTTCTTCTGATTCTATGGAATGTGGGCTGAGCAAGCACTTTCATGGTACTTTTTTCCAGCTCAACCAGGATGATTTACAGCTCTCTGTAGAAAGTGAACTTCCATAATTCTAGATGTTGACTGGGTCTTGCATTTCCTCTGTATGAGTAGTATAACATAAATCAGTAAAAGCATTAAATTAGGATTAAGATTTACATAAGTGTTTAGAGGAATTAGAGAGAAAAGTACTTAGCACTAAGTACTGAACAAATAAAACATAAAAAACTTTTTGTTTGTAGGAACAAATAATTTTTTGTGTTGCACACTTACTGCATATATTTTTCAAGTAAAGTTAGCAACTTGAGTTTTTTAGCTAAATGAAACTGAAGAATTTGAAGAGATATTCAATCTTCCCCAAAAGGTTAATGACAGCAAAGGAAAGCAACAAGTCAATGAACAGCTCAGGGGCAGAGTTGTTTGCATTCATGTCAGCTATCCTCACTCCCAGACTTTAGACCACTTGCTGTGTATGTTGCACACATTTCCTTTAATTTCACCAAATGTCCAGGTTGAATAGGAAGAGTGTCAAAGAACACACATGTGGTTTTTGAATGACTCAGGTTAAATAGGATGAATGTCCCTTGGCTTTCCTGATGAAGTAACATTGCAGGCACCATCAACATGAGGAAAGGACTGTGATAAAAACAACCCAGCAATATGGACAAAACAAAACCTACTACTACCAAACTTTGATCTACAGTATGTAGTTGGTAATCAGAACATAGATGCAAATTTTCTGAGTTTTCAAGTTGTAGAATAACCTCTTGGTAGAAACAGATTGGGTAAAATGTAGTTTTAAGATGTGAAATGGTTTGTTTATAAGCAAAACTGCATGTCATAACTGTATTAAAGACAGTTAAAGACAGTTAATTTCAGATATTATTTTCAATCCTCTGGTTTAACAGCTGAGCTACATTTATTTATTGAATTTATGAATTTCCACAATACTTCTATAGAGGCTGTCTGTACATTTTTCACGTTTTGTAGGGGACCAAATAAGAACTCAAAATTGTACCTTTATTTTTTTTCTTTTTTTTGAGATAATACAAAGCAGGGCACTGATTAATTCCTGAAAACTGCACATTAGCACAGACTGTTTTAATTCTTAAATTTTCTGAGAGAAAAGTATGGAAGAAGATCATGAGGGGAAGACAAGGAGGAAGGGAGGATTGCAATTAGCTGTTACAGAAGCAGTGAAAAGACAAGAAAGGCCAAATGTCACATCTCAAATAGAAACTGACAAATAAAAAGATCCAGAATATTTTATTTTCAAATAGCATGATTTTTAATTCTATCTGATAGAATATTGTGTATGGAAAATACTGCATTCTTCTTTCTCTTGATTTTTTATTCCCAAACATGAAAGTAGAGGCAGCATGTTCCACTTTCCTGCATCTACAGCACCAAACCCTCAGGTGAGATGAAGGTGCAGGTATCTTGTCCATGCCAAGGTGCTCAGGAATGTGCTTGACAGAATGAAGATAAATATATGGTATTATGAACAAATCAGAAGTGATAGTCTACTTTCACATATTGTTATATCTTGGTTTAAAAACATGAGGCAAGACTCCTCAACCACTTCAGCATAATGAGACAAGTATTTTTTTCAGAATTTTAATTTTCTGTAGTGTCTGAGGTTGGAGAGTAGGACTGACCTTCCAGTGGCAGCTCATTCAGCGTAGCAGCTGCATTGTCTCACAGGGATCTTACTGTTGTGAACTAGAGCAACCACAGCTACCCAGCTGCCTGAAATATCCTAGTGGATGTCTCTTTGTCTTCTTTGGCATACGGCAGTTTTTGATGAGGAAAGAAAAGGAGACAGGAGGTGGTGCCAAGCCAGACAGAAGTTTTTTATTAAGCAAGAACAGGGACACATCAAGAGAGATGAGGCAGCTGTGAGTATGCCAGCAGCTGCATCTGCTCTCTGAATGGATGATAACATGAAAATGACAGGGCCCTCCAAAGGAGTAAAATTTTGGGAATGTCTGATCATTAATACCTTGGTTATTTTCCTTCTAAAATGGGTTAGGGACTTCAAAGCAAAAAAAAAGGCTTCTTTTACCCCTGAAGAATCTTTACTTTTCCCCTTGATTTTTATGCTGTGGATTTGTATGCATGGCAAATTTATATTCACTCTCTGATATGATAAAGTAATAATTTGCAATTTTTTCATTGTCTACAGGGAACTCTTTGTGTTGTCTGAGGACTCTCAATGCTTCTATATTGCAACAATAAACATTCTAGTGAGCTATTTCACTGTGCTGCCCATGGACAGATGGATACATTGGATGCATATCTTTATTTTCTTTGGTGTTTTAGAGGCTGTCCATCTCTTTTTCTTTTTAAATTCCAAAGTATTATTAACATTCAACAACTCCATTAGAAAGTCACAGGCAGTAAGAGCCCATCTGTGCCATGTTAACATTTAAGGAGGAAATAAAAGAGTAAAGTGGACAGGTGGAGTAGACAGCAGGAAACAGCACCAGGCACACAGCAGGTAGGGAGTTCAGCAGAGGAAAATGCCAGACATTTAACAGGTAAATGGAAGGGCAGCTGAATTTCTATGCCAGTCCATAGAGAGTGCAGTGAGGGAATAGTGGCTGACAGAAATAGGAAGATGTCACATCTTCAAGGAAGAGGACTTGCTTTCATTGAGAATATTAACCCAATTAACCCAACTTCTGAGCAATTATGATTGCCATACAACCTGACTTTCATTTCCTATAACCTCTTAAAGTCTTTCATGCTCATGTTCCAATATCCATGAAGCTTGGAGGGAGATGCACCTGAGGAAGATGTTAAGGAAAACTGACCAGGGAGAATGATGACCCTCAATAAAAGACAGACAGTAGTGGGCTGGCTTGGCAAGGAAAATGTGCAGGGGGATTTGGACAGGATACTACATAATGGACAAAACAAGGCTGCACATGGTGTACCTCAGTTGGATGCAGACAAATAGGGAAGTGACAGCAGGGCAACATTATGGAGACAGCTCATCACATCCTTTCAGGGAAATCAGCATGTCTGGGTGTCTCTCTGTACATTAAAGCACATAGCATGGGGTTAAAGTAGGAGAAATTAGAGGGCTGCATGCAGTTCAGGGCTACAATCTCATTAGGAGGGAGACCTTCCATACCTGGAGTGCTGCAGTGGGTGGACAGAGGCGTTTTAGAAAGGACAATCTAAAATGACAGGAAAACAGAGTTGCCCTTGATTGGCAGGACCAGTGGGAATGTTTTGAGCATTACCTGGGAGCAGAAAGGTGGCATCTGAGAATGTGTGAGTTATGATGAGCCATCAGACCAACAGAGAAGGTGTTGGGGTTTCCTGTAACAACTGGTTAGGAAGAATTAGGTGAGGTCTTCCTCAGACAAGAATCTTCATATTTTGCAAGATGTATTCATGAGGAATGTCAACCATCCTAATAGCTGTTGGAGGGACAGCACAAGAGGACACAAAAATTCTGTGAGGTTTCTGTGGTGCATTTATGACACCTTTCAAACACAGGGGACTGAGGAGCTGATGATGGGAGGTGATCTGCTGAACTCATGCATATAAACAGGGGAAACCTCAGAGTGAATGTAAAGACCAGGAACAAACTTAATAGTAGTGACCATAAGATGATTGTTTCCAGCACGCTGACAAGAAATAGCAGGGCAAATAGTGATATAACAGTCCTGAAATTCAAAATGGCATACTTCAGTTTTTTTAGAGTTAGATAAATCCACTTGGATACAGCCGTTAAGAGAAAAAAATGGCCCAGGAGGGATACTGGTTTTTAAAAGATAATCCTCTCCAGTTTTAAGAATGCTCCATCCCAACTAGCATGAAAGACCCATGAGGATGAACAAAGATAAACCTCAAAAGTAAAATGGAAAGTGTAGAAGTTTGAAGTTAAAAACAGTCAAGTCACCCAAGAAAAATACTGAGATTGTGTCTGAGTGTAGAGGGATAGGGTTAGAAAAGCCAAAGCCCATCTGAAGTTAAATCTGATAAAGAACATGAACAGCCACAAAGGATACTATGGGTGCATAATTCTCAAGGAGAAGATGAGGCAAAATGTGGCCTTGCTGCTGAATGAGGCAGGGAAAGTGGAAAAGAAGGACGTGGTAAAGACTGGGACATTTCATTCCCTGCTCATTTTATTTCTTACTGCTAAAATTTTCTTTCAGGAGTTACAAACTCTTGGAATCAGAGAAAATGTCTGGAAAAAGGAAGACTTACCCTCTGTGGAAGAGGATGATCTCAGACAATGTATAAACTGCATACACACAGATCTGCTGGATATTCTTTATCTTGACTTTAGCAAGGCAACTTAAAAGAGGAGCATACTGGAAGCACAATTTGTGAGTCAGGCAAACAGGTGAAATCTCAGCACTTTAGTGGATGTGCCATGGGGTCTCTGGGTAACCTTGGACAAGCCTCTTGAAGTGAGTTAAATTAGCTACCCAAATACTATTGAGAGTTAAAGATCGAAGTTAATAAATATGCCAAGTGAACTGCAACAAACTGCCTGTTACAAATGGCTGTGCAATCAACAGAGCAATGATAACGTGTTGTTTTCTGTCAGAAAAGCAACTGAAACCCCTAATGTTGCATGGGCAGAGGAGCAGGGGAGTAGTGTGATTCAGGGGTCTGAGACACCTTCCCAGTACATTTTGTGTTCTAAATGCAGAGTGATTTTCAGGTGTCTCTTAATTCCTGTAATAACTTCTAAAATTAGATGGATGAAATCAAGAACTGAGTTTCCTCTGCTTCACCTGAGGGTGCTCAGCAGCCTTGTACTAAATGTATACGTAGATTTTACTAAGTTCATTTTATTACAGGGTTCCTATGTTTCAGATTCTTCCTTAACTTGTTTAGTACCAGACTATGGCCCAAGTCCTGGCCTGTATTTCTGCACCACTATTAACATCTAGGAAATGGCAGGCGTGATGGCTCCAAAGTTTGACACTGATGCAGATGAGTTCCTGTTGACAGATACATGCCAAGTTTGCTGTCACTTGGCTTCACCCCTGGAACTGGCAGAAAGAGAAGCATAAGACTCTGCTAATTTATCCTTTTCAGTGGGGGCAACATTATTTGTCACCTTGCCACTTGGCTGTTCTTGTGCTCTGGCGTGCGGTCCCCGCCTGTGTCTGAGTGAGGCATGATGGTTATGGGGTCTGGAGTTTTGCGAGCAGCTGCCGATCACTGCCTGGCTATGGAGGCAGGGCACTGAGGCACAGGAAAAGGAGAGGAGAGGAGAGGAGAGGAGAGGAGAGGAGAGGAGAGGAGAGGAGAGGAGAG
>JBBMKD010000115.1:69360889-69381977 GCA_037834095.1 Argya squamiceps | reverse complement strand
CCCCCCCCCCCCCCCCCCCCCCCCCCCCCCCCCCCCCCCCCCCCCCCCCCCCCCCCCCCCCCCCCCCTCCCTCTGCTGAAAAAGTGAAAGAAATTGTCTTTTTTTCTCCATTTGCTGAAGTAATAAGACACTATTTATTCCTTATAATAGGAAGATAATGAGGAAAGAGAAAGAGATTAGTGATCAAATTGACAAATCTGTGGGTTTGTTTCTTTGTGGTGGTATACTGCTTAAAAAATACCCACATCCTTCTCATTAAAAGGACATAGCAATTTAGGAGTCTTACAAACAAAAAATACATATGGGATGAAAATCAGTAGATATATTTCTGAAGCTGGTAGCCTAATTTCTGTGTGTGGTTTCTTTTTTTTTTTTCTTTTTTTTTTTTAATGTTGTATTTAAGAGAATTACCCTCTGTACTTAGTTCAGAAGTCAATAAGTCTTACTAACACGTACAAAAGGGTCTTGTAATGCACTTCCAAGGTCAGACACAGGTGTTGTAGAATCATCGAATAGTTTGAGCTGGAAGAAACCTTAAAGATTATCTAGTTCTGACACCCCTGCCAGGGGCTGGAACATCGCTCCCTAGATCAGTCTGCTCCAAGTCCTGTCCAGCCTGGCCTTGAACACTTCCATGGATGGGGTATTCACAGGCTACCCGGGCAACCTGTGCCGGGGCCTAACCACCTTCACAGTAAAGAACTTACTCCTAACAACTAACCTAAATTTCTTCTTCTTTGGTTTTTACTCAGTATTCTTTGTCCCGTCACTACAGCTCCTGATGAAGAGCCCCTCTTCAGCTCTCTCAAGAGCAGAATAAAGGGGGGAAAATCCCCTCTCTTGAACTGCTGTCCACAGTCCTTTGGATGCAGCCCAGGATACTTTTGGCTTTCTGGGCTGCGAGTGCTCACTGCCAGCTCAAGTTGTTTTTTATCTGCTATCACCGACCAAGTTGATCTCCTCAGGGCTGCTCTCAATCAGTTCTCCAACACACCTGTAGCTGTACCCAGGATTGTGTCACTCTTGAGCTTTGAGTTGGTAATCCTTAAATTCAGCTTCATGCTTGGTCCCCTCGACCCTCCAGGGTTTTATCCCATGGGACTCTACCGAGAAAGTCCTTGAAGATGCCAAAGTCTGCTCCCTGAAACCCAAGGCTGTGAGTTCACTGCATGCCCTCCTCACTGCCCGAGGATCCCCAACTCCACCTTCTCTTGGTCACTGTGGTCCAGGCTACCTTGGAGCATCACATTCTCCACCACCGGTTGTGGGTGAGCACAAGGTCCAGCGTGACACCTCTCATTGCTGGCTCCTCAGTCACTTGTGTAAGGCCATGAACATGTCCTCAAACACTTCCAGAAACAGGGCAACCATAGCTTCTCTGAGCAACCTCTTCCTGTGTGTTTTTGGAAAACTATCTAAGTTGAATCCTAGCAACATTTGCAAAACTTTCATTTCTTTAACTAAGACTGGAATTTCATCCTTTGTGTTTTTGTGCCCCTGTCCTTTCCTTCCAGACTTCGTTTTCTTGTCTTCTTAGATTATAAACTCTTAATGACAGAGACTACCTTCTGGTGTCTCTATCTACTGAAGTTAATGTACCAGGGCTGAAATCCTGGCTGGATCTTTAGGCACTATTTTTATGTAATAGATGATACGGGAAAATGGGAATTTGCCTTGGCTTTCTTGAGAAATAATTTTTAGGACCAATTTTGATTCACTGTATGTTTCATTTGTACTTCTGGCTTATGTTGGCATTGGTTTTGGTGTGCAGGAATACTTTAAAAGGAAATTTGCAAACAGGAAGAGATTTGGATTTTGTGAATATTTGAGTACTTGCTGAGAAGCTGAGAAAAGAGAACAACTGGCAGAATGAAATGTTTATAGAAAATGAGAGGAAAAGGTTAACTGTTCCCCTCACTACTCTCAGACTGAATGCAAAGGATAAATCACACTTCATATAAAAAAAAAAAAAAAAAAAAAAAGCCCCTATTTCTCTACCTTGATCACAGAGAGGAGTTAAAATAGCTAGTTTGGCTAGATGTCTAAACTCCAAATGATGAAACTTAACCTAAGGGTCTTTTGGATCAGGTCATAAGATATTGCATTCTAACACCATAACGTACCTTCAATTTTTAAACACAGTTTTCCATTGATTTTGAAGAGGAGCTCCTAAAGAAATCAATGTCACGCTATTGCCCTTGTGCATACACATACTCTTAACCAGCAAAGTGAGGCTTATAAATCTGGAGGCTGATAGAGAAGGTTCACCATACTAACAAAGCTTCTTATCAGGACCTTCCCTAAAACATGCCTCTCCACTGGAGAGAGATGTGCTCACTGGTTAAAAGACTTTATCTACTCTCAGTCTTATTAGTTTAGGAAATTAGTTCCTTTATTAGCTTTTGGATTAAATAAATAAAGAGGGTACAATTTCATTTTCAATATTGTCGTAAGTCTTTCCACCAAAATGAAAAGGAAGCAGTTTCTGATTTAAATATATCTAATATCCTGTAACATCTTCTTCTGTGCCATTTACCTCTGGAAATGTTTGAAAATGCAATTCAAACTGCTACCCTAGCATGCTGCTAACTCCTGAAAGCAGTCATGTGTGAGTTTAAATTCTATTGTTTTAAAATCCACTCTCCTGGATTAAGAGGGTTGTAAAATTTGAATTTTGTATTGTTATTTTCCTTACACATATTTTATCAGACACAAGATAATAATTGTAGCATTAAAATCTGGAACAAGAAAGAAAGAAAGAAAGAAAGAAAGAAAGAAAGAAAAAGAAAGACTCAGAAGACATACTATATGCTGTACTTTTGCTGAAAAAATTTTTCTTCATTTTCTGATCTACAGTCCCTTTATACAATTATTTCTGTAGGAAATTTTATCCGGGTTACAGAATTTGTCCTGTTAAGCTCAAAAGAGCTAACGAGGCTGCAAGTCACAGAAGAAATGGGGTCTATTAATATATTTTCCAATACAGTAAAGCCTGTATATAAAAGAGATCATTTGCAGTACTCTATGACAATTTAGC
Source organism: Argya squamiceps (assembly GCA_037834095.1). NCBI lineage: Eukaryota > Metazoa > Chordata > Aves > Passeriformes > Leiothrichidae > Argya > Argya squamiceps. Next base: position 69,378,940 of record JBBMKD010000115.1, on the reverse strand, counting down.
TTTTTGTTGTATTTTGGGAGAGATAGAATGATGTAGAATTGTTGGCCAAGCAAATTGGTTTCTGTGTCAAGGTTCCTCTGCACAATTTGACTGTTAGAATATAGTACAGAAATCAAGTTATTAATCCTTTTTTTTTCTTATTTTTCTAATGAAAAGGTTTAATAAACTGACACAAAAGTGACTGGATATACCTTTTTTTTCATGTTCACTGAAGCAAACCAATCAGAACAACATCTGCTCCGGAATAAAATCCTTAGAAAGACAGAATTTTAAGATTAATTGGTGTTTTGTCAAAAAAATGCCAACTTATTTGTTCTACCAAGCATATTATTTATATTTATGGACTTAAATGCAAAGTGAAAGAGAGGCTTGAAAGAAGATAATTTTCCCTCAATCTGTTGAGAAGATTTACATTGCTCATGGAAAATGTCTGCCCCAGTCATTTTGTTCCTATATCAGTCAATCATTACTCCAAAGTAACAACAGCAAAGCTATGAGTTTAATGGAAATTCCTTTTCTGCTAGAGAACAGGTTCTGAAGAGATTGGAAGAAAGTACTCCGGACAATAACACACACCCCTTTACCAGCACCACCTGTGATCACTGCAGCAAGAATTTCACAAAGAATTCCTCCTAGATTATTTCAAATACAATTCACTGAGATACCTGAGGGCATCATAAGATCAGAAGTTTGTCCTGGGGCATACAAAACTCCAGAAAAAACAAGCAAACAAACAAACAAACAAAAAATAAACAACAAACCAAACCACTCAGCAATCAAACCAACTTATTTTATCCTTGAATTATCTAAACAATTTCCATGATGACTTTAAAGGTCTTTCTTATTTTCTCTCTAGCCTTGTGTTATTCACTGATAAATATTGCCTCATAACTACTGCATAATAGGAAGGAAAACAGGAAGGAAAGGGAAGAAAATGGAAAGGATAGAAAGCAAAAGAAAGCAATAGAGAGGTGGAAGAAAAAAGATATACTCATTATTCCTGTGGTCCTGGTGCACGGCCAGGAGCTGGACTTTGATGATTCTTGTGGATCCCTCCTAGTTCAAGATATTGTATGATTCTGTGACTGCCAGTTATTTCAAGTACTCATTACAGATTTGTAGACTTTTTTGTTTGTGAGCAATGATTTGCAAGATTCCCGTTGACTGTGAATTTTGTGTCTAGGGACCTAAAATTTAGAAAAGGGATAGAGCAAGAAAAAGAAACAAACCAAGAAGGACTTCAGTACCATCATCAAAGGCTGTAGATACACTCCCTAAACAGTCAAGTGCAAGGACAAATCACCTGATTGATTTTATAAAAATCATCTGATCGATCTTATATGATCATTTGTATTCTGCCCAGCCCAGCATTGCATGTGTTCCTGGCCGCATCCTGACAGCTGCATGTCTCTTGGTTGATTATAAATCCTCAGCAGCGATGAAAGGGATTTTTGATAAGCTAATAACTGACCTATCTCTGGACCTTCAATCATGTCCACTGACAATGGATTACAAGAAGAGTAAGATACTCTGAAATATTGTGATTTTCCAAAATTGCTTCATTAAACTGTCTGAGATTTCTGGCCTAAGGTCTTTTTAACAGGATGATAAGTGACTCCCAGTCATAGAAAATTATCGTTATGTAATTTCTGCTGGATGTCTACATTTACTGTGCTAAGATTTAAGTGAAAATTTGGCTCTATAAGCAGTATGGAAATTGACTAAGAATGATGTGATCATCAGGATTAAATTCCAATTTAAAAAAATCACTGCTTCCTCCATTTTCCAACATCACGGACAGACTCAGAAGGTGCCAGTGTCCAATTTTGGTCTCAATGGTGGTCAAAATTAGCAGGAAAGAAAATGGAAGAAGTTCAGCTGTCCTTGCCCACACTATTCTCCTTGCCTAGGCTGCCCCTACTTCATCGCATCACTGTGTGCTTAACATGCCTCAAGAACAAAGGAAAAAAATAAAAAATAAAATGTCAGACTACAAGAAGAAAATTCAATTACTTGAGCCCTCAATCATGCCTACAAGTAAAAGAAAGCAGATCAATAGATTCTGCTGTAATGTGGCCCATTAAGTGTTTCTCCTTCATGGTGTGTCTCTGTGAAGATTTCTACTTCCCAGAGATATATGGAAGAATTCACTGTATAATGTGGGGAACTGACAAGACGCAAGAACAAGGTCAACAGAACTGATCTGAGGAACTTTTCTTTGTGTGCCCGCTGTATTTTTTTACTATTATTTTGTTTTTCATCTTCTGATGAGGGTATGAGTATTAAAAACTGCACACAGAAATTCTAGTATTAAGCCTGTACTATATTTTCATAGCTCCCTTGATATACCTTGCTGTCAAGGACAAAAAGGCTGTCTAGTCTGAAGTCTTGTACCATGTGGGCAATAAAGTTTCTCCTACAGACCTTTGTGCCAATCCAAACAAATTAAGTAGAAGAAAAATTACCAAGGAGTGAGGTGCTAGAGTCAAACTTGAGAAAGTTGTTCTGGTCCTTGCTTCTCCCTAGACCTATTGGTGAAGGTCATTCAATCACTCACCGCCTAAGGTCCTTGTTTGCATTATGCAGACATTCCAAGCTACATTCCTTGTGAAATGTATGCTAAAGTTATATACAAAAGGTGCTGCTGATTGTGAGGTAAATTGATTTTTTTATGGAGTACATTACTCAGAAGAGGTAACCTAATCCCAGTCTCATTAGCCCGTTCCTGCAATCAGTTTAATTAGACTTAAAAAAAAGGTGACTTCTCAGTTTGGGTAGACCGTACGTTTTCAGAATGCAAGTAAATATGTTCAGAGGCTAAACCAGCTTCTCTGTAGCTGGTAAACTTGTATGAGCACACAACTGAACTTCTGATTAAATATTAATGCATCTGGTAAGTCATAAGAGGAGGACCATATAGGTTGTTCAAAGCAGCCTAAAATTATTGTGTACTTTAGGAAAATATATAGTTTTGATGCTAAATCTTTAAATAATGAATAAATCAGCTTAGCATTCTTTTAAGCTATTTCAATTTTTAATAATTCATCTTAATTAATATGAAGAAATATTACTCTAATACTTAATATTATCTGATTAATATTAAATGATATTAATTAAATTTAATTAAGGTTAATTGCTAGTTAATGTACTGGTAAAACCTCCTGCAGTAGCTTTGTGTTTTGTGGTTACTTTTCTTCCCTTTTTTTCCCAAAATTTTTTTTAACCTGATTGAAATTCTGTCAGTTGTTTTGCTCTGAAGGATCACCCATCCCTTCTCATCTGTAAATATTTTATAATCAGTTTTCTATTAAAAACATGAAATTCATTTGCCATCCATTCTTTTAGGCATTTGTGATTTTTTAAAATTGTTTCTATACATTTCATTTTACATAAATAAATAAATAGTGTTTCACTATTAGAAACCAAACTTCCTGAACCTTTAGGCACACATTAAGCAATTTCTCGTACATAATCTAATAACTGAGAGCTCGTTAATACTTTGTAAATAGAGCACTCTACTAGCCTTAAGATTTCATTAAAAAATTGTCCAGCAACTAATCACATGGAATATGTTGCTTTCATCTGTAGTAATCTTCTTCTTCCTTTAGTGCTCTAAAAAAAACAAACCATAAAGCCTTATTCTACCTTTTCTTTTCTGTTTATTTTTTTTTTCATTACATTTGTATTTGTTATGTCTGTGTTTGTTATTATTTTCTGGTGTCCATGGTCTATAAATAATACTAAAGAAGATTTTCTTTTTTGCTAGATGCAACATGAGGAGAGATTAAAAACACAAACCAACAAAATCCTTACAAACCCACAGAAAAACCAACAAACAAAACCAGAACGGTAAATGTATCCATTCTCTTTTCATTCAAAGTTTATTTACAGTTTCTGTTGGTGGGGGTGGGCGAACATAAAAGGTCTGCTGCTCCACACAACCCAGTTAAAGCTGCTTTTATACTGAAATGCCCTAAGGCTGTCGAAAAGGACCTTGACTGGCATCTGGAATGAGCCATTATCCTGGCAATGGTTTGGCATATCCCAGGATGGTATGTATTAGCATATCCCTGGATATTAGAAGTTATCATATGCCTTAGTAGCACAACTTGCAGATTTTGGATTGTGTTCATGAGAACAGATTTTTCCAACAAGTAACTTGCCAAAGGCTTGATATAAAAAGTACTTATGCCTAATGTCTGTCATTCCATCTATGCCAGTTCATTCTTCCTGGGCTGGACTGGATCCACCCTGGCACCTGAAAGAGGGAGTAAACAATGTCACTAGCTATTGAAGACTTTGATGTGACCTGTGTTATTTTTACAGACATTTGCCATAAGGATAATGACTTTATGTCACACATTATGGCTGACTAGTGGTCTGAGATTTTCTTATATTTTTATGGACCTCTTCATCTCAAAAAGACGTCAAAATGCTGTATAATTTGTATTCATCAAGAAATTGTCATCTCTGTGAAAGAGCACAGCTGCTGGTAAGTCTTCATTTGATCAATGGATACCTGCATCCTGAATATTTAAAGCATATATTCATATGCTCTAGAACATTTACAGTTGTACACATATCTGGGGAGTAAATATCTTTTTGACATTTCAAATCATACCAGAGTAATAAATTTTCAAACCAAATAAATTCTGTGTAGACAGTGAGAAATTTTGTCTTTGTGGGAGAGGAATGGATTCATGAAGAGGCAGACAGGGGGATTTATTTATTTTAGAAATTTTAAAATTATTTTTGTGGTCTACAGGAAACTTTTAATTATTTGTGTCCCTCATATTGGGACACCTTGGGGTTTCTCTCTGCTCACACCAATTATAAAAGGTATTTGAATAGATCTTATTTTTCTTCTGGATCTCTTTGGTAATCTGAATATAGAAAATAGATCTCATAAAGACCAAAAAAAAACCACTTGCCTTTTTGTATTATGTTGATGTAGAAAGTTAAGGGTATTTTTTAGGAGAGGATCACAATTATCTCCCAAATAAGATGCATTCTATTTTCTTCTGGTCCTTTATTACAGAATCAGTAAAAATAAATGAAGGGTACGTCTTACTGCTACTAATTCAGGCTAGTATAAATTAGGGAACATGAGCAAAACTCTATCATCTCCAGAACTCAAGAATGATCATGTATATTTTGAAAGGGAAATATAATTAAAGTGGTGCAAAATCACATTATTTTGTCAGTGTGACTTTAGCAGAGCCAGGATTATACCAATAGTAAGTAATAAAAGCACAGATTAGATCATTGTTCAAACAGAAATCCCATGTATGCTTGCTGATTCCTTAGAGATTGGTTATTCATAATCTCTTGACTCTGTTTCAATAAGGTTGGGGGTTTAGCTCAATATTTTTCCAGCTGCAGAAAGAGACTTTTATAAACAATGTCTGATTGTCTGCAAGAGAGTACGTGTTTTTCGCCTACGTGGTTTCCTTCTCCTTTCTAAAAAGTCTTTCATCTCAGTGCTTTCCAGAAAAAACAACAAAATGATGTAAATGCAAGACTTATTTTGATTTCCCATAAAGAAGACTGTCTTTTTACAGATAATCTATGAAATCAAATGTGCATAACACAGTCTTTGTTTTTTTTCCCCCCATATTCCTTGGCTATTTCATCTGAAAGTTCTATTACTATTATCTTGAGAATATTTATTTACAATAAATAAGTAAATGAATAATAAATAAATTAGTATTTATTTACAATAAATATTTAGACTGTTTCACTTTGTTTACAGATGTTATACATCTAACTTATCTATTATAGTTGTTCTCTTAAGATATATGATGTTTTAAGTAGTGAATGATATTACAAAATTTGTTACCTTTGCCATCTTTTTCATTTGAGTATTTCTCTTAAGCTTGTGGGAAACTGAGTTAAAAGCCTTCTGTGATTAAAATGGTGGTGTTGAAGTCAATAATAGTATTTGTACTGATTTCATTGAAAATATGATCTTGTCCCATTGCTTGTGTGTTTGCAGTTGATAGAAAATCTTTGGGAACAGATTCTCAGTGAGCATAAAATGGGGTTACACCACCAAAACACAAAATAAATAGACCTCTGTGGATTTGCATCTTCTGGGGTTTTAAGGAAAATGCTTTACATTTCTACCAATGTGTAGAAATGCTGACGTCTGGGGGAAGAAAACTTCCAACAACTTCAGCTGAGATAGATTGTTGGAGTAGGGTGAAGGGTGAAGTTGTAGTGGCTTATCTTCCCAGGGCCTTGAAATTTAACCTGCTCTGCAAAGTTGCATTTTTGCTGTTTGGTACAATGTTGAGCAGGATCACACACCATAAATGTCCACAAAACCTTCAGCAAATCCAGGCTACAGAGGTAGAAACTGAGCTGCAAGTAATAGTCACAGTTATTTCACAAATCACAGATGACACTTTCCATGAAGTTAGATCCTCTTCAGTTACTGTTATTTTTCAGACTTCCATAGTTTAGGTGGAGTCTATCCATACCAGATAGCTGTCTCAGGATTACAGTGATTTTTTTAAATTAGGGGAGTAATTTTCTAAAACTTATTGACTTACTTGTTTACCCTGAGTCTTATTATTTCTTCATGTATTTTCATCAAGGAATGTTTTCAATATAATAAATGAGGTCATTGTTTGGAACAACTGAGATGCTATTCCCAATTCCCTCTCCCATTTGATACCAAATAACTTCAATTAAAATGTTAGAATATGGAAATAGTTCCTTGATGAAAGACACTCCAAAAAATGGTATTTATTTCATATAAAACCATCTGAAAGTTTTATAAGGAGCCTAGATGACTAATTTTCATTAAACATCTAATTTAACTTTTTGGAGGCTCTAGCTTGAAAAAGAAAATGTCTGTGTTATCATGACCCTACTAAAAGTTTTAAACAGTTCCCTGAAATATTATTTAAATAATTAAGCTTTTGACCCTACTTCTGAATGGAAAATACAAGAAAGATACATCATATTGCATATTTACTTACATCACACTCATCTGCTTGAAAACACCCGACTCGTCTTGGCAGGAATGATGAAACTCCTCATTAAGCTGTTAAAAAAGAAGGGAGAGGGAGGGAGAGAACTCTAATTAAGCAGCTTGATAAAAATTCTGACCCATAATAGATTGAATAAGCTTTTTGTTCAGCAATAATTCCTGGTACTAAGTGAGTCCACTGGGAGCAGGTATATCTGATACTACAGGTTGATAAATAAATGTATTTACTGTTTGAAAAAGCTTCAGGAGGAAGCTTGTTTCTTTTATTTTAATTTTATTATTACAGACTTCAGAATACACTTCAAATTTGCCATATGGGAAAAAAAAACACTGAAATTTGTGGTTCTGTAAATTCTTTGATAAGGTGACTGATACATGCTTTTGAAGGGGAAAATTTCCCTTTTTTTAAAATATAGTTTTTGGTAATACATTTTAACTTTTCCTTCTCAAAGGAAATATATCCCTTACTGCTTAAAAAGGATTGCCCTCACAAAATAGCTGAGGATTTCACTGCTGGAGTGCAAGTCTTGGTCACTTAAACCACATATTTGAGAGTAATGCCATTACCTGTTACAACTTGCATCATTTACTGTCAACCAGAAAAAAAACCAGTTCCATACTTCCCAGACAGTCATCCTAAAAAATCATTGAATCATTGGAGGACTGGTGCTTTAATACAAACTTCATCTAGGATATGCTTCTACAAATCTGTATTTAAAGTATTTAAGACTTTTTCCAAAAGCAGGACAAAAGAAAGTGGTCTTCCAAAATCTGGGGTAACTAGTGAGTTTCTGATTTTTTTTTTCTTTTTTTTTTTAATCTGTCTGGGTTTTGGTTTTTTGGGATGGGAGGGAGGAGGGTGTGTGTGTGTTTGTTTTCTTCTTCCTGGCAGTACTTGCTCAAGAAAATCTTTTACAGGTGATATTATTGACAAATGTCACCATTCAATGGGAGCAGCTGAAGGAGTTGAAGGTAATTAGCCTGGATCATTCTTGGAGTCACCATGCCTGAAAACATCTTTTAGTGGTGATTTTGGTGATGGTTGGACTCAGGGATCTTGGAGGTATTTTATAGCCTTAATAATTTTGTAACTCTGTGTCTGTCCTCACAGAGGAGAGTTTCTTCTTTTGTTCTTCCCAGTTGAGATATAACAACCTTCAGGCTGGTGGGATGAAAAATGCACAAGGTTATATACCTGCTCTGAATTGTTTCTGTGATTAAATTGTTTGCTTCCCTGCCTCTCATTGATGCTCTACTGCTGTGGATATAATTTGCCCAGCATGAAATCTTACAGAAAATATGCACAACAGCAAAAACTTTATTTGGGTTTCAGTGAAAGTAAGAATTCCCAAACTTTCACCAGAAAGAAAACATTTTAAAAAATAAATAAATATATTTTTACACACATATATATAAATATAGAAATTCACATTTGAAATTACTCTGCAATCCTCTCCACCATTCACTTATGTCCACCTCCATCATAATAACACACTGAAGTTGAACCTTAATCATGAACTGAGCAGCATGAGTTCAACCACTGGCAAAGGGAGTTATCAGGGGTTATTTTACATCAGAACACTGTGGCATACATCCAGCTATACATTTCCCCTCTAAAACTGTAAATTAACTCATTGATAAATAAAAAAAAAGGTGCTGATGTCTGGTGTCATGGGGCTTTGGCAGAGAACTGGGAGGCCTTTTATATTCTAGCCCAGTGCTTCTACTTTCAATTAAAAATTAAAAGCTTGCTCAAACTGAGAAGATGATATTTCAACCAGGTTGCTTCACTTGAAGTCGGTTTCTGAGAAGAGTCTCAGTTGCCTTAAAGCCTCAGGGCACCTTTCTTTGAGGATCATTGGTTGATTTACACAAAACAGTTCATTGCTACAAATCAAAAATCCAAAGAGCGTGTTGATTTACTCTGGGATGTTTACAGGAATCTTTGTTGGTTTTTTTTTGGTTTGTTTGGTTTTTGGTTTTTTTTTTCTTAGGGCAGAAATAATCTCTGAAAAGGAAATCCCTGAAAATGCTGGTTTATATCTGTGAATAAGGAATAAAGAAGCTTAGCAAGTTTGCAGTTTTAAACAGGTTAGAAGGAAAAATCCACTTTTTCCACATTTCTTTCAACATTCCAACAACAACTGAGAGATTAATTTTACTACATGAGCTTTATGTTAGCTCTTTAAAAAATATGCAGAAAAATTATTTTCCTGTAATTTAGGAAATGTTTATTTACTCTGTATAAATATTCCCTGAATGTACAGAAAAACAGAGAGCAAGAGCAATTTGCCAGTATACAAGAGCTAAAAGTGAAATCAGCCATTAACAACAATGAATCCAACCGTGAAAAAAAGTGATGGGGTGTTAGATATTTAGGGTAGGACTCATCTCACTTAATTTTATCTGTCTCAGTGTTAGGCATCAAATTTACACTGTGATTCCAGAATTTCTTTGTAGTCAATGGAGAAAAACAGCTGCTGGAAGAGGATGATTGATGTCCCTGCTCCCATCTTAGGTATCTTTTTGTTGATGTATTAGTTGTTCATGAATTTTGTTGTTCATCTGGAAGTGATATCCTTTCTGTATTGAGTACAGAAGGTGTCTTGATGCTTAGCTTAAAATTCGCGTATCACATTTACATAGACAAAATTTAACGGAATGAATACCATACTGAGTGTTTGCTTTTTATTTGATATAGTGTTTAATCTAGGTGTTTTTTCCTTTGCTTAAAATCATATATAACTTACCATTTCAAACACTAAATTAGCTGAAATCCCAGATGTGACTTTTTGAGTTTCCCCAAAACACTCCAGTATGTGTTTTGTTTAATAAAATTGGTCCATTTAATCTATATTCTTCAAGTGTCAAAGAAGTCTTGGTTGTATTTCATAATCCAGATTTTGACTTCCAGTTATATTACAGATTCTTTTGTTGCCAGCAATTTGATGATGAACATATACAGCTCTACCCGGTATCAAAAGGAACAAAAGGATAGAAGGACCTGCAGAACAAAAGGATATTTCCTACTTCCACTTCTGATTTTTCATTACATCAAATGCCTGCTACAAATAGAAGATACTGAGGGTGAAATAAAGATAACAAGAGTCACTTGATATTGAATAACATAATAGGAATGCAGTCTATGTCTCATTAAGTTCAGAGGAACTTGGGCAAATGGGATACATGGGCTGAGACCACTCTGAAATGTTCAACCAGGCCAAGCGCTGGATCCTGCTCTCGGGTCACAACACTCCAACAGCTCCAGGCTGGGATAGAGTGGCTGGAAAGCTGCCCAGTGGGGAAAGAACCTGGAAATGCCGGTTGACAGCAGCTGAGCAGGAGCAAATGTGTGCCCAGGTGGCCAAGGAGGCCAATGGCAGCTGACAGCAATAGTCTGGCAGCAGAACCAGGGCAGCGTCCATTCCCCTGTCCTGCACATTGCTCAGGCTTTTTTTGAATTCTGGTGTCAGTTTTGTGCCCCTTATGAGAGGAGAGACATTGAGGGGCTGGAGTATGTCCAGAGGAGGGCAATGGAGCTGGATAAGGGTACGGAAAATGAGTCATTATGAGTAACAGCTGAGGGAGTTGAGGGTTTTTATTCTGGAGCAAAAGAGGCTCGCTAGAGATTGCACCCTCTTCTACAACCACCTGAAAGGAGGTTTTAGCAATGTGGAAGTCAGTTTCTTCTCCGAATTAAGAAAAAAAAAATTAAAAAGGAGGAAATGGCCTCAACCTGCACCAAATTTTAGATTGATGTTGAGGAAAATCTATCTATGGAGAGGGTTATTAAGCATTGGGGCAGACTGCACAGGAAAGTGGTGATCTCAATGGACTCAATGATCTTAAAACTTTTTTCCAACCTAAAAAATTCTATGATGCAATGATTCTAGGTATGATTCAAACACCTTTTAAGAATCTGGAACACTTTTTACAAGCCCTGATTTCATCAACTATTTTCAAAAGTATATTGTCAGTGATTTCTAGATGCTAAATACTAGCTATATGCTCTAGAGTATTAAAAAAAAAAGAAAAATAAGCACAAAAAATGGACAATAGGTGGCAATCATTATGCCAAGATTTTTATGCCTTAAATATTAAATGCAAAAACAAGCTGAGGAAATAAAATATTGCAATTCATGCTAAAAAACAACATCTACATATTGGAGCATTATTTTATCCGCTTGTGTTTTATGGTGTGTATCTTGGAACATACTGCTCCTGATAATTTTGGTCTTTTTTCATTTTCCTATGGAGCATTTGGAGCTAACACAGGCTGATGAAGGAACCAGATGGATGAGCCATGATATCCTTCAGTGTAACTTCAAATTTCTAGAATATTTTCAGAACACTTTTCATACTACAACAGAGAATCTACACTCAAAAACCTAAATAACAACTAAAAAAAACCCAAAACCAAACCAAACCAACAAAAAACCAAACCAAACCAAACCAACAAAACCCCCCCCAAAAAAAACCCCCAAAACCCCAAAAAAACAAAAACAAAAACAAAAACAAACAAACAAAAAAAACCCACAAAAACTTCAAAAACTTGTTGCATTTCACAAGAAGACATTTAGTATTTAGAAGTCCTATAAGCTAATAAAAATATATTGTAAGACCAGTTATAGATGCCAATACAGGCAAACATTGCTAATTCCCTACTCCATAATTATAGTAAAAAAGATTGTTATAAATTTGAAGAACTCGTGGTGTCAGGAAGAAGCATAGAACTACAAAGAAAAAATCTAAGAACATTAGCTGTTCTTGGATTCTTGAACTCCATACCAGTCCTGCCTCTTTGTGGCAGAAACTTCATTCTTCAGTACCTCAACACTGAAGTTTTGGATGCAGCCAAAAAAATTAATTGCTTATGAACAGGCAGCCAAGCTAAATTATTCTGTGCAACTCTATGTTAAAAGCTTCCATTTCTTAATAAATATTTGAAATATTTCTATTTTTTACATCTGCAGCTCCTTTGAGAATTTCTAAGACATGTATTTATCTACAAGCTTACTCTTGTTTTTTGTTCCCTAAAATTGACATGTCCTCACACTAACTAGGAAAACAATACAAACACAACAAAAATAACTCAGCAATGACCTCTTCTTTAGCACTATTCTTTCCTACCCCAAGGCTGTCAATTGATTTAACACTGAGAACCAAAGAAATTAGCCATAAACCAAGTGCCTGTGAAGCTTTTAAGTCCAGAATAAAGTTTGATCAGTAAGGGAAAGCTTATATATTTAACTCTACATTTGGAAAAGCACACACACATAAAGAGAAGCTGATACTGAGCACATTCTGCAGGCCTTCCTTAATCTAGTGGAGAATTTTATATTATTTTTGGCCATAGGGTGTCAAAGGCCTGAACTGTCAGAACAGATATGATGACAGCCAAGGTGAGAACATCAAGGAATATAAAGAGTAAGAAACAGCTTGTGGTGGGTCCTATATTTGTCAGGACAGAGGAGATGGCCACGAGTTGCACAATGGAGGTTTAGATTGAATGTTAGGGAAAATTATTTTCACTGAAAAGGTGCTCAGACACTGGAACAAGCTGCCCAAAGTGGTGGAATAACCATTTCTGAAAGTGGGCAAAGTGTGGATGTGGGATTTGAGGACATGAGTTAGTGGGGAACCCAGTGGTGCTGGTTTAATGGCTGAACTTAGTGACCTTAGAGGTCTTTCCTTACATAAACTCTATGATTCTGTATTTTCCAGAAAGGATGAGGCTGCTCTCTTACTGTTTCTGACTTCAGCAGACCTCCTTGCACATTTTTCCTGAAAGTTAGAATTTTAAACCCCACAACAATCTGTAATGTCTGAAGGTGTAGCCCCGGAAAATAGCCCACTATACAGCAACTTTCAAGCCACATGTAACGTTTTTGCATTAGTTTGACAATCCATTATGTAAAGCAGGTACAAGGCAATCTGCTCTTTTCGGTCAAGTAATTTTTTTTCTACTTTACCTAAGATTTGTGAAATGGTGCCTCAGAAAGCAATCTGCTGGTCCTCATGGTTTGTTCAGTTGTCACCCAGAGCCAGCATTTAAATACATGGAGAACAAGAGTCTGTCCTCCCTAACAGAATCACTTAAACACACACCTCCAGTCATTCTCACTGAGGAAATGTGGGTGAGATTCCCGTAAACAATCTGCCCTGACATTGTCGTGGTCCCTTCTGTGTCAGCAGCATTGAATGCTCTTAGGTAAAAGCTTTGTTTGATAGCATTGCACAAGAATCACCACAGAAATCTGTTAAGGTTTTATGGCTTCTCAACCTGTTCTTTCAATTTGTGGTTCTTGTTAAAAGTCTGTATCCTCTCCAATCCACGGCTGCCTAAACTTTTTCACATGGGAATTAGGGAAGGATCTTTCTGCAGATACATATTTTTCTTGAAATTTTTTGGTGCCTTTTCCTTTTCCAGGCACTTCAGAGCAATATTCCCTTATTCCTTCATCTGGGTATTGATATATAGGTAACCAAAATCTTCATACAGATGTGGAGATTGGCTTGAAGTAGGGGAAAATGCAGAAATTGTTTGGTTTTTTGTGTACATGTTCTTGGCTATTCCACCATATTCTATTTCTGCACAGAAGAATATGCCACAGCCCTGCTTTTCTGAGGATTCTCACATCTCACTGAGTCCAGAAGGGGATTCTAGGCTACAAGGAGCAATCCTGGGGGGTACAAAGTATCCTTCAGAGGTATAAGAAGTCCTCCTCTCCTTGCGACTTGTTTCCTGCAAACAACTTAGAGAACTGATTCTGGAGCTCTCAGACAAACAGCAAGAGCCGGGAAATTAAAACAGATTACCAGGTGACAGCCCAGGATTGCCACCCACCACTGGGTGTTTTTCTTATTTGAGAGGAGAAACAGGTTACAGTTGAAAGGAGATAAAGGAAATAGTAAGAAATAGAGTTATATGAAATTTGAAATAATGAAGGTCTCATCATATTTCTGCACCCTCAAGGAAAAAGCTGTTCAGATTTAAGAGTTTTCTTCAATCTAGGACAGAAATAAGCTCTTAACCTCTCAGGAAAACTTTTCCCCTAACCATCTAGAGCCCCCAAACAAACATAGATGGACCTTTCAGTTCCCTCAAATCAGATCTACCTTCACTTTTGCATTATTTGTTAAGATGAATAGGGCTGCCTGGCCGTGCTGTGGCAGTGGTGAGGCAATGCATTTGTCAAGCAGCAGATCTTGAGCTCCAAGCCTACCTGGATGGACAAGAACAATTGTAGCTGTTGCTTAACATATCTATTATGGTAGTGCCTAAATGGCTTGGACAGCCTGGGACTCTACCAAGGTCAGTGTTGCACAGACTAAAGCACAAATAATAGTCCAACAGATATACAATCTGTAACACTAAGCTAAATCAGGAGGATAAGAAATTATGACTTATGAGGCAGCATTAAACTGTGTGGTATCCAGCTGAGTGACTCTTATCATGAAACCTTGGCCCTGCTAAATACACTGGGGGAGTAAAAGCTGCACCCATGAAGTCTGGATAATATCTTTCCACTTAATGAGTCTGGCATCCAAACAAACTATATAAGGTCATCTAACATCACCAGCATTAATGATGAAATCTGCCATAACAGCTGCAATTCCTCAGTCATCATATAAATGCACAGCAAACTTTGTGTTGTGAGTCTACTGAGCTTAGCACAGTAGGGTGCTGCTGCACACAGGGACAGCTGACAACAGTATTATTGGCAATTAGTTATTCTGTAGTGGCTGAAATAATTTCCTTATCTTATGTAAGATCAAAATCACATTACTGTTGGAAGGGTGGAAGCAGGAGATAACACAGACATTGTTTTAGGACATGCAATTTTAAATTATAGATGAAATACCCTGCTTGATTCAGCTGACATTCAGCCAAAAACCATGAGCTCACATTCTTCCATAATAACTATATTTACCTCTACTAGAACAGAATTCAAATCATTCAGTATGTAGCCCTAATAATAAACCTATATGACTAGGGGCTGCTTCTTCAACATTATTTCCACCTAATTTATAATCAAGATGTTCAATTAATAATTTCGGCATTTTACGCAGTGTTAAGTCAGCTGAAAAGCATGTGATTTTTTCCATTTTTCATTTTTCAGAATGCTGAGGAATGCATAATAACCTAACAGAACAAGAGTGCCAGGAAAGCAACAATTATTAACAGACTAATGGGAAAAATAAAAGGTTCAAAAAGAAAAGCTGGAAAGATGATTGAGTTTCATAGAAAATGTAAATGCTCTAAACAGTTCCAGAATAAAAGCAGCAAAGTCTACAATGCATTTCCATGGATATTACAGCCTCCTTGTGAATGACAGGTGAGATTAGGATTTTCTTGGTGGGTAGTGCACATACACTGCTCCTGCATTTGCCTACTTTGTGCCTGTGTGACTGCACCCAAGTTGTTATAGGGGATCCTGAGGCATGAGGGATAATCTGGTCAGGGCAAACCACTTCTGCTTTTCTGGGAGTGGTGTATCCTTTAGGGTGCTGTGCATTTACTTGCCAAACAAGTGTTGTGCTGATTTGGATATGACCCTGTTAGATTGGGCTGTCTTCTAGTTTGTCTCCGTGGTGACATTGTGAATGGGCTATGAAGGCACTGATGTCAGGAAGGAAGAGAAATGTTGGAATTTATGGCTTGTATCACACACAGTTTTCATTTGCATGACTGCTTTGAACTCTCCTGACTTCTGAAGGGACAAACCCACAGAACACACTGGTGGCTTTGCTCAGAGTAACTAGATTCAAGTCCCCAAATCCATAATCCCTGGCACTCAATATTATCTTTGACAGGAAGGCCAAAGACTGAAAGGATACCAAACTAACTGCAAAACACGTATATGCTCTTTTCCTAAGCAAAAGAAGACACATTATCATGAAGAATGTTACTCAACTACTATTGTCTGTGCCATGGAACATTAGAATACATTTCTGAACTTTTCCTTCATAATTAAATAAATTTAGTATCTAATGCAAGAGAAGAGATTGGGAAATATGCTAGTCACACATTTACATCAGGACTAGATTTCTTAAATGCTCCTACTCATAATTCAGTATCTTTGTTCACCTGTATGGCTTTGTTTCATTACTGGCAGTTTAATTACAAAACATTCAATTTTCATTTAAGAATTTGTACTTGGGGCTTTTCTATTTCCTTAACTTAGCAGGATTTCACCATTCAAGGTTATCAGTGCAGGATTTTTTTCTAGTATTCTCTTTCCTTTTTGATTATAAAATGTCTCCCCAAACTACCTCTTTAAAAACTGAATGCCTATCCATTGCAAAAAAATTCTCCAAAACTCATAAAATATAAATTCTGCTTCACTCTTTTGTTTTCCATAGTGTGCCAGATTATATATACAATTTGATGGTACTGATTAATGTAGGAATATTAAGCCTAGAATTAGGATCCCTTATATTATTTTTTGTGTTATTCACCTGCTCCTTCTGTGACTTCATTAAGCCAATTAAATGGCCATTGAGGGCTTCCAAAAGTGTGTAAATAATATTTTAATATCTCTGAAAGGATAGTAAAAGCTAAATAAATTAATAGTGAGGACACTGGTGGAACTCCCACAGATACAAGCCTTTGTTGATTTGCATTGCATATTCAAATATATTACGTATCTATTTGACATTCATATTTTATAAAATCCTCAAAGACTTCCTTATGAAATACTTTCCTAGTTTTACATGTCTTTCCTTTCTTATTTCCTGTCAGGTGAGGTAAAGGCCTACTAATGCCTGACACAAAATATTTCTTTTAGTAATGATATAACACAAAATGTTATCTTTTTTCTCTATATTTCCAAGCTTCTACGTGCAACACATCTAATTTTGTGACATAAATTCAGGGTAGTTTGCCACTGAAGGTGGACACTGTTGTCTACATTGGAGACTTCACTTATCTTCTTCATATAAATCAAGTAATCTGGAAAGGAAAATTTTTTTTTATATTTTATGTATTGAAACCCGGTCTGGACAATCAGAAATATATTCTAACTGTGCTTGTAATAGGACAGTCTTGAAGGTCCACAGCTTTGAGTCTGCTCCAGGGGTTGATAATTCCCTTCCCATGGAGAAGCCATGGGGAAAATGTGAGGAGCCAGGATTAGAGGGGCATGTTAGTGTCTTCCTGAAAAGACAGCAAATGCAAATTCTGCAGCCTAATTGGGATAGAGGGAGTGAAAGTCAGCTCATTAAAATGGGTATGTTAAGAGCAGAGAATAGCAGCAAGAATATCCAGGTTTAATTTCTATATCTTAAAACTTCATAACAGGGACTTCAGGGCAGTAAACAAGAAGCCCTGCCTGAGACCTGTCCAGTTTTACTGATTGGTGGTTGTTTTTACTCATTTACCAACTTGATCAGTCTTGAAAGACTGACACTGACATCAAACACTGATTAGATAAACATTTACATATAGGCTTCACACTGCAGTAGAAGACATCATATCACAGGTGAGAAGATCATTACAGAACTTCAGCTACCTCACCATGTTCCTTCACCATACTCTGTCCCAGCACACAAGCCCCTGCCTTCTCTTTCTGATAAACGAGCAGTCTAACAACACCTATGCATTGGACTGCACAGTGTATCCTTTTATTTTGGGGGGTTTTTTTGGTTGCTATTTTTTGGGGGTTTTTTTGGTTGCTAACAAAAATGGTTTGCTCTAGTTAATAGCTTCTGGCCACTCCAAGAACTCAACCAGATTAGTAATTTTGTTAAGAAGCAAAGACTTCCAATCAGATTTTACTCATGTAAAAGGATTTAGGCTTTCTGAATATTGTTGTGACATTTGGGTCACAATGAATCTAACTATGTTAGATTTCAGACTTCATACTTCATTAATTATGTCCAGCTTTGGCAAGTGACTTACTCTCAAAATTTGAGAACATGTTTTCTTGAAAATAGACAAAATTTATGTGGGTTTTCTCTTTTCTTCTTTTTTTCTTCTTTTTTTCTTTTCTTTTCTTTTCTTTTCTTTTCTTTTCTTTTCTTTTCTTTTCTTTTCTTTTCTTTTCTTTTCT
>JBBMKD010000115.1:69321997-69360789 GCA_037834095.1 Argya squamiceps | reverse complement strand
TTTCTTTTCTTTTCTTTTCTTTTCTTTTCTTTTCTTTTCTTTTCTTTTCTTTTCTTTTCTTTTCTTTCTTTTCTTTTTTTCTTTTCTTTCTTTTCTTTTTTTTTCTCATGCATCTCTAAACATACAATTTAAACGGTTTGTTTGTTTATTTGCTTGCTTGCTTTTTTTGCTGTTATTTACAGTGTCTCCCAAACACCTCCTTAGAGGACATATAAACGTTCAGGTGAGGAAAAGTTTCAGGCATCATGGAAAATATTCTGCTCTTGGCAATGTTTCTAAATATTTTGAAATATTTTGAGTATTGATAAGTCTTGGCATGAAGAAATTAGATAATTAGAAGATAAAATAAAATATTTTAAAATCGTGGAGTATAAAACCACAGAAAACAAATATTCATGCCAATAATCCATTTTATATCCCTGTAAATTCCAAAGATGAACATTTTCTGATTTAACATTTGGTGGCAGTTATCAGTTATCAGTTAACAGTTGTAAAAAGTGATGATTTTGGTAGATAAGGCAAAGCCTGAGCAACACCAAGAAAAGTACCCTCTTACATTTCATTCTGAGAACTAATTTCATTCCCAAGACATAAAAATCCATTTTAATGAGAAATGAAAAAGAACCATAACGTGGAAGTAAGGAAGGAAATTTTGTGATTCACAGCTTTACTGGGTCTTAAAAAAAAAAAAAAAAAAAAGTTGGTCTGAAACTCCTGAGGGGTCTGAGCCCAGATGATCAGACACCTTGGAGTTTCTCTGGACTCAGCTGTGTGGAAACTTAATGGAGAGAGAGGCACCTTTGATCCAGTTGTCTGAAAAGGAGTTTTAATAGCATGAAAAAAACAAACAATAAGGCATCCACTGTATGGGAGCAAACTGGACCAAGGCAGTAACAAGGGCCAAAGGTGGGGTCTTGGGTCAGACAGGGGTACTTACACCCGGTGTGGGTGGGGAGTTAAGGTTGGGTCTGAGGAAAGGGTCCAGTGGGGAGAACGATTAAGAATATTAAAGTTTCTGCACTAAAAATCAACCTATGGTAACACAAAGAACCAAGAACTTTCTAGAAACAATTTGCATAGAGAGCATGTTAATGAGCTTCTTGTTTATGACATTTTGAACGGGGTTTCCCAAGACATTGTTCCAGGATTCTCTTTTTCCCTGGGGAAACCACCTCTACATCGGCCTCATGGTCAGCTCACTACTTCATGGCCATCTTGGTGTTTATCATACAATTCAAGAACTTTCTTCTCTTAGCAACAATACATACCTATATGTGCAGGTTTATTGCAGTCTTCACACATTCTCCTCCTTCCCACCCACCTAACAAGGGGGGGGAATTGCTACAAAAATTCCCAAACACAGCTTTATCCCTCCCTCAAGAAGAGACATCATCCTGCCCAGGAGCTTGATATTTCCTCAGTGAAATTCACTCAGCAGGGAGGAGAATCATCTGCAGTAAAAAGATAATTTTAATGGGCCCATTTTATAGATAGATTTGTCAGGAAAATATTCCCAGTCCCATGCTTCCTATGGATCAATTTAGAAGTTTGGTTGAGTTTTTCATCCTTCAAGCTTCCTGAAGTTGCCCTTGATTTCTTTTTAATAAGATGCATTGAAAATATCCTACCACCCTAGAACATTATACTGAGGCTGCTGAGAGATGTGGGGGAGGGAAATGCAGAGGGTTAATTTTCAGCTGCTGTCGTGAGTGGCATTAAACATCAAAAGTGCTTTAAATTAACTTCTTCCTCAGAAGAAATATTTAACAATTGCTGATGTGATGTGTGCCTTGACATTTTGAAGGATTATTCAAAATCTTTTTGTGTTTAGGATAATGACTTTCAAAGCACTTACCATCCTGTGCCAGTCAAATACAGCATTTTTGATTCATCACCATGGAGGTGTTAATAATTAAATGTGTTAAGATAATGGTAAGGTTGTGTGGCATGCTGCAAAAACTTGAGCTGAGGTCTCACTACATCCCAAACTCATGTTTATGTTCCCTGTTATTATTCCGTTGCAAATAATATCACATTTATATGCCTTTTTTTCATTTCTATGGGCTTTTATTTTTGGCAGTGTACTTGCTTCATACGATGTTCTAAGCCTTGGAATGGCCCTTAGACCTAAACTCTCTTAATTCACAGATTAGCTTCCTGCAAGCATCCAGGGATAAGATGTGTGATAGTCCAGATGTGGAACTGTACGGAAAACTAGTTCAACACACCCAACTTCTGTTTTATTAATTGCTCGTTTAGTACCTGCTCTGTCAATAGCCTCCTTCTGGGAGCAACACTCACTAACTTGAGTTGTCTCATGGACACAATCTGAACCTGTCCATTCAGAAATATGATTTATTTTTATTTTTGATTCGGTTTGACACTGTACATCAAGCTCTGGAACTACAATGTCATGCACAGGACCTCTGTTTGACAACAATCTTTGCTTTTCCAGCAGAATCAGTTTGAGAAGAGATGGATGGAAAGAGGGAGAAAATTATTGTTTACCACTTAACGTCATCAAATAATTACTTTTTTAATTAATTGAGAAATTAACAGAGACTTCTTCAGTCAGCACTTCAAAATGGCTGCAGTAGTAGTGGGAATCTGGATTTTCCTCTGCCTGGGGGTGTGCATAACCTTATTTTTGCAGGATTTCACAGGAAGCAGGAGGTAGCCAAGGACAGGAGCTGATATGTTGGGTAGGTCCCTGAGTCAGAAAAAGTCCCCTGTTACAAAAAAACCTCAGAACCACTAACTTTTTGACAGAGTTGCAAATAACTAGCATCCAGAAGCTTTAGGAAGAAAGGATTCATTCAGGTTAGGTGACAGTGAGGAGTATTACTTGACTATCTTTCAAGCTTTATTTTCTACTTTGAGGATGGAAAGAAGATGACAGTGTCAAGTGAATCACTCAGAATTCTCTATAGGACCAAATTAGGCTCAGAGTATTTAATTTGAAGGATGGGTTAACCTCCAGTGCAGTGAAGCTGAAAAGACTACCACTAGAGTATTGCTGACAGATATAAAATCCAGATATGTTAGAAATCTCATATTTCTGCCACAAATGGAAAGATTGATATTGGTTTATATACAAAGTAAAAAGGAAGAGGTGCTTCGAAGCCCTCTCTTAAAAGTTCTGAAAAGCTTACAAAGAATAAAAAGATTTTTTTTTTCTGATGTAACAATATAAATTAGCATATATATATATACCAGTGCTTTTGTACATAAAAGACAAATGACAGATTGAGACAAGCTGCTTTGTTCCAAAACCAAGGACTCTTAGGCCTGGTTTTTGGATAATCAATATTTCACTTGCCTAAACATCTTTAAAAGAGGCGTGTAAGTAAAAAACAAACAAACAAACAAACAACCCCAAAACCTCAAACAAACAAAAAAAGGTAAAAAAAAAAAGGTCAAGAAAGACTTTAATGCCTAGCAAAGAATACTGGAAAAAAAATTGAAAGTACTTTTAAGTATTGAATATGCATAGATTATTGAGGTACTCTCATGACTTGGACTTTTCCTTTATTTCTGGGCTTCTAGGCAGAGATGACAGGATAAAGCTATGGTAGCCAGACTAGCTGAATGGATGCACTAATGTTATGAAGTCTTATTGTCTGTCTTTTTCACTCTCTAAAACTTTTATTTTGACAGCAGAATACCTATCCACACTCAGTGCTGGAATCAAGGGATTGAGGGTGATAAACCTGTGAGAAGTACTTATTCATGAATAGACTCCAGCTTGGTCTGTGGTGTGCCAGTCCATGTGAATGGAAAAACTTGCTCAATTTTAAAATAAATCCTTGTGCTCAGATCCAGAACTGAGCATCATATTGTTATGACATATGTTGTTTTACCAGTTGCATTCAGAAAATTTAGACTGAGCAAATGTGCTCTTCACCTCCAGGGCACCAGCTTCAAACCCATGGCTAGTCAATAAGAACTGTAATGCTGAAGCCTTATTATCATGGGACTCCGTAAGATGTCCTGAAATGCCTTAGTTCCCTTGTCTTCATGGCTTCCAAGATTGCTGCTAACAAAAACATCCTTTGACAAAATCAGTGAAGGATCCAAGGATTGTGTGTATTGGGTCTTGTCATGTGAAGGAAAAAAATATCTGCTGATGTTGGGAGAGCAGATATGCTTCTCTGCCTCTCTCTTCCAGGCTAAAACCTTACAACTTTCAGTGAAGCTTTAAAAGCAGGATTGACTCTATGTATTTTCATTCTCCTCATCTGCCTGTACCTTCTATTTTTCTCCCTTTTTTGGACTTATTGCAATCTCCCAAAAAGCTATATTAGTTTTGAAAGAGAGGAGCAGCTGCTGGCCTTGAAACATATGTTCAATTCCAAATGTTTCTAGTTGCTGGATAAACTTAGCTAGCTGCTCTCAGGGCTCATTAGTCCCTCAAGGAAGTCTCCAAAACTGAAATAGGCGAATGTAGAAATAAAAAAAATTACTTGTGTTTTCTCCATTTCATCCCCTGTTTTTCTCTCATTTTTAGTCTTCAGTATCTATATGTAAGGAATCTTTTACATTCATTTCCACATACTTATTTTGTTTGCTTTATGGGCATATTCTCAAAGATAGGCCATTTTAGCGGCCAAAAGTAAAATGCAAATGTTATATACTAATCTACTGTTACTGTTTAATTAACAAAAAATTATTTGTTAATGAGACATTCCAATGTTCATTTAATTTTTTTTCCAAATTCCTTGGACAAATAACTTCCTGCCCACTTTGGGAATTCATGAAAATTTGTTGCTGTCACTGGCTGTATGGATGACATTATTTTCCTCTGCTATGAGAGTTGACTCTGTAGCAATTGAAACTATAGCAAGTAAGTTTCTTGAAAACAATGGGGAAATAAAATATTTTGGTGGAAAGTGCACAGTTTATTAAAACATTTTGCTGAGTCTGCTGTAATGGTGTAATAGTGTCCAGCTCATTTTACAGGATAATTTTTATCTTTGCAAAGACATTTGCTGTAAGTTACTAATTTTTTTTTAAATTATTATTATTTTTATTTTTTCTCCCCTCGAATTTGTCCTCTCTATCTGGAAATAGTAATAGCTACTTTTCCTTTGTTTTGCCTGCTCCCTAGAAAGTCATCACAACATATGATCATGTTTCCCTAGAGATTTTTCTGATTGTGATGCATATGGGCTAAATTTTCAATGGATGAATTTTTGGTACACATTGAAGTGCAGTGGAGTAAATTAGTAATAAAAGCAATTGCATCAGATTTGCTTATCCTTTGAGGAAAAGATTTTGCATTTGCAGTTGAACATTTGCCCTAACTTTTGTATTTTTGCTCATCGCTCCATAATTTTACTGTTTGGAGAAAGTTTTCACTGTGCATAGAGTGTCCTTTGTAGTCAGCTGAGCAGAAATCAAAATCAAATAAAACAAGCAGGATAGATGAGAAAGTACATTTATGCTTTATT
Source organism: Argya squamiceps (assembly GCA_037834095.1). Taxonomy (NCBI): domain Eukaryota; kingdom Metazoa; phylum Chordata; class Aves; order Passeriformes; family Leiothrichidae; genus Argya; species Argya squamiceps. The sequence continues at coordinate 69,355,339 of JBBMKD010000115.1, read as the reverse complement.
GACTCTGAATGTCAAAGTCAATTAATGCTTTATTTTTCTTCCCATTTTTCTCTAAAAATACATCTCAGTTCCTCAGGTGTTTGGAGCTAACTATTCTGTAGGTAATTCACTATTTCGGTAGACCTATGGAACATTATTGATTTTTTATGGATCCTGGAATAATAATGATTGAGTTATATGAACTTTCTTGAGGGCTGTGTAATTAAAAAAAAAAAAAAAAAAAGGCCTGAAAATCCAGGAAACTGTATTTACAATATTTGGATTCCTGTCACCCACTGATTTTATAGAGACCTGGACTTGAGAGGTTAGAAGATAAAGTGCAAATTTCTAAATCAAATCAACACTTCAGTTTCACTGTGTGCAAAGGTATGAAACATGATGTGTCAAGTGATACTTAAAATCTTACATTTGCTTATATACATTTAAAACGGAATACATTCCCCTGATTTTATTTAGCTAGAATTGGAGGGAGGGGAGGGAAGCCAGGGAAGGATAATACCCTAATATATAAAAATCTCCCTGTAGCTCCCCACTGCATTTAGAGCCTACACAAATTACTTCGTAAAGTAGATAGCAGCTTCTGGATGGCTAAAATTAGCTGAAAGGAATTGCAGTGTAGTTGTCTCCAAGCTCATAACTTTTAACCAAAAAAAGTTTGAATATTTACATATTTGTTTTGTACTTATTCTGCAGATGCATGATAATCATGCCTGGTTTGAATACCCTGGGGTCCTTCTCTGTCTTTGCATGTTTGAGATTCAACAACTAATGTGCCTTTCACCAAAAAGTTTTTCAGTCCTCAAGGATAATGGTTGGATAAGTACAACATGTATTGACAAAGCTGAGTCCATCTCCCAGGCACTGCAAGCATATTTATTTTTATCTAGAAACAAAGGGAGGCAGTTCCTGCTTGCGTTACATCTCTCAGAGTACTCATTTGAAACAGAGAGGGATGCTCACCTCTCTTCGTCCTGCCGAGGGTAAGCCATATGCAGGATGGGACCAGGGAGAGGCAACCAAGAATGAATCCTGCTCAGTAACCCAGTGGTGTGGATAACCCTCAAGGAGAAGAAAGACTTGCACTAGAAAAAGTGTGGCACAAACAAAAGACCCTGTAAGAGCTGGAAAGAGGAAGGAAAACAGCCTCACATCAGGAAACAGCCTTGGTCAATCTCATCATGAGAGGACAAGTTTGCACTGCTCAGCTAATGCTGAGGTATTTGCCTCGTACAAAGGTAGAAACAACCTTTAGGCCTTTGTGCATTGATAGTCTGTGGTTAATGACCATAAAAGGCAGTCTTTGAAGCAAACAGTATAATGTGATTTAAAGAGGCAATACTCCTAGAACAAATGCATGAAGTGTCTATATGGCTAAATCCATTGCAATCAGGCAGAGGGAAAATGTTCCTGTCCTGTACATGAATCAGGCTGTCACTTCTACACACTGCACAACTCAAAATATAAAGAGATTTTGAATTTTTTTTAAATACTGGGAACCTCTGGATTTCAAGTTTTTTGTCACAATTATAGCTTATTTTTAAAAAATTATAATAACAATATAAACAAATAGCTCTATTAGCACTGGGGTGATTTCAGACTACTTTTGAGGCTATGTAAAAACTCCTAAGTTCAGCTGTGATGTTGGTGTTTTTGTTTCTTCCTATTTCTTCCTGTCAGGCTAACAGATTCATTTAGTATGAGAACAAGTCATATGTGAAAGAGGAAAAAAAAATTCATTTTACATGTTTTCAATTTGCTTTTCTGCCATCCTCCAAATGAAAACCTGTGTAATAGGAAAGCAGCACGGAAACTGCTGTGAGCCTGTATTTGCATGGAGGTTGTTGTTTTTCTTCTTGCAGCCATTGATTGTAGATTGTTGTAAATTGCCTCTTCTCTCATCAGATTTTGCAATTCTTGTGGGAAGCATGGCCTTTTAGTTTGTGTTTTAGTAGCACACATCGTACAAAGAACCTGAATAATGATCCAGATTCATCTGCAATGAAGAATTAATATTGCCCTATGATTTTACTGTTGATAACTGGAAGGGTATCTTTGGGATAAACCACTCAGTGACAGAACATAATTTGTGTTTGGAGACTGAAAGTTGTCTAAAAAAACAAAGACCAACTAAGTAAATAAAATAGGCTGCTTTTTCCTCTTCTCAAAATATGTTATATTTTCAGAATTAAAGGGACTGTTTGGGATTAACTCACAAGCCTAAAGCAAAGATGTGTGGAGGTAGATTTAACACAGAGGTGATATGTTCAGTCTCTGGGGAGAGAGATAGAAATGATGGTTGTCATTTTCACCTTATCTCCTTTGACAGAGAAAAGGTTCAGCAATTATGATCCAATGGGAAAAAAAAAAGAAAAAAAAGAAAAAAAAGAAGAAACTGTAATTTAAAAACCAGACAAAAAGAAGAGGAAAGAAAGCACCTCAGTGCATTTTCTTCTAATGATATAAATTTCAATTAACTGAATTGATAAATTAAGCTATAAAGCAATGCAAACATGCAGAAGAAAAATTCAAATAATTTTTTTTTCATGCTTCCAATTCTTTATAGTACATTACATCCGTTAATGGCAATTTGTATAATTTGTGTAATGACATAAATTGCCATAAACTCTCACAGTGAAATGTTGTAAAAATGATAAATCAGGGATAAAGTATGGAGCACCAGGTTCATAGCTGCTGTAAATTCCATTAATGATACTGCAGGTTCTCCAGTCTATACCTGCTCATACCCTACTCCTACCCCACACCCTGTATGTGGTCAAGGAGGGACCAGGCAAAGAAGATTTTAATAGTAGGTAGCATACAAGGAATCAAAGGCAGATGTGAGTGAGGTCCAAAATGGAAAAGACATGACAAGGAAGTGTGGTCAGTGATGGGGCAACATAGGGCAGGACTGGGTCCCTTCTTTGCAGTGTCTGAAACACACAGCAGTGGCTGGTGTGATCCTGGTGCTATCTGAGACAGTCAGTTCTTGCTCTGGCTGAAGTTTCAGACATTCAGCAGAGACCTGGTTTTGTACTGTTTCACTGACACCACCATGTGTGTCTGGTGTGCTGCTGATCAGAAGACAGCACGACACCAAATCACCTTTTTCTGGTGCCTCTTTGAATATTTCCACCAATCCCCAAAGGAGCATCCTTCTTTCAAATCAGCACCACAGTCAGCCTAAGGGCTCCATCTTCAGCACCTTTAAAAGCTGTCTGCATTTCCAGACACAACAAGAGCCTGGGACTGATTTATAAGCAACAGCACACCTCATTCTTAATGTGTCCCCAGGCCTGCTGAGGTGTACTCTGCCCAGACAATTCCTCAAACAAGGTAAATTTGGGCATCCTGGTCATGCTATTTGGGCATCCTGGTGCTTTGCAGTGTCTGATTCTAAAATACACCTCTCCACACGATACCAACACTGAGACAGTCACAAGGTGTGATGGGCACAATCATTATCACTATATTTTTAGCACAAAATAATGTTGTGTTAGGATCCATGGAAGGAAGAAATGGAAGCTTTGACTTTCTCCAGACTCTAAAGGTAGCCATTAACAGTGGTTAAATGTCCAATTAATTGTGTATTCATCTATGGGCCTGCATTAAATTACAATCTGGCCATACTGGCTATTCTGAAATTGAATGACTGTTTTCACTCAGATATGATGCATCTGTTATGGTTTTTTTATCAATATCCTTTCCTTGTTACAGAGAAAGTGGAAAGACTTTGCAAGGATATTAAAATAACTCAATGTGGTCAATAGACCCTCAGACCCAGTCTGAACTGTGCTCGAAGCATTGAATGGTGTAATCATCAACCAGGAAAGTGAGCTTGTAGTATTTTCCAAAAGGGCCAAGAGATAATGAAAGTGACAAAAAGGATTTTAAAAAAACCAAACCAAACCAAAACAACAACAACAACAACAACAAAAGGTCAGGTTGTAGGTTAAGGTAACTGCTCAAGTCTGAGAGCAAATGAATATTTGCATGTTCTGGGTTATACCTTCCGAAATCTCAAAAATTCTTAACTGAGATAGTACCAATTGCATTTGACATCACAACTCCATGGTAAAATGTTGACAGAGATATAATTGGCTTAACTGGTTTATATGGTTTAAAAAATAAATCTCCTTTAAATATATTATTTGTCTCCATTTCATAAGTCCCCATGACAAGTATCAAGGCATATTTTTCTGGAGTCTGGGATAATTTCCCAATGAAGTTGTGCAGATTATGAGTTACCACACTGGGGTGGCCAAAGAACTGAGGGTTTCAGAGTACTCCTCCACACTGACTGAAAGCACGGGACTGTCATGCCTACAGAAATTTACATCTCAAAAACTGCTGTGGCTCAGGATTTCAAAGGACTATAGCTGTATAAATTAATTCAGGCTCATAAACTGCTTTGATTCAAAGCCTCTTGGCTTTCTTTACGTTGAGATCCAGTGTCCATCAAATGAAGATTTTTATCCTCATCCCCATTCTTGAGTAGGAGAAATGAAGGTAAAGCCAAAACTGGCAAAGCTGACAGGGAACATTACCAAGAAGTAACTTGTTTTCTTCCATCAAGGCCTCTTTCCAAAGGTAGGTGGGATAATGGAAATTGAAGCCCTTTTGTGGAACGATTGTTTTTAAGGTAATGTCTTCCAAGAGATAGGCTAGGGAGAAAGAGCTTCAAAGCAGGGATTTTTGCCTTGAGTTCTTAAATGATTGGAGAATTCCCTAAATGTGCAAATACTGATATTGCAGCCAAAGCACTATTCTGATCTGTCACAAACAGCTTTGGAAAGGATGGGTTCTTCTTACTCTAAAGTAGGACCATGGTAAAACCTTGGTTGTGACAGAGTACACAATTTGTAGACCCAGATGTAGTCACAAGCCACAGGGAAAAGTAGTTAACAGACAATCTGAAACAAGAATAAGCATAGAACATCATGAGTTGGAAGGAAACATTGAAGTCCAACTCCTGACACTTCAAGGACAATTGCAAGATCACATGATGTGCCTGAGAATTTAGAAAAACAAATCAGAGAGGGCCGGGGAAGGCAATTCAGTCTGAATATAAATTATTTCATATTTTGCATATAATATTTATTTAGCTGAAAACATATATTTAGATTAATAGATAAAATTAGATTAATAATATAAATGAAGTAAAACAGACAGTGACAAGAAGTGTGTTTTTGGGCCCTTCCCTTTCTTTTTCTTTTTAGACTAAGAGAAATGTGAAAGTAAATTATAAAAATCAATCCCCCAGATCAGGCATTGATTCCTACAGTGAGAAAACACCAAGGGAAGCAGGTACTGATTTTGAGAAAACTGGAAAGCTGAGGTAAAATGCAGAGATGTTTATTAAAACATTAAAACAAGTGCTTGAAGACAAATAGAGAGAGAGTAAAGGTGGCTGTGCTTTGGGATACTAACAGAGAACTTATTTATTCTAGTAGTTCAGAGATGATCCAGTTTCTGCTGTTATAGAAAGATAATTAGGAAAAACTGTCAAGTCCGCAGATTAATCCTGCATACATCTGCCTGGAGTTTGCTTTGAAACCTTTTGGATCTAGAAAGACAATCTTGTGTAATTAGCTGAGGCCACTATAATCCATAAAAACATCTGATCACATTGATTTTCAGTCAATCAGGCTCTATCTGTCAACAGCAATTCTAGAGATCATATAAGAGGTCTTACAAGTACACAACTTAGCCCTCTAAGGTCATTTAAACTTTTCTCTGGCTTTTAAACTCAAAATAATTTTCAGTCAGTAGCTGACAAGTGTTCCAAACAAAATGAAATAATAAAAATAATAATAAAAAACTAAAACAAAACAAAACCAAAACAAACCAAAACAAACAACAACCTCCAGAAAATGCAAATAACTTTTTGAAAAAAAAATAGACATATAGAAGAGATATTTTTATATCTATGTATATTGCCACAGATGTGCTTGAGAAGTGACCTGCCGTGTGCACTCCTGCTTTGTTAGAGGGCATTTTGTTACTTTTATAGAGCAGAAGAAACCAAGAGTTTGTTCAAACTCCTATTATACTTTCAACTATGTTGCATACTGCAAAATCACATGGTAACAAAAACTAATGGTTCCACTAATACAGTGTGTAAACTCTCATGGTGAAGGAAATGCTTTTGGGTCTACATTGTACACAGCAGGCCCTGTTAGAAACCAATTAATAAGGTACAGAAAGCATTTAGCTGCAGAAACTTTGTCTTCCGGGCTCTGTGTTCTTCTCAGAGGTCCCAACCCATGCTTTTTTATACTGTGGTGCACCTGGTAATTTGCTGTGTTAACCACAGATATTGTTCTCTCCCCGATTTCTCCCGCCCTTACAGTGTTGGTGTCTTTGACTCCTGTGCCACTGCTCTTGTGAGGCAAGGGAGCTCAGATTTTCAGATTCTGCTGTAAAGAAGCAGAATGCAAGGTTGCCCATCTCCAGCTCTGCAAAAGTTATTAAATTAAGTTACTAGATTTTATATCTTATTCAGGGTTCTGCAGAAATGTGAACACGGGAAGAAAGAGGTCATCAAGTTGTCGCATGGGTTTCTACTAAGATTCCTCTTTATGTCACCCAAGTTTAGCCATCTGAAAATTGGTGTCTAGTCCAAACTAGTAATCTACACTGTTCTTATAGAGAACACAAATATGAACTTTTTCAGAGACAAAGTCAATCCAACTGATTTTGATGAGTGTTTTTATAGGATGAATTATTCTCTAACATTCCCCATTAAACACTGCTAAAATTAGGGTTAAACCCCATCTTGGTACTTAAATATGGCTAAATTTAATCTGAGGTGTAGTGACATTAATCTGAGTGAAGAATTACCTAGAAGAGAAATGGGAAAGACTGAGGATCCTGAAAATAAGGAAATTTTCTTAGTACAATGCTGAAACATGTCCCTAAGTATTTTATTTTCACCAAAACACATATGACCTCTGTAAATCACATAATTTTATATCACTACACATGTGACATAAAAACAAGTATTATCATCCAACCATCAGGTAACATGTTCAGTGAGATGTGGAAATAACTCGACAATATTCTGACCAAACATCATGGCATTTACAGGTAGATTTCAGTCTTGTAGAAATTTCATTATCTGTAATTTTTGTTAATAAAATTGTCAGTTACTTCACCTGGCCAGAGACCTCTGAGTAATGTCTAAAAAGATACAGATTAGGTGAGAAAATGAAAGATTCCAGGTATCAGGTGCCACATTTATGAGACAATGCTAAGTCCTGTAAAATATTTAACATTTTCTCGTAAAACTGAGGCATAAAGATTTAGCTCCTCAGAGAGTCCAAAATAAACATTTTTCCTCTGTGAAGTGGTAGAGAAAAAAGGGGTAATGTTCTTGAGAATCCCTAAATAAATGTCATAAAGGAGCAACACAGAGTAATTTCTGTGTTCTGCTTATGCAATGAAGTTTCGTAACCTTGAATATTCTGTTCAGACTGAGGATCTTAAATTAAAATGATCAGCATCTTCAGCAACCTTAAGACTCAGCACTAAGCTTGGCTGATAGAAGGTTTTTCTGAGGGATGAACTTGATGGAAGTTGTTTAGAAGAAGCACTTTTTGTCTGAACTGTAGGTTTCCTAAGGCTTGGAACTGGTGAAGTCAGTAAAAATGAATTGATAATAGAACTGAAAGTCCTGCATGGCTTAAAGCACAAGTTTTAAGTCAAAATTGAGATGACGTGAGTAAGGGGCTATGAATCATGATTCTGGTAGTCTGGTCTTTTTGCTAGCAACTTGTTTTGTAGATTTGAGGAAGACCTTTGACTTCTTTGTGACATAGTTTGTGGCTCATATATAACATTAAATTGCTCTCCTTCATGACTGGAAGGGAATTATTTTTGTTCCAGAGGGAAAGACAAATCTAATGATACAGAGTTTTTTGGTTTTGCTGAAGACACAGAACTGCTGCATCTGGGAGGTTAGTTTCTTTTCATCCCTGTGGATAAGGATACTTGACTAAAATCTCCATTCACTCAAATTCTACTCAGTGTTCCTTACCCCAAACAATAATTGTATGTACACTCTGTCCTCTACACCCAAAATCATGGGAAAAGTCTTCCCCTTTCTTTCTACACTTTACTGAAACCATAAATGCCACCAGCTTTAAAAGCAGATTTCTTTCTCTCAGAAAAATTTTAATGTCTGAATATTAATTTCTCTCTAAATTCTTCTGTACAGAGTTTTCCTCCCTCTCTTTATCTCATCTTCTCCTTTTCATATAGCCCTTCATGTAAATACCTCTAAAAAATTGAAAGTCTGTGGTAAGTGAGAAAGTAGACTTCTATGAAACCATTTCCATCAAAACCTTTTTTGATGTGTACTGAACAATTGACTTTTGACTCAATCATTTATCTACACTGGGATACTTCACACACAAAAAAACGTTTTTCTATACAAGAGAAGCCCCTAAGCATCTGTGCTGCCAAAGTTCCTCCAACTCATCTTAAGATAGGGAAGGTTTCAGCACAGCACAACTGTTTCTTCTACATTATAATATATTTTTTATTAAAACAGGGTTTATGAGGAAGAGCTCTTCTTTCAAAACTGCTTGATTTCCTAAACCCACAGAAGAATAAATATGGAGTATGTGGAAACATGAACATAAACAACGAAGATACACTCACACAATCAGACAGTTCCTAAATTATATGTTTGCTTAGGGACATGCATGGCAGAGCCATGTGGCTTACCCAGGGCTTGAAAACACTGTGAAACCTGAGTAACATAGTGTGTGACAGCAGAACAAAGCCCTGAGTGTTTAACATCAATATGAAAGTAATTATATTAAAGAAGGTATTAAATGCATGTTTGAACCAGGTTTCTGAAGGATTTGTGATAAGTTTGCCTTTGTAAAAGGCTTCTTGATTCATTAAAATGAGAACTCTGCCTTGCCCTTGATTTGTTCCTTTCACAGTTTCAGATTTTCATCATTTTTGTCCACTATTTGAATGATGTGGGCTATTCAAGGCCATCACCATGGTTAACCACAAAACCAGGCTACAAAAATGAAAAGCTGAGGTTTTGTGGGGTTTGGTTTGTTGTTTAGTTTTCCTTGGTGTTTTGTGGTTTTGTTTGTTTGTTTGTTTGTTTTGTTGGGGGCCGTTTGTTTGTTTTGGGTTTTTTGTGCTTTGTTGGTGGTGGTGGTTTTAGTTTTGTTTTTTTTTGTTGTTGTTGTTCTTTTGTTTTTTGTTTTGTTTTGTTTTAAAAAACAAACCTCAGCACATGACTTAGAAGCTCAAACTGGGTATGATGGGACCAAGTTATCCTGTGAAAATTTGAGATTCTTGAAGCCCTTTCATTTGACACAGATCTTTGTTTATTTTGTTTTTAAAAAAGAGGTCTCTGACACTGAAAGCTTTAAGATTTACATCAAACTGGGAATTTTAAATATCAGTGCAGAACCATGGGTTCAATTTCTGTAAAAAATTATGCCATGTTGACTAAACCTGGGAGCTCATATAAAAGTGCAAGTGTCCCTCTATTGCTTGAGCTAAAGAATGGTGTTAAAATATTTAACATATAACAAAAACACATCCATTGGAAAATGAAAAGATCATCTCAACATATGCCAAAAGTCAGGAGATGGAAAGAAAACATCACAGTCCAGTGCCATAGCTCCCCTTTCTATTAATCACAAGAATCACTAATAATCAGAACTATTTTTTCCCTAAAGGAGATGCAAAGAAATCAGAGAGAAAACCAAGTACAGAATGAGTATTACTACTTTTTCAGCTTTTGCTGATCTAATAATTTCTACCTAAGTGGTAGGCAGTAAATTTTATTAGACTTCATGGGAAATATGAACATCTGCATGAAAATACTAAAGAACAATTCTGTCTGTACTGAATGTACTTAATAAGGTCCATACGCAAAGTCAGAAGGTTGCTGAACTTGCTTGGCTCAGGAAAAGACCAGGTCTGCATAAATCTGATTGTGAGAAAGTAAATTGGGTCTGCCTGTAGGCAAATGCAGAGAAAAGTGGAAAGGGGAAGGAGCTCTTCCTTCTACATCAGCAGCACATACAATCATTGTCATCACATTCTTGGAACTGTGTTGTTTTACCCAACAGTGACTTGCTCTTTAGGAGAAACATTGTTCCTTACTCTCCGTCTGCCAGATCTTTGTACCTAGAGAGGAGCAACAATAAAAGTTTTATTAAAAATGAGTAAAGGAGAAGATGATATATATGAAAAAGGCCATGTCGCTTGTGTATTACATGGGTTCCATAAAATTTATATATTCATCTAGTCTCCAGATAGGGGCTTGGTTAAGAAACTCATAGGACTAGTTTATCAGACTAATGTGGACAAAAAACTAGCTTAACTTTCTACCTTTCTAAATGTGTAATTTTTGCTGTTTTGCTAGAGGTGTATGGACTTTTTAGGGAATGGGACAGAACTACTTTGTGTCAGCTGGGAAGTCCTATCGAATTTAGAGAACAGGACAATGTTATCCTAGTACTAAAACACTGCCCCTTTAATCATTGTTGAGTATATATGTGTGTGTATGTATATATATGTATAAATATATGAATACACACACATGTATACATATGCACAAAGTGGCAGTCATCTTAGGGAATTTATATCCAGATAAACACATCAGCACTGCTTTCAGACTCTTCCAACAAAACAATAAGTTCACTGCCTATTTTTAAATGGCACTAAGTCTTGTGTCTCACTTTAAAACTGTTGCATGACAATGGTGTCTCAGCAGCTTCTTTCCCAAATTGCAAATTCTGCTCATATTGTGAGGGTCCCAGAGAATGATCTATCAATATCTCTGCAGCTCTAGAACCAAACTGCTGCCAAATTAACTGCTGATTATGATCCAAACTTACATTCAGATCAGAAAGGTGATGAAGAATCCATCATAACTGATGAAAATGAAACACATATCCCAGCAGAATCTGACATTGCTGCTATCTGTGTTGTAGTACAGCATAATGACTGTAGAAGCTCCAGTGTCCATTGCTAATTGCTAAGATGGTTGTTTTTGGAATGCAGTCTATGTACAATTATAAACAGTGCATGATGAATAGTTTGGAACATATTTCTAATTTTGCCCAGATTAATGCAATAGCAAAAGCAAAGCAAAATACAGAGTACTAAGAGTAGGAAAGCTGTCCCTTTTTTTACTCCAACAGATCAGGAGTGCAATTCCATCCAAGACAACATTGATATAAAATCAGCACTGAAGGGAAAGAGTCAACTCCTAAAAATGAAGTGATAGCAAGCTGCAATGAAGGGAGCAAAATCAAGAAGGCAGAATATTTATCACCTGTCTGTTAACTGTAGCAGAAGAATGGCTCTATAAAGGGCTTTATCACAAATACTTACATAGCCCCATTTATTATCTAAATATCACACAATCTTTAGTATTTTAAAGCCCACAAAATCTGGAGGAGGGAAACCTTATCACTCTATTGAGACCTGAGAAACTGAGGCAGAGGCAAAGGCATTTCAGAGTATACCAGAAAAGATGAAACTGAAGTCTCCAAAGTCCTAGAAATGTATCCTAACTAAGCCATTATTCTTTAGTCTGACTGTTAGACTCAGGGCCTGGACGTAAATTTTCATAAAATCATAGAATCATTTAGGTTGGAAAATGCTTTGAGGTCAGAGTCCAATTGTTAATACAGCACTGTTAAACCTAATACCAAACCATGTCCCTAACTGCCATACATGTGTTTTAAATACTTCCAGAAATGGTGATTCCAGTTTCCCTGGGCAATCCATTCCAATGACTAGGAAATATCTTAGTGAAGAAATTTACCCTATTATCCAGTCAAAATATCTCCATGTGTAAATTGAGGCCATTCCCTCTTGCCCTCTCCCTGTTCCCTGGGAGCAGACCCCAAGCCCACTCTGGCTGTCCCCTCCTGTCAGGGAGTTGTGCAGGGCCAGAAGGTCTCCCCTGAGCCTCCTTTTCTCCAGGCTGAACCCCTACAGCTGCCTCAGGTCTCCTTGTATTGTGCTCTAGAAAATTTTCCAGCTGTGTTGCCTTTCACTGGCCATTATCCAGCACCTGTGAAACTTTCCTTTTTATTAGGGACCTAAAAATGAACACAAGATTCTAGGCGCACTTTACAAGTTGCTCAGCACATGAGGGACAGCCACTGCCCTCCTTCTGCTGGCCACATTACTGCAGACACAATCCAGGATGTTCTTGGCCTTCTTCCCCATCTGGGCACAGTTTGGCTCATGACCAGGTGCTCTAACCAGCACCCCCAGGTCCTTTCCCACTGTATCTTTCCAGCCTCTGGTGTCGTATAGCATTGCTGTGACACAAGACCAGGACAAAACCAGTGGATTATACAGACACATACAGGCATAACACAACATTCATTGTCTTGACCAGGATGCTGTGGGGTTTCCAAATCCTTCAGTTAACAATTTGCCCATAAGTAGCTTCAAGGTTTCCTGATTGACTTGGCAAGAGAAGCATCCAAAATTTCTTTTGAGACTGCTCCACCAGTTCCCAGTCTCCATTAACTCTGCCTTCCCCTTCTTTCCCTTCGAGAAAAACAACAAAAAAAAATAGTAAAAGGGAATAGCCAAAAGAAAAAGGGCCTTTAATTCCTTTTCCCACTGTGTGACCTTGCAGAGTTGTAGGAGTTAAATGGAGCACAGTTTGGGAACATCCATTGTTCTAATCACAGCTGCTCCAATACCATATTGTCAGTGAAATGGAAAAGAAATTAGCAGCTCATTTTGTGCGACGTGAACTTTCTCTCTCGCTCTCCTGCTTGATGAGAACACTCTCTTTGATAAATCAGCCATCATACCTTATTGCCATGCAGAGACTGGAAGTAAAAAAATGTCAACAACATTTTTTCCCTGAGTCTTCTGGAAGCAATCAAGTTTCACTGCAGCAAAGGTAATGCTTAATTTTCCACCGTCGTTTTTTTGGCATATAGAAAGTTAACAGAGGACATATCTTTTAAAGCTACAGAAATTGATTGGACTTGCAACAGACGAGACGTCGGCAATGAATGAGATAAAGAGCGGATTCGGCACATTATTGCAAGAGAGGTTCCCATCGGTGCGTACCATTCACCGACTTGAGCACAGACTTCAATTAGCAGTTAAGGATGTGTTGAAATATGTTGCAGGAATTAGTAATTTCAAAGTCTTGGTAGGGAAACTAAATTATATAGTGTTTGCAGTCAGCCAAAAAAAGGGGAAAAAAAAAGAAACAAGAAACCATGAGGAAAGAAGAAAGGAAAGAAGGGAAACTCAGCAAGAAGTAGCTGGATGGGCATATGTGGTATCATTGAAGCGACTAAAGAGCAAGACAGTAGTAAAGATGTGCTGAGTAGCCTGGATTTTCAAGACAGCAAAGGCTATTTTAAGGTCATAGAAATAACTTCTTAAAGATTTCACATTTCCAAGAGACACTATAGAGAAAAAACATCGTTTTTTCAAATGAAAAGGGTGGGGTTCTTTCTAGATCCAAGCAAACAGTGCTGGAAATTTTCATTCTTTAAAGAATTTTCTTTTCATGGAACATCTCTTAATATGTCATTACCGTTCTGGTCACTCATTGTGTTGTATTGTATTTACCCACTAATTAGCTGTACAACTGAAGAGAAAAAGGAGAAAAGGAGAAAAAACAAAAAGGAGAAAAGCTCTAGAACAGACTGCAGTTTTCTTTAATGGTTTTTCCCACTGTTCAAAAGAAAAGTCAATTAAAAGTATATCCTGGATATATAGATAAGATAGACTTAGAGAAAATTATTTATTCTTGAATTATAAAAGCTGATGTGATAGATTTCCACACTGAAAAATATTCTTCAAGTAGGAATGTGTGGGTGAGCTTTTTAGTTTAGTTTTGCTTTGTTGGGTTTTTTTTTTTTCCCCATGGTGATAAGAGGATCAGGGTCAAAATCTCAATCGGGCTTGATTATTTTCCTCTTTATTAAATTCTATTTACTTTTCCAAAAAAAATGTTCACCCAAGTTATACACTCATAAATACCTGGAACAAAAAACCCCAAAAGATTATCAAAAGTCACTAGAACTTTTTCTTATCCCAAGGCTAGATCAGCTGTATCTAAACTATTGCTAACATTTCTTTGACACAATTGTTCAGAAAAACCTCTTGTGCTTTAGTGTCCATGACTTCTCCTAGTCAATCCATCTAAATACTTATTTGGCTTCACTGTTTAAACGCTCTCTCCAACCCCCCTACTTTTAGCTTATCCTTTCTCTTGCTACAGCCGAAGCCCTCCTGCTTTTTTTCTTGCCTGTAAAAAAACAAGAAGAAGAAAATTTTTATTTTCCCTATTAAAACAATTTTCAACATATTTGGAAGACCAAAGATAACCATGACAGAACAGTTATTCCTATATCTTTTCTGGTGGTTCAGACTGAAGGAAATCAAAGGATATTATGAAGAAATGAAATGATAATTAAGTCATGAAAAATTAACCACTTCTCAGTGGGATAACTTTATTTTAGAAGTGGTAAAACAACCTCCAATGTTTTTTGATGATCACAGAATGGCGTGTTTTGGAAGGGACCTTAAAAATCACCTGCTTCAAACCCCCTGATATGGGCAGGGACACCTGCCACCAGAACAGATTGCTCCAAGCTTCATCCAGCTTCCATTCTGGGGATACAGTTATCCACAGTTTCTCTGGGTATTATATCACCAGTGCCTCACCACCCTCACAGGAAATAATTTCTTCCTAATATCCAATCTAATCCTATTTTATTTCACTTTGAAGCCATTCTCCTTGGTCCTGTCATTCCAGGCACTTGTAAAAAGTCCCTCTCTACCCTTCTTGTAGGCTCCCTTCAGGTGCTGGAAGGCTGTGATTAGGTCACAACAAATCCTTCTCTTTACAGGCTGAACAATCCAAATGCTCTCAGCCTTTCCTTATAGGAAAAGTCTTCCATCAGTTTAATAATTCTCCTCTGGACTCCCTCCAGCAGGTCCATGTCCTTCCTGTGCTGGGACCCCAGAGCTGGATGCAGTGCTCCAGGTGGGTTCTTACCAGAGTGGAGCAGAGGGACAGAATCACCTCTCCCTATGTGCTGGCCACACTTCTCAATAAAAACTGTAAGGGCATACAAAAATTTCAGTTGAGTAATTTATGTCTATGGAAAATTAAAGGGGTTTATGTGTATTACAGTCTGTAAAGAATTTGCACAAAGTTTAGAAAAAGATATTTTAATTTGTAGGCCTGACTCTGTCCTCAGACCTGCCAGGGGGAAAAAAATGAAAAAAAATGCAGAAGGAACTTCACATAAAACTAGTAGTGTAAGCAAGAAGCAAATCAGACCTTATGCCTCTACATAAAAAAGATTTAAGCTACTTAAGAGATTTACAGCAGACACTCGCACATCAATGTTATGAAGGCTTTTTAGCTGCAAATATTAATGAACTCCCTTTGCTAAAACAGACTGACTATTGAACATCTGCAAATGGGAGCATGAAGTTTGAACCCTAGACAGTTCATTAAACCAGTTTGACCCAAAGCCAAATTGTTCAATGCCGGCTTACAAAAGGTAAGAGAGACTTTCTGCCAGTTGGAAAACAAATGAATCTCAGCACTGGTTCTATAAAGATCGACAGTGACTTAAAAATAGCCTGAGGTTAATATTATAAATCTTTCTAAAAGAGATTTGAGTGCATATTCTTCATGCCAGCCTTGGATCAATCTCGCAAAGCGATATCCTTTCAAATGACACTGATACAAAATATCAGATGCTGTAAAAAGTGAGACTTATTATCTGTCTATCTTTTCCTTTCCCACCAACACAACAATAACCAGAGCACCTCAGACAAGGCCAGTCAGCACCAGGTGCACACAGCTCAGGCTGGAGATCTGGGTGGTCTGATTCCTGAATATGCTCTTACAACAAAATAAATAAGTAAAAGGGGGGAAGGGAAGCCAATGAAATCACTACAGAGAGGAGCTACCTATGGAAGTGTGCAGTGGTGTGCAGAACAGATCAGAGCCTAAACCTTCCAGGGTTATACTAAGGGTGAACCCAGAGGTAACACCCCCCCGCCCCCCCCGAAATTATACAGATCAAAATGGGGTCAGCGTGTTCCAGCCACACCACTCACTGTTGGTGGTGTTCAGCAAAAGGGGATAGTGGGTTCTGTCAGAAGAGTAAGAAGCCTCATTCAGGGCCAGAAGTTGGAAATGGAGTTGACTATGCTAAAGTCTCCCATTATGGCTGGGCTTGAACCACTGGAAAAACAAGCTATGCCATTTTTTTTCTGTTCCCCAAGGGAAAACTGAGTCAGATATTTCTCAAGCACAATTTCCTTTCCAGGCTACTTTTTTGTCTATCACCTTTCTTACATAAAGGTAGTTCTGGCCATTCAAATTTGTACCCCAATAACCAGATGCTGCTAATTTATTTCTGGATGATCATGCAAATAAATTTATTCCATCCATTTGTCTGTCTGTTGCAACAAAGTAAATATGTGTATGTGCAACAGGACAAATATTATGGGTAAAAGATAAATACTGCTTATGGTTGGTATGCATGGAGTTTCAGCGCTGTTGTGGCACCCCACATATCATCCTATCTATGGTACAGGAGGGTATCTATTTATAGTGTATAATGCTCTATAGCTAGACCTCTTTATCAAAATCTGGAAGTAAGAAATCATTTTTTGATGCCAGATTTGCTAATCTGAAATTGCAATAACCACTATGCATCAGTGGTCTGTTTCCCAAACTTCAGACACATTTCCATTGGAAGTGGCTGTGCAGGTCCCAGTCTACAGGCATCACAGAAGTGAAGCAACTCCCTGCATTTCACAGCGGTGGGGAAATTATGCAAATCACATTAACATGTCCTGATGTGAGAAGATATTTTGGCTGTGCTGTAATAAATGTTGTGACATTAGCTACAATAGCGAATGGACATCACTCATTTTTCGAGGTACTTTAAGGGTTTTTTTCTGCATAATTTCCTCGAGCTGAAAGTGGCAGAAGCTTTGTTAAACAGTATACCACATGCCTCTGGGATTTTCTGCTAGCATTTGCTTTCACTCACAGATCCTCTGGGGATTTCGAAGCAGGACTGCATGCCTGAAGCTGCTGGGAGCGTGGGGAGTAATCTCTATCGCTGGTAATCTTTTCCATATAGGACAGACAATGCAGGTCTCCTCCATCCAGAAGAAGTTTGAACAATTATCTAGTTTTAGCTTTGTTCAAACTCATTCTTCACTTTCACACAAAAACCCAAAGGGGGTGAACTGATCCCTTGGGAGACTTTGCAAGAGCAGAAGGCAAGAGGCTGCAAAGAAGCCCATTATGTGCCATGTTGGTTTGTGAGACTCCTTGTCTTTGACTGATCCCTCCACAACACGGCTCCTTCCTCGTCCTTAAACACTCATACAGGACCAGCCACAGTCTAAACTACCTGTCTTTAATTCTTTCTCTTAGGACTTTTCCCATTTCAGTCAGGTTCTGCAGCAGTATTATACACGGCTTAAGTAAGTTTTCCTCTACCTATGGTCAGAAAAAAGGTAGCATTCAGTTTCACCTCCACACACATATATTCAATGCCTTGCAGTTTTCTCATGAGGCCAGGTGAGTGTGCTGTTTGCATGGGATTTCAGAGATGAAAATACTAACGTAAAGAAGTATGATTTTTGTGAGATGGGATGGACAGTGCTTACTATGCCACAAGCAGGACACACCATGTACAGGAGGCTGCAAAATGTGCGAATGTTATTGTATACACGAGAGTAAACTTTAAATGAAACTTGAGTTGTGGTGCTGTTGTTGAAGATGAAACCTGGTCACTGGATGTAAGCAAATGCGCATCCTTAAGTCCAGAAAAGATCACTCTTGATCTATTAGGGTAATACTCTCGGAGGCTGCAATATTCTGTTAGGTTCCTTTTGTACAGTTATGAGTTAGCTTAGGGCTTATGAAGGCCACAATCTAATTAGCTTTGGAAACAATTGTGGGTGGTACTTTATTTGGTGAACAGAAGCATATTAATAGCAAAGTCTTGTCTTCCAGAGTGCCTCAACCATGGCCTCCAAATCAACCCTTAAGTCTAGTCCATGGCCTATTCAGTTCTGGTTTTTCTCCTGACAGTTTTTTTCCTGAGAGTAAACTGGCACTGAACTTCAATTCCAAGAGAGTTTTGGGAACTCTTGTTTGATGAAAGCTGCAGTATGATGAACAACAGCCATTTTTGCCTTTTATTTTTTGCTTGTTTTCTTAATTTGAAGAGATGAGAACAGCAACATGATAGGAAAAAGATTTACTTATTGGGGTGATAAAGATTTGAGAGGAGTGGAGATGTTTACCTGCTTCAGTTACAGCATCCAGAAATGCTTTCTAGCATTCAGCTCACAGATTAAGACACTTAAACATAGATTTTCATAAGGAGGTGTCTACAGCTGAAGTGAAGGGAGTCTAAGCTCCCACTATAGTCAGTGAGAAAGAAGTCATTATATTTAATGAAATCTAAAGGTTTATTCACTTGGTCAAATACAGAAATTAATCCCTTTTGGGATATGTTTGAATAAACTGTCATACATCCCCTCTATAAAAAGATTATTCATTCTCTTTTAGGATAGGTATCCAAAGGTAGACCAGAGTAATAATTCATTGGTCATGCTGATTTCTTTTCAATAGCTGGAAAACCCACAAAGTGTTTAGTCCAGTCTTGAGGAGTTTGGGTTTTTTAGACACTGGGTCTCATGCTAATGAATCAATGAGAAGCACTCTCTATTACATATCTCCAGTCATGCAGAGGTGGTCTCTGTATTAGCAGACAACAGGGTATTTCTTAAATTCTTGTTACATTTTCCATCTGTCAGTGTATTTGCAGTGCTGCAGAGCACATTGGATGCACTCTTATTCACTGAGGCCTCCCCAAAAGAATATCTCCTTTGTTCTCTGAAACATCTGTCTCGTAACACAGAATCCAGACAGTGAGAAGGACATTCCAGAATGAGCAGTCTTGACACACAGGAATCTGTTATTGGAGTCTAGACCTAGAGCAGGTTGGGAGTTTCTGGAAAAGCAAATCATTGGAAAATGAAAATTCCCTCTAAGCCTACTGGCTTTTTACTAGGGAAGTATAAGTTCCAATGAATTTTCCAGTTTGGGGGAATTTCTGTTGATATTCACAAAGGGAGTGCTAATTTTTAGTTCAAAACTGATTTAAGAAATGTAAACACACTGACAAGTAAACTCTAATAATGAGTCAATCAGGATTGGGCTATTGGTCTGGCTTTCTGTTAAGGTTTTAATTTCTGTAATTTCTGTTGTTATTGTTATGGTTTCTACAGTGAGATTTTGACTACCGATTTCAGATGAACAAAATCTCAAGACCAGGCTCACTATGTTCACTTCAAAACTCTACAGCTCCTCATTGATTTTAGTGCTTCTGTGTTTCTGAGGTGCCTTAAGCCTAAGAGGGATGATTCAAGGCCAAATGTCAATCATATTTGAAAAATAATTTACCTGATCGTTTCTCAGAACATACCTGTAAGACACAGTGTTGAAATTGTGGTTGGCACAGATACAGAGAAATGGAGAAAATGAATGACATTTATTTATCTCCATCTCATCTCAGTGTTTGCCTCCACCTTCCTTGCTCCTGGCTGTGACTCCTGGGCCAGCTGGACTGCCTCTTGCCTGGGTAGTTCCATCCATCATTTGAAATAGTAGTGTGTAGAGGGATTTCTTACCTTCAGCACTCCTGCCTGTGTTTGTAGTCAATAACATAGTTAAGAGTGACGGTAAGTGTTGTTCCCACTTGGAAATTAAACTAAACTGAACTACATATACAGTACAACCAAAATAATTTGCATAGATGATGTGAATGAAATAAATACTCTGATGAGAACAATAACTCTTTTTTTCTGGTAGATCAGACCTGGCCAGTTTATTTAAAAAATAAAACTTCAATTTTCAGCATGGGAAACATAGTTAATTTTAAGCTAAAGAAACATACACCAAACCACTTTCTCATTGTGTCAACCAGGCATTTTCATAGTGTAGAAGAAAGGTGAATCTAAGACAGAGTATCAAAGAAGCAATAAAGAAGAGAATGAGTGCAACCAGCTCATTCTTGTAAAAAAATAAGTAGTCTACCAAATCCCAGAATATTTCAGCACACTAAATGACTTTTTTTTTAGTACTATGTCTCTGTGTGCAAACAGCAGTAGGTTTGAGGTTTCCTTTAAATGGATTGCAGGAATTCTCTAAGCGTCGTCACAGCCTCCACTAAGACATCATATATTTGTACCAGATAGGAGAGTAGAAATTGTTTACCTAATTGCCATGAGTGTTTCTGGTCCCATGTCTAAAATGCTTTTACTCCACCTGGATATACTGGTTCTATTTTCAAAATGTCTACAGAAATTGTGCATTTATCTGTATGTAAAGAAGCAGTAATTACAAACAAAAAAACCCCAAATGAGCAAACCTCCCCCAAAATCAATCTAACCAACACTCTATCTCCACCCTCCTTCCCCTCATCCCAAAAAAAGGGCAATGGGAAATATGGGAGAGGAAAAAGAGGAACGTACAGCATGCAATTTTATGTTTCAGAAAAGAAAAAAGACTCATGTTGAAGTGTCCCAAAACCCATTTGCCTAGAGCTGACTATAAATAGAGATGCCTTTTATTTTCCACAACATTTCTTGAGGCATTTCTTATTTCACCCAAGGTCTGCAAATAGGTTCTTGTTTTTCCATGTTGGCTTGTAGGTTGCTTTGTTTATTTTGTTGTTTGGGTTTTTTTGGGAGGGGTTGCCCTTCTGTAGAATGAATAGCAAATTGCATGTTTCAATTTGTTGTCACTATGCTGATCCTTCACAGATTTTAACCTATGGTTTATGGAAGCTTTTGGGCCGATGACTTCCAGCTCAGGATCCCAGGAGATCAGCCTGGGACCCTGGTTCTCCCTATTATGTCTGAAAACCTTCTGATACAACTGCTCCAGCCATTTCAGCCCAGCATAATAACTGCTCATACAAGGAGGGAGGGTAAGCAAAAAAAGGCTATTTCCATTTGAGACAGCAAGATAAAAACATCAAACTTCCACCATGGTTAATAATATTTATGTCTGTAGAATATTTAAAAAAAAAACCAAAAAAATCCAAACAACCAAAAAAAACAAACAACCCACAAAAAACACAACAAAGAAACAACAAACAATAAAAACAGACTTAAAAACATACCTGGGTGATGGTACAGCAGAAAAACACATGGATTTCAGGAACTCAATGGTCAGCTTTCACATAATTAGAAATTTTCTTTTAGAATTCAGAATGCAGCTGCCAGGGAGATGCAGGATTAAATATATTGGAAAATTAGATTAGCTCACCACACCAGGAATCTCCATTAAACAATCCTAATGATCAGGCAGAAGACATGCTCTATTGGAAGGAATAAAAACAGGATACAAGAAAGATCATCCAGTGCTTATGAAAATTTTCTCAGTCACATTCAATCAATGGAATTCATGTGCTGTATGGTTAGGAATGGAATGTTTCATATATCCTTCCTGAGTGACCCTGTGGAACCTCTGAACGTTTTATGATTTAGTTCCCAATCTCTGAGATGTGACCATTATTGAGAATGGTTAAACCTAACAAAACACAGAGCTACAAAGGATGTGGAACCATTTAAAATGTTAACAGAAAATTGTCTTATCAACAATTCCATTTATTTATGGATTTTGCTCTATTTTTTTTTTTTTTTAAACAATGTATGTATATATTTCTCTTCGTGTTGACTCCAAGAACTTTGGGGGGAAAAAAACCAAAAACCAAAAAACAACAACAACAACAACAAACAGCAACAAAAAACAACAAAAAAAAAAACCACAAAAAAAACCACACCCCAAAACAACACAAGTAAGCCAAATGCAGAAAAGGACTGTTTGGAAGGTAAATAGTTCCCACCAAACTTCATGAAAGTAGACACCTATACAAAAAACACAGACCTGTGGAAAGTGCCTTAGCTAAGATAAAGGTGCTATGTGTAGCCTAACTAAATGCCAGATAATCCACAAAGGAACGGTGCATCAATGAATGATATTTTCATCAATATTATCCTATGCTGAAGTCATCAGACCGTAAGAAGAATATTTAATTGAAAACAGAATGCACAAATTGTGCAGGTCATGGAAGGATCTCTTGGCAGTGTAGTTTTTCTATGGAGCCATGGACAGTGAGATTCATGGTGTCCAAATCCAGTGGTAGTTATGACAGGGGGATAGATCTGTGCAATTTAACTGGCAGATATTCTGATGATAAGTGAATGCTATGGGAGAGGCTGAATTTTGAATGCTAGTATCACTCCATAAAAAGTTTATCCCACTCACCAGTGCCTAAACAGTAGGCAGCAATTCACAGTGCAATATCCTTTATTTCACTATCTAAATAATTAACGGGAAAAAAAATAGGGTGTGTGTAAAAGAAGACAGAATCTGTTAGCATAACTCAGTGAAGTATGAAAAGTCCCAGAGGTTCTAATCCAAACATCAATGGCTTTGGGGCATCTTTTTTTTGTTTTGTTTTGTTTTGGTTTGGTTTGGTTTTTTTGTGTTGTTGTTGTTGTTGTTGTTGTTGTTGTTGTTGAGAAGGAAAAAAGTAAAAAAGGCAGAAAAAGAGTAAAAAAAAAAAATTTACCTTTTATTCACAAAACAATTCTTGTTTGGAACAAAAATTAAAAATGAAAACTAAATACATAGAAAATTTCCAGTAGTTAGATTTTCAGCACATAATGATTGATTGTTAATGGACACTAAGACAGAAGTTAAATATTTACAATCCACCTAGTTCTTCACCTAAATCATTACTTTATTATAAATGTTTTCCTGCCCCTTGGATGACTTTATTTCAAGTAACAGTTGAAACTATGTAGAACTTTAAGAATCAATTCTAAGTGGAACACAGACACCACTGATTATGTTACAGAAGTACTTAAACAAGATTATTTTAAAATTACTTGACTATTATTTTATTTTCCTGTGTTCTGTATACATGGAACAAATGTTTTATTTAGGCTATTTACCCCCACATTTTCTTGATATGTGTTCTACCAGGACCTAGTTTTCTATGGTAAGAATAACTATAAGTACATCAACTAGATCTAAAATTTAATGAAAATCACCTTTACTAAGTAGTGGCAATCATTGGAGCAATAATTCAGGGATATTTATTCTTCAGTAAAAAAATACAGTATCATCATTACATATGAAGATTTTAGGTCAGAGTCTTAGCTAAATCTCTGCAACTCCATTCGATTCTTGTTTAATATTTCCCACATATTTATAATTTAAATTGGTCCCATTCATTTTGGTACAGCACACATGGTGGCATGCAAAGTATTTACACACATTAATACATGATCAGTGCTCATGAGACATGATTATGCCAGCCACTTCAAAATCATACTGATTAAAGTATTGCTGCAACACCGTCATTTATTCAGTGGGACTGAAAATCCATAGCTGCTGATCAGCTGACTGAAATACCCCTTCTGTCCATAGCTAAAGCAGCCTTAGCTGGTTGTCAGTCAGGCAGTAACATATGCAAGGCTTAGCCCCAACATCTGTATTATTCCCATCAGTGCACCCTCAAAGGATTGCATCCCGGTCACCTGGCTTTCCTTAGGGTAAAGTCCTCCCTGCTACCATCCAGGATCACTCCTGTGAGTGGATAGAAAATCAGGCACAGGATTTTCTGTGGCCACATTGACAGCTAAAGGGCAGAAATCATGTTTTCTCCTTGTGAATACCTTAAACTCATCAGTTAATGCCAAAAGAGGGAACACCAGTATTCCCACTGGTTTCAGAGACACTGCTCTCACTAGACTACTTATGGGACTCCTCTTAGCAAAGCTGTGCTCTTCACTTCAGCAGAATCAAGCTGAAGCTGGTTAACCTCTGACTTTTTCAGCTTTCCCCTTTTCAGATGCAAATAATCTTTTTATTGGTCTTATTTAAGTGCTTTGTGACTGAGAACATTTCTGCAAGAAAGCATATGATCCCTAGAAAAATGTATTGTATATGCCTTTCTGTGTATGCAGCATTATTTATAAATGCTTTAGCAAGTGGGTAACTTGCTTTGGGCTTTTTCTGAATAGAAGTTTCTATATAAATGCAAATTATTTATTTCTAGTAGTAATATTTGTTTTTCAGGCAAGTTTATTTTCCTTTTGTTTCCTGCCTCTGAAAACCCAACAGATTCCATTTCACCTGCATTTAATTCAAAGTTTGTTTCACTTATGCCCACAATCTCCTTGTTCTATAGAAGAAATTGCTTTCAATTACACATATATCACAGCACTTAAACATTAGTCTCACTTTCCTTTGGTTAATAACTCACCTTATATTCTAACATCCATCAACATAAAATCAGCATAACAACTTTTATGAATCCCTTTATCATCAACACATTCCAAATGCTTATACAATTCACACTACAGATTCACATAGGAACTGGCTTAATAGCCCTTAAAGTTGCTATAATGTTCACATCCTTTCAATCATAGAATTATTTTTCGTGTTTTCAGACAAGACCCTTTTAAACCATTTTAGGTTATTATCTTGTATTTCTTTACACCCCTTAAACTGGATCTGCATGTCAATAAAGCTGGTGCAAACTGGTGTGAAACCACTGTTTTTTATAGAGTTACTCCACCCTTGCACCAGCATGAATGACTGAAACTCACCTGGGCACTGGTAACACCCTGTGGGAGAAGGAGACTGAGAAAGTGGAAAAGGGAATGGATTCCATAGGATTCCTGTAGTTTTTCATCAGGTAGCAGACTTTCTCTGTTTTAAATTTGAAAGAGTGTTTTTCTTAGTGAAAACATCTTGCTTGCTGATATTTTTCAGCCATGGGCTGTTGCACAGAGCTAAAGCCATTGTTTTTATCATGAGATTTTCATTCCTCTTGTTCACTCTCCTCTGAACACAGCTCAATGGTTCTAAGGTCTTGTTTCCCCATCAGCAACACACGTACACCTCCTATTGAAGTCAATGTGAGTCGCATGCACATCTGTCAGGATAATCAAGTCCCAAGTTTAGTATCACCATCAATTTGAGGCTTAATTTTATCATTTCCATAGGCCATCTGGGCCTTTTCCCTGTTGGAGTTTTCACAGTGACTTAATCGTCTTATATTTGCTTCTAGTTCTGTCCCATTTCAACAACTCTTTCTTTTCTGAGTGTACTGCTTCTCCACACCTCTCCTCTTCCTTCTCCCCAAACCAAACTTTATTCCCATAGTCTGTACAAAAGCCCTAGAAACAGCCACAAGTGTGGTATTACACAGAGAGCTGCTAAGACTTTGTCAGGCATTGTTGGATGGTATTCTGCTCTATTTTTAATTAATAGCAATTATTAATTCATTAATCCATACTGCATTAGCGCCTCGAAGCTCTGTTATGAACCCCCATTGTGCTTATTAATGTACAACCACATAACAAGCTGCTAACTTCACATTTTGGAGCCTTGTATGGATAAAAAAATGCAATTACAACTGCAACTATATTAATGGTCTGATTCTTCATCCTTATACACTGTGCATATGCCAGAATATCTCAATAGGAGTAAAGAGAAACCAATGTTTCAGTATGCTGGATTTATAAGTATGGTGAATATTAGAGAATATTATGTTTTATCACAGAATAAGTGAATTTTCCACTCCATGTGTGTCACAATGACAGGGCTCCCCAAAAGACATGTACTTAAGTAAAGGAATATATCTGCTCCCTGATTATCTCTTCAGAAGACAAATCAATCTACATAGAAATTATCCACCTGAGAATGGAGTTCTGAAGCCTTAAAAGAAACTAGTTACAAATATATGATGGTGTCAGGTTGCAGCAAGCTTACATATTTCCATGATTTTTGTTGTCCAAATGTTGTCTGTGAATCCTTAAGTGCTTGTACAAATTTATTGAATTCATTAAGATAACCCTGCAATAATGAAAATAAGCCAGTGTTATTCTTTGCCTAATATCCTATTATGTTGTTAGATAATTGGGAGACTAAATTATGTCTTGGGACCACATTCATGTTGGTTCTTATCCCCTACTGATTGGAAGAATGGTGTCCAAACATTTTTTTTTTCTTTTTTTTTTTTTTTTTCTCTTTATTTTGTTTAGAAGAGACAAAACCCAAAAAAAGTAGATGCTATGACAAGAACTCTTTTACCCCAGAAAGTCATACATTCAACAATGCAGCTCCCCAAACAATGGCATATAATGATTTAGCAGAGAAAAAATTCTTACTCTGAGGTATAAGCTAACAGTCTAAATCTTCCTAGAAGGGGAAGAAGGTGGTAGTTTTCATGCAAAAAGTAACAACAAGATATTTAAATGTCTGAGTCTGATTGGAACCTGAGAAGTGACAGTTTGAAATGAACACTGATCTACTTTGATGCCTTCATTTACATTCTTCCCGTTATATTTGACCTGTACAAATATTTGGCCCTTTCCAGCTAAGCTAGATTTCCAAATTTATGTACCCAAAAGTCATTGTCAAGCAGTAGGATCTTCCTACTATTAACATAATTTACAGACCAGACCTCTGGAATTTAGATTTCTCTAACAAAATTGTCTTTCAGAAAGATTTGAGGATACCATATTAAAGTGTATAAGATGCCCAAGCACAGTGGCAATAGGAGCTCTAACATAACTTAAAAATACGCAATATGTCCAGATTAAATTTAGGGTCAAAAGACTGCACCTTCCAATGGAAAGGATTTTTCTAGGCAGTCAGTTTCCAAAGTTGAGTTCAAAACTATGTGTTTTCAATAAGAATAAATTGTTCCAACCGATAAATAATTTGTTAATTGGGACATCATTTGTTCATAATTTGTTCAGTTGGTGGTTCAAGGACACCTTTGCACTACAGGGAGATTAAGCTGGCCGGTACAATGTAAACTTGAAGGTGAAAAGGTTTTCTCTTCTTTGCTTAGGAATGGTTGGCATGGGTTATTTCAAACCTTTATTTTTTTATTGGATTATCTATA
The DNA here is from genome assembly GCA_037834095.1 of Argya squamiceps. Taxonomy (NCBI): domain Eukaryota; kingdom Metazoa; phylum Chordata; class Aves; order Passeriformes; family Leiothrichidae; genus Argya; species Argya squamiceps. Next base: position 69,328,310 of record JBBMKD010000115.1, on the reverse strand, counting down.
TGATAGTAGAAATTGAGGACAATTTCAAATAGCTTATCTAGTGTAATTTTTAAAGTCTCATGTCAGGTAACACTATACTCCTGTGACCTGTCCTTGTTGGAGAAGACAATCAACATCTCTATATATGTGACTCCAGAATTTAGATTGGACATGCAATTTTTCAGACAAAATTTTTTGATAGTGATGTGATGTCTCAACCATCACCACACCTAGGAACATAGAGATCTTTGATTGCCTTGCATGCAGAGAGTTCTGCCTCCTGCAACATTTCTTCTCTCTTCCCTCAAGCCCCGGTGTGAGAAACAGTGGGATGTACAGCATCGTCTGTAGGCCAGAAATATTGTTCAAGATGCTACTGACACCTCTGAGCTCCCCACATTTTTTTCCAGGTGAACGCTTGAGATTTCTACCCCTAGGGAAGAGCTGGGAAATAGGGTGCTGCACTCCCAGTGATGCCACATAAGTCACAGACAACTTCACCCACCCCCTCCTAATAGGTTTTTTTCCCCCCGCTTCTTTCCCCCTTTTAGCTACAGCAGTAAGTGCATTAAAGAAGTACATTTAGGTCACTTCAGACCAGAACATTAAAACAAATGCTGATAGTTCAAGGTTAATAGATGCATAAAACAAAAGTAATTCCATGTCAAAACTGAGATGACAGGTGATTTGACTTGAGACTGCCTTGCAATCACTCTTTTACATGTGCTCAGTACTGAGACTGGCGGAAGGTGTTATGTTTCTGACATTTACTTGTCAGAAAGGTATGACAATAGAAATTGTTTCTATCTCTGCTGGTCCCAGATGTTAACCTTCTAGCTTTATTTTGTAATTGGGGTACCACGGAGCTTTAACATTTTCTATTGATTCAATAGAAGCGATAACATTTCCAATCATAAGAAGGCATTATAGAAATATCAGGCAATTCACATATCAAAATGTTTGATAGCTGGGCTCACCACATTAATTTCTGTCACCTTTGCTAGGAACCCTTTATCCTTTTTTTAATACTGAAGGACACCTGAGAGTAGTTTCTGTCACTTTTATTGTTCAATAAAGTAGACAAAAGTTTCAATTAACAACCAAGGAGCCTCTAGGAAATTGTGAATGAGAGTATATGTTATTAATTTTACTGTATTTCTCTTTTCTAATGTGCCAGCTGTGACTTCTATGCCACACTTCACAGGGGAGAGGGGAAAAAGAAATTAATATAAGCTTATACAATCTGTGGGCCATATTTTTAAAACAACTTTGTTTTAGCTGTGGGAGTCCAGTGTCACAAATATTTTGAAAATTCAGCCCTGCCTCTGCCTCTGAGTGCCAGTAACTTAAAGACTGAAATGACCCTTAAGGTTCAAATTAGATTAAAAATAAATAATTTAAAAAAGAGTAAACTTAATATGTGGTATGTATTAAGCTAAGAATAAGATTCAAAATTGGTATCCTTTGTTAAGCAGTGTCTTTCACCAGCACTCTGTTTAAAATCTTGTATTCTTGGTCTACATTTAGATATTTTGGGCCATTTAACAAAGCAAAGGCTGACCTGCTTCATTTCAGTGCGATTTCCATACCACACATCCTCTCCTGCAGTCAGCACTGGCTGGCTGATCATAGAGGTAGATATCACGGCCAAACTGTCTTTTGACCCTCAAAATAACTCTCTGCAGAAATAACCTGTTTGGGTTTTGATACAATGACCAACCATTCCACCAATTCAAGAGGTCTAAACACGATATCCCTTCTGGTTAAATTGTTCCTTGAGTACATCCCATTGTGCTACACCTCTGGCTCAACAGCTGGTGCAAGATTGTGGTGTTACTCTCTCTCTGCAGGTCTGAAGTCCTCCTGACTTCATATAACTTTAGGACCACCTTGGTTATCACTTATTTAAAAGGATGTGTCTGAAAAGAGAGGCCAGTAAAGAAAAAACCTAATGATTTCTACCTTGAAATCTCTGTTTCTTTGTGGTTTTAATTTCAAATCTACACATATATTCTGTGACCAATACTAGAGTCGAAATAATTTTTATGCATTTCCTTGAGGGTTATAAAACATCTCAATAATACTGCTTGTTCCGTCTTCTCCCCTTCATCTTCAGCTTTCAAAAAAATTTTATATAAAATTTCAGTCCATCTAAAAACCATCAATGTATAAAACACGATGACCATTCCAGAATGTAACAAATATAAACACAGTACAATAGACATCAGTGTCATGGAAACATTTGTTAAATATTGCAAAGAAACACTCCTTACCACTGTACAAACTGCCTGTCAACAATGACTGCATCTGGTTTTAGTTGTTTTATTTTCTCTTCATTCTCATAGCAGGACATACAAATGCTGTGAAAGAGAAGTCTTGCCTCATGTTGAGAAGCCAAATGGCCTTTTTCCCACACTTCTCTTTTTTAAGCAGAGGTTCAGTCTACTTTTGTGTAAAGGGAGCTGTAAAATCAGCTGGTTACCACATAGCAACCATCATCTTCTGTGTGGCTTGCTCCACAAGGATTATCTTAATGATTTTGACCAAAAGACTCTCTTCAAATTTCTTCTCCCCCATCGGACACAACATGAACCTTCAGTTCCCTGAAACACCAGCCCATTTGATGGGCAAATGCTTTGTTGTTAAAGTGCAGCTCTTGTGGGTAAGGGTTGCCTCTCACTGTCACAGCTCCATGGTAAGGGTACATCAGATAACATCACGTCAAAAAAATGATGATGGGCTGAGATTTGGGTCATTTCAATGTGACTGATGACTTCTAGATGATATGGGGATTGGAAAAATCTTGCAGTAATTTTAAAGAGTGAATGAGTCAAAACTGGTAATGAAGACATTAAAAAAGATTTATTAATTACATAATTATAAGTCCAATTTCAAATATAAAACACAGTGGGATTTTTTTACTAAAACCATGAGATATTGAACCTGAAACTAGTGTGTGCAGCATTGCATGAATAACACTGAAAATATGAAGAAAAAAAAAAAAGAAGTTAAACTGAGAATAAACAGAAATATTTTTTTCATCGGGATTTCACAATTGTTTTTCCTTTATCTGTAGGAAGACTTGTAGAAAAATCTAATGTTTCATAATCTTTCAGAAGGTGTCTTTCTTTTGTAAAAGTGGGGATTCAAACAAAAATTACCTATGGCCATTACAGTTGCTGTTGAAATTCAACCCTGTTCTTGATGAGCAAATCCCAAAGGAGGAAGATTTAATAGGGACTCATTGCTTTTCCAACCTGTTTTTTTATAGCTCAGGGACATCATAGGGAAGGTTTTGGAGCAATGAAAGCACCATCTCTGATGGAAGATCTCAGCATTGGCTTCCATCCAGCATTCTAGCACCAAAATACCTTTTACTTCATCAGTTGTAGTGTTCAAAAATATATCCACCATTAAATTCTAATTTTTAATATAGCAATTGCATATCATGCAAGAAATCCATGCCAGGATTCTGAAAAAAGCAGTCTGTTGCACTGCTTCAGTCTCTTCTTAGTTCTTTATATGTGTAGATAGATATATCTATGGATATATATACACATAGATATATGTGTATATATATATATATATATATATATATATATATTTCAGACTGACTTGTACCTTTGCATCTTAAAAGATAACCCTTCACACAACACAGTATAATTTGATGTACGTTTAGGAGCAGGAAGGGCAGTTTTTCAGTGAGTGGACCTTTTGTATTTCATGAATAGATGGTTGTACATTGTATATCAAACTGACTGTCCAAAACCTGAATCATTTAAAAGTCACCATCAGTGGTCAAAAAGTCTGGTTATATTTCATATTTTCTCTCCTTTAACTTTAGGTTTTGTGACGTTCATAGATAACCCAAGGTTACTTATTACTTTGTTTCAAGCTGAAAACACAGATTTAGTCCAGTCTGGGCTTCTGAACTGTCTTCGCAAAATTATTCCTATAAAAGCTGTAAAGAACAAGGCAATTAACCTATAGCTAGTGGGTAAAAAAAGCCAAAAATTTTACCTTCTGATAGAATCAAAAAAATTTTCAAAATACAAATTAGAACTTTTTTAAAAATATCCATTTTTCTCGACATATTTAGGCTGGTTTTTCTTATTATTTTATGATTATTGTTCAATAATCAATTTTTCCTTTGAATTTTTTTGGTATAAAAAAATTAAATTATTCAAGTTTTCTCAGGAAAAAAAAAAAGAACTTAAAACAAGTTATAAATAAAAAGGTGTGAAATGTTCTTTTACTTTTTTACTTTTTTTCCTTCATCCTGTGGAAAATATTCTTCCCCAAAAGGACATGCCAAATCATATTTCGAAAACAACAAAGACAAGACATAATATATCACATGCATAAGATGCATGGTATTTAATGACTGTGAATGCATTGTAGAATCACAGGCAAATTCAAGATGTAGAATATATGTGAAATATATTCAAATGGTCCTAATGATATCTAAGGATTTCCACATGCACACCCGTGGGGTCCATGGCATCAGTGTCCACCTACAGCACACAGAGAACATGCACGAAAATGAGATGAGCCATGATTTCCAGCAAAGATATAAAGCTTCCCACCACCTAATGAGGGTGAAATGGCATTTACAGTGAATGACCATCCCCTCTTTCAAGTGGGTGATCTGAACAAGAAACTTAATTTAAAGAGATAAAAATCCTTGGCGGAAAAACTACACAAAATGCAAAATTCTGCAAGTTCCAGTCTCTTTCCTGTGTCTCAGACACTTTGGAGATTATCCCTGCCAAAGAAAAGACAGTTAAAATGAATAAAGCCAGTGAGTCTGAGGGTATTTTTGCTTTTCTTCCTTCATACTTTTGCTAGAAAAAAGTATTACATTTCTTGGGCTCAGTGATGTGTTTTGGGACTCTCTGCACACATACGCTCAGCACATTCAAGTCTCACTCCCAGGGTCAGAGTTACTGTTTTTTGTCATGGACAGTCAGTGCAGCACAGGAAGATGTAATTTCTCAGATAAGCTGTGCAGAAGCCATGGAAAGCAGTGACTATCAGGCCTCAGATCTTGAATTTGATTTTGCATTCTTTAGAGAGCCAGTCCATGGAGCAGAGCATTAAGTTGCAAGAGGACTTTTTCTTAGTCAGAGGAGTTCTCTTGAACCTACTATTAAGTTTTCTTTTGAGAAAAATAGCATTCCAAATGTAGTCTGCTATAGACAATAACAAGTTGGTGTTCTTTTCTTGCACTGACTCTGAGACTTTATCTGACATAACAAAAGAAAAAATAATAACAAAATTATGTAGATGGGAGGTGAACTGTATAATCAAACAAGATTGCATATAGGGAGGTACAGGAAATTTTAATTGTGGACAACTGAATAAAATTATAAATGTCTCTGGACTGGGATCAATGCAACCTTCTGCATGTACATAGAATTGATTTTAAGTATAATGAAGTTACATTAGAATGAGTGGAGTTATTTAAGTAATTAGCAAGATGACAGAATCATAGCTTAAATGTTGTATATAAATTTTATGCATTACATTAAAAAAGTTATTACTGTTGCAACTAAAGCAAGGAAATGTCAGATTTTTCTGCTCTAAATTTCACAATAGGAGCCATCTACAAACCACTGCTGGTTTTGCCTCTAGTAGAAAAGCAGTATGTAATTAAGGATAACTAATGACTACACATGAAAATATTTATCTCCTCTCCCTTTTCAAGACTGATCTTCTTCTATTGCTTCCCATCTTTGATCTTAAGTTAGCCATACCTCCAATCTCCAACCCAAGACTCTTTTACACAAAGCTCTCTTCTTCTTCCTTTAGTTTCAAGATTTCTTACCTGTTGCAGCTTTTCCAGATTCATTCCCTCCTCAGGGCTTCTCTTGTTATGACTGACCCCAAAGGCGAGGGTAATTCAGGTTCTCATTAATATAATCTATTAACCAGAGGGGAGGATGATGAGAGTGAAAAAACACTGAATGGTTGGTGTTTGGAAATATATATATAAGGGGTTTATTTTAGGACAATTTGGTTGCACTGGAAATCAGGTATGTAAGCATTTTCATCAATATTATCATCAATAGTGATACAGTGGTACAAAAGTGTAAAGATATTACTTAAGAAATTGTGTAAGGGAAAACAATGGAACATAAGAAAGGAAAAGAGAAAAAGAGAAAAAGAGAAAAAGAGAAAAAGAGAAAAAGAGAAAAAAAAAGAGAAAAAGAGAAAGGAAGAGACAAAAAGAGAGAGAGAAAGAGAGAAAGAGGGAAAGAGAGAGAAAGAAAGAAAGAAAGAAAGAAAGAAAGAAAGAAAGAAAGAAAAAAAGAAAGAAAGAAAGAAAGAAAGA
>JBBMKD010000115.1:69297667-69320963 GCA_037834095.1 Argya squamiceps | reverse complement strand
AAGAAAGAAAGAAAGAAAGAAAGAAAGAAAGAAAGAAAGAAAGAAAGAAAGAAAAAGAAAGAAAGAAAGAAAGAAAACACCATAAACATATAACCATCCATGGGTCTCACAATGACACTTGATTGTTGCAATTTAGATATTCGTTGGTTGAAGTGATGAGTTTTGAAGTGATGGTTACCATCCAGATCACTTGGGAGTGGGGTGAAAAGCCCTCAGAATATGAAATCTGATGGGTGGAAATGCTCTAAAGTTTGCTAGGAATGTCCAGGTACCTCTTGTGGAAGGCCCCAGAAATGAGTGTGGGGATGCTTTGGGAGTCTTTGATGGGTTTTTACACCTTCTAAGATGTGACAGCTTCAGTGTGTGTCAGTGCAGTTGAGCCAGTTATGCCCTATCAAAAGAGACAAAAACCTTCAGGATTTTCCCTAGAGGGAGGGAAGAGGAGTTTTATAATTGAGTTGTGCAAGGGAGGACATTGCCATGATAAAAAACACCATCCCACTTCACAGAGTTTGCCTCTTATTGGCCTGAAAGCCAGGCCTATAGTCTCTGGTGGTGATGGTTCAACCCCTCTGTCTTACACAGAGCAGACTTGTCATTACATACCCAAAATTTCACCTTCTCCCTGTGTGCATGTCACTGACAAAGATTTTGAACTGCTCTGGTCCCAATAACAGCATCTGAGGGACATCACTCACTGCAGCTCTCTACTTGGACATTTGAACCATTGACCACAACCCTTTGAGTGTGACCTTCAAGGCGGTGACTCATTCATTGTGGTCCAGCTGTCAAATCTCTTCTCTCCTGTTTACAGATGAAGATGTTGTGCAGGGCAATCTCAAATGCTCTTCACAAGTCCAGGAAGGTGATGTCTGTTGCTCTTTTCTTGTTCACCCATGTCACAACCCCACCAGAGAAGGTCATCAAATCTGTCCCATGCACATCAGCATCATACAGTGACCACAGGAAATACAGAGCAGTCACAATTTTCTGTTACTCAGGCAGAAAATGGTCTATTTCAGTCACAGTAACATATGGGGAAAAGTATGATTAGGGCTGCTAGCAAACTAGCCTACAAGAGCATACACTGATAGAGGATTTTGACACAAGCCTGTATTACCTTATAACATATTATCATTTCTTATGGTTCCAAGGTCAATGTCTCTTTCTCAAATAACATTTCGGACCTGTAATTGTTCATCTACATGCCAGCAATTATGGGTGAATTGATCAGCCAGTAATTAATGCTATGCTATTACACTTTTTAATTTGTAGATTATGCAGCTGCAAGCGTTCACACATTTTTAATTTGTATATTATACAGCCACAAATGTTTACAATGCCCTTTTTAATCTCCTTACACTACCAGTGCCATTATTCACTATAGATTAATGATACACCGAATGCTGAGGTTTATTTCATTTACCACTCTTACCAAGAGAGCTGTTAACATTAGTGTGCTCTATTACTTAATGTCTTACTGCAGCTGCTAGTGAGCATTGGTTACCCTTTAAAATATTACCACTAATTTCTTTTCTCTTTTTCTCCTTTTTTTTTTCCCCTTTCCAACATTCTTGCTACTGACAATATGACTCTGTGGTAATATCACACTTTATTTCCAGATTTATTTCAAGAGTTTTGTTGCAAGGTGTTTCAATCTTTTATTACAAACAATGATACCTCTCTGGCCTTGTTTGTTTTGCATTTCCCAGACTGTTTTTCCTTACACTCTTTCTCTGTATGACTTCAGTCTCTCTCTTCATATTATATTGCAAACTGGGCAGCTAGCCCATAGCCTTACTTTAGGGAAACATCCCTGTTCAGGACAACATTTCAGCATGTCTTTAACTTAAAACATATGCTCCAATCTATACAGAACCTCTTGCTTACATTGTTTATTTGAATAGGACATGATGAAAGTAATTGTTCTTGCCACAGCCTTAATTGAGAGTCTACCAATGCCAACAAGAGCCATATCCGCATCTATTACACCTAGAGAATTTAAGGAAGTTGCTAATTTATTGTTAATATGGCCATGCTGTGGCTTCCTGTTGTAAAATGATCTGTCATATACAAATTAAAGTCTTAAAATCTTAAACCAGTTCAAATAATAAAAAGCTATTTAATCTTCCAGGTTCTTATTTAAAAGTATAAGCAAATTACTTTGCAATATATATATTTATATACATATATACACAAACTTATACATATTTATATCTCTAAATATTCTACTTAATGTTGCTGCACTATTACTTGCACTTTTATTTAAGATAAATGTTATAATTTCCTGCCAATTATACCAAGCAAAATGGTTGTCTTATTTTTAAATATCAAAATAAAACAAAAATCATCTGACTCATTTTCTCCACACAAGCAAAAGACTTAAACCACTTCACTGAAAAATCTTGTATTTATAGCCTTGGTGAAGTTCTGCAAAGTAAGTGTCTTGTGGCAAATCCATGGCCAACCAGACATTCACAAGCTGCCTTTAGACAACTTTGACAGGTATTTCATTAGAAACATGCTGTGATGTTTGCTTCTCTTTTTTTCTTTTTCTTAGACAAAAAATCAAAATGCTTTTGTTGAAATATCTGTTGCTTTTTCAAGAGAACATCTTGAAGGGTGAATACAGCTAAAGAACTTGTCTCTTAAGAGAGGGTGCAGCCCACGATGAACAATTCCCCTAAAAAACATGGTGAATTTTCAGAAGTAAAATATCCCTTTTTAAGTCCACTCAATTTGTTCCATGAATTGTTTCCTTCAAAACTATTATTCATTTTAACATGTAAATGACAAAAAATCCCTAATTTCCTCTTGAAAAGCAGTTTCAAAAGGAAAAAAAGTCCTAGTCAATGGCTAGTTGTTCAAGATTAATACTCATTATTGTATTCATATGGACACTGCAAGGATTAGGGTTTGCAACATTTCACTGAAAAGCTAAAATTATTGCACAATTGCTTCTTACAAATGTTAAACAGTGGCACTTCAGATAGATATCTTAAATGTTACCCTCTGCTGAAAAAGCTTCTGAAGGGTCTCAAATACCTCTGTTGATACTTATAAAGTCGTCTAGAGGGGTCTTGTTAATAACCAACTGTAGAAAAATACAAACATTTTGCATAGTATTATTTTAGATTAAAATCTTAATAAAGTCTGGAGTAAAAACAAATAAGTATTTTCATCAAAATATTTATACTTCAAATGGACCTAAATTTTTGTCTTGGTCAATAAAGAGCTGATAGTACAGGCATAATGAAGTACATTCTCCTCCCTCAAGTCCCAGAAAACAGCAGCATAATGTGCCCCAAGAATTTTGCTGGTGACCAGCTCTCAAGTAGAATCCTGATTTTCTTCATTTAACTGATGCCCTCATCCCTTGACTGAAAAAAGTGAATGGATTTGTCAGTGGTAAGAAGAGACAGGGTTTTTAATTTCTTTTGAAAGTACTGAGTTTTTACACTTCTTCTCCTGCAAAAAAAAGTCTGTAATATTTCCAGCAGAGTGTTTCAAGAGAAGAAAGCTAACCTAATCCAGGAAAACTCACGGACACCATCAACAGAATAAAGAACTTTCTGGGTAATTTTTTAATGATCGATTTTTGTTTTTAATTTTGGGTGGTTTTTAGTGTTTCTGACCTTTATTCCCAAATTATCTATAAAATTACTAGTTTCTATTTACTCTTCACTAAAGAGATTTTCTTGGATTTCTCTTTGCCACATGTAGCTAGCTTTCTCTACCTAGAAAGGTTGTTTAGGAAATCATCAGACCTGTCATTCTGGGGACATTTCTGTAAGTATAGAGGTAATAATCTTATCCTTTGCCCATGTGGCATCTGTAGTTTTTTTCCCAAACAACTTCTACACAGGGAGTAAAATGACTGGAATTTACCTAAGCCCTGAAAATTAGTTTCTTCTCTTTCCCCTACTCCACATCTCTTTCACTACTGAGATTAAGAAGTTTATAAAATACAACTTGTTACAGTCATGAGGGATTACTACTATATATTATCACTCACAGCTCATTAACCCTGAAGCCCTGCTAACTAAGAAAATCCTGTCTAATGAGGTTTCCTTCACTGCACTAAAGAACAAAAGGTCTCAAAGTTTTGCCTATTACCAATCTTCCTCACATTATTTTCCTGTAATTAAAATGGAACTTTATGGACACTAAAATACAAACCTGAATTTCTTCTACGCGCGAAAAAACATATCCACCCTTTTTCCAAGATTGCAAAGGATCTTCAAGCTGATAAATAGAAGGGGAATGAATTTCTAGTATTTTTTCCCTTTTATCACATGTAATAAAATCCCACTATTTGAAATAAATGATATGACTTCTGGGCATATTATACCTAATTCTATTTTGGTGTGAGCATCCCCAATTTTGTGTAACTATCCCCCTTTCAGTGACATTAATAAGAGTCAGGCTAGTTTTCTTTTGGGTTAAATTAGGATTCTTTGTCAAGAAATTCAAAAGCAACTGGACAATTTGTCAGGTATCCCAGAGATAATTGTGATGGAAGAGCTCAAATTAGATTGTCTTGACAGGAGAAAAAAAAAAAATCTATTTACTATTCTTTACATTATAGAAGTACTTAGCAGATCCAAAAGGGATTGAAAAACTCACTCTGAGACTTCTGAGACAAAGAAAATTGTACTACAAAATAAATCATATTACGTAAAACATTAAATGTCCCAGATTCCAGTGTTAGGTAAGCACATTAATATCTTTGTATCTTATATTTTTTTAAAAAAGCAAATAGGCAGCAATTCCTCAATAGTTCATCAATCAATGAACAACCTTTATGGTTTCAAGCTGAAGTGTATATCTCATGTATTCATTGGGTCAGTTAAAAAAATATAAAATTAAATAAAAATGAAAAGCAATTAATAGTGTCACAAACTAGAAAGTGTTTATGGATGGAGGTGCAATTCCTTTCAGGTATCCAGTTTTCAAAATTTTCCATTAGAATCCTCTTAATTTTTCAGGTTGACAACAGCAGTGCCCAAAATTGTATCATTCAAATGCTAGGCTAAGTTACTCTTGGTAGGTTGGTTATCATGCATTCAAATTAAAGTCCCAAAGAAAAGAAAGTGCAGTTACTTCACCAAATCCTCCACAATAGATAGTCTGTGAATGCCTGGAGTGATTCAGGCACTCCATTCATTTTTATATGCTTAATATCAAAGAACAGATGAAAAAATGTGAGCAGAGGGTTGGTGGGGTGTCAACAACTATTTGGTCAACCTACTGCTTATAACAGCTCTGTCACCACCGTACTCCTTCAAAAATGTCTCTGTAGGAGATGTTATGTGTGCTGGAAGGCTCATTCCTTAGAGAAGGAGCTTGCAAATAAAGTTTTAAGTATGCACCTGGTGAGCTGTTTCTGACTTGGAGATAAAATTTACTTAGAGCAGATGAAGTCCTTCACAACATAAACTCAGGGAGATTCTGATACTCCATTGTCACTGATGATTGGTCTGTCAGAAGCTAAAGGAAAGGCATCTCATGCCCTGGGGAAAATGCAAAAAAAATAGGAGAATCCTCATACCCATAACCTCTGTGAAAGAATTTAAAGTGTTAATACTCAAATTAAATTTGAGTAGCTTGTGCTGGCTTGTGATGTCCATTATGACCTCTGCAAACAATGCCATTTCTCTTCATTATTGGTCTAAATTATTTTATTTACATGCCTGAATGTGACTGTGTTCACCTCCTAAACCAGGAAGCCCTGTTGCCACCTTGGCGGCTGTTAATGCTCTCTATAGGAGACAAACTTTAATTGTAGCTTCTCTCAGATGTAAAAGATGGGCAGCTAAAAATATGACGAATCATAGGCAGATGTCCCCTGCAGAACTTTCCTCAGACAGGAATGTGAAACAAAACAAGAAAAGGCTTTTATGTACGTAATGTACTTTTTTTACAAAGGACATCCACAGTGACTCAGATTAGTATACAATTGACTGCGTCACTAGTAAAAATGGGACACTCTGAAATCCTCATGTCTATTTTCGGTCATTCTAGTAATTTTGTCTGGTTCACATAATTGTTCTATTTTTCTTTCTTACCTTTTTTTCTCGTGTACTTGCTTCTTTGAGTTGTTTCCAGCGGGGAAGATAGAGCAGGAGAAAGCCTTAAAATGAGCTTAGTGGAAAAGATGCTTAGTGGATTAGGGGACTGTAATGATAAGTAATAACTACAACTGACTTTCTCCTTTCTCTAGCCTTTCTTCTTTCTTTTCATGATTAAATATGTCCATTCTTCCAAAATGGTGTTTTGTGAGTGGGACTAAATGACAGTACTAAGTGAGCAACAAAAGGAAATTTTTGTGTCTGTGTATGTTGCCACAGTGATTGGTTATTGAGTAGTCACTCTACTTGTAGCACTTGAGGATTTCTTTTGTTACTCTGGGTTGTTTAGGTTTTTTTTTTTTTTTTTTTTTTTAATTATTTTTTTATTTCTCTAAAAAGGAAAAGATACTATTCTCCTACACTAAAGGTTCAGTCCAAACACCTGAATGTTTTCTACTGGTTTTGCCTTCCTCAGCAATATTTGTTTTTTAACATGTTAGCATTCAAAAATGCATTTATTTATCTGTTTGCTTATTTTTTTTAAATCTTACATTGCCAGATAGCTTTCATGAAAATGAAAAATGAAGTGCACTAAGTTTTTGCAGTCTCATGCTTCATAGATGGACTTTGGTTCTGAACTGAATATCAGGTCTTAAAACTAAGTATTTCTTCAGATGAATTTGATGTGATATGGTCTGGTCTCCTCAGGGGTACAAGCACATCTGCAGCACTGGTTTCAACACCCCCAGTTCCCATGGGCTTACATGGAAGATGAAACTAAGCATCTTGCATGAAATAGGATGGATCTTTCAGGCTTTAGGTGCAAGCAGCCCTTTCAAAAAGAGGTCTGCAGCAGACCTGCTAGGTGAGCTAAAAAGAAGCCTCCATCCACTTGAAGCCTGTGATAAGCCTCTCTCTGCTTGAACTGGCTTAAATGTACATTGCAGCAGGTTTTATTGTTAACTTCTCTTTGGACTTCAACAAGTAGTCAATAGCCCTGCAGATTATATTATCCTCTGCCATCCTGATTGCTGGAAGCATTCATCCAGAACTAAGCCACTACAGTAAACAGAGTGGGGTGCGAATTTTTCAACAAAACACTTTTTCATCAGAAAAAGGTGATTCATAAAAACTGAAACCTTTCACAGAAAAGACCTGGACTCATCGATTTTTTCATTGTTGTTGTTGTTATTTTGTGTGGCAAAAGAAAAAGCTGTGGACTTACTGTTTTTCTTTGAGGTGGTTGAAACAAATAACATTTTCCATTTTGAAAAGTATTTGATCAAATGTCAATGCAAGATTACCCTATGAAACATAATTTAATAACAAAATTTAATTTTTTTACTTTTATTTATTTTGAAGAAAAAGAAATGCTCTTCCTCCCATATTTTCAGTTTCTATATACTTTTTAAGGTCATTATGGTATTTGAGGGTAAGCCAGGATGTTTTTGATGGAATGAAGAAACAGGTTCCTCACATAAACATAAAGAGGATAACCAAGAACTTAAGGAAATTTCAATTTTATTTTCAAATGATCAGTGAAATCAGCTAGTAGACAGTCCTCATGAATACTGTGGCTTAAGCCAGCTTTTGGAGTATAAACATGGGTTTCGGTTATTATTTTCAATTATTCCAAATAAAAATAATTTACTTAAATATAACCTTGAAATTTAAAATGGAGAAAAAGTAATATCTGAATATGCTGCTCATCCAGTGAAACACCAAGATTAAAACGTTACATCATCATAATATGCATTACAGATCTGCCATGCAATGACAATGGAACAAATGTCTTGTTAATTGTTTTTTGTGGAGCTGCTGAACTTTTCAAATACATTTCTTGAGGGTGGAACCAGAAAAAATGTCATGAAGAGAAATAAGATGGAAGATATATGATATCTTGATATGGAGAGTAGACCTGGGAGAGCAGAAATAGCTCTTCTAAAAAATATTTTCCTCACAAATTCAAGGGATTCCTCACAAATTCAAGGGAATAGCATGAAACTGTACTTTGCCCAACCCAAAAATACATAATGAAGAAAGCAGGATTACACTACCCAGAATAAGCGGTAAGGCCTTACACCAGACAATCGGCATGGCACAACCAGGACCTTGTTAAATTGAAGAATCTGATAAAAATATTAAAATACTAAGGTATGAAATTTAAACCACAATGAAAAAGAAAATAAAAAAAAAAAAAAGGAAGAGAACATGTGTCACAGTAAGGGACAAAAAAGACCTCTTTTGCTTGCAGAAAAAAAAATAACACATACAGTTTGCTTCCCTCAGCAGAAAATAATGTGAGGTGAAGGAAAGTGTAGAAAATGAAATGATCATGGCAAATTAATATGGACCTTTTGAGAAACCAGATCAGGAAGTGTTTTTTGTAGATAATAGAAACCCACATAAAAACAGGCAGGAATACTGATGGTGAGCTTTTTGCAAACACCCTGGTGCTGTATGAGATAGAAAATGTACAGCATGTTATCATCTAAAAAGGGCTTGTGCCCTTTTTATAAGGCTGCTTCATCCACTGAGGAAACCAGTCAAAAAGATCAAAGGCTCTGCTGGGTTTAGTTCTCCCCAAGAATCTGAAGCTGAATGAAAAATAGAAGCAACCACAGAGTGTCAAACAACATAGAGGATCTCAACTAAAATATTCTGTTTTCTCCCCAATCACTAGTGTATTAGCTGAGCAGAGATAAAAGAAAAATCATTATAATCTTCATAATGCTAGCCATGAGTCAGAGACACATGGACTGCAAAGCAGGAGATTTCTTCTTAGTCTGAGGTTTGTATTTACCAGTGAAGGGAACATTTTTTTGTCTAAAATCAGGGATCAGATTTCCCAGGGACTGTAGATGACGAATTATCAAAGGATGTAGAGATAATGTTGGCAATGGCATATAGCACTGGGGATTGAGATAAATGCATTGATGCTCTGTCTGATACTGGAACAAATCTGAAAGATATACAGAAAAGGATAAAAATGTTAAACCCAGGGTTTGTCTAATCACTTCCAACTTTGGTTGGTCCCTGGATTCCTATGATTATGTTCATCTCCCTCACTCCCCAGCACACATGCACAAATTCCCATCTCCCAGGGTTAGAGGAGGGTGGCAGATACAATTATTCCAAGGACCTTCAACTGTTTCACAGCAGTAAATGACCATTTCATGAGAAATGCTTTGTAATATCTCATTAGTGAAATTATTCTCCTGTGTACATGAAACCAGGTTTTTGCTCTTGAGGCTGTTTTTGAGCTTGACTATTCCAACTGGCAACACAGACTCCTTCTGAGGAGTACTCACATTTCCCATCTGGCACAAAATGTCCTGAAAGTGAATGTGAAAACTGATGTGATGATCACTGTGATCAAGGAGACAGATTGGTCTTCAGATCCTTTACAGTGTGAATGAAAGTGCCAATCCCTCAGGTGTACAGAAACATTCCATCTTTGTGAACTGACCACCAAAAAACTCTTTTTTTCTCATCAAGTTAATTTTTTCCCTTATTTGTATAAAGAACAATTGCTCAGGTGGCAGTCCCCAAAAGTAAGAATGTTTCTTTCTCTCTTCTACATTTTTTTCACACCTCAATATTCCATTATAATGCTGATTGATCTGCTATGTAGCTCCTGAGCAAACTGATGCAGCATTATCTCTATTGATGCCCAAGGAAGTGGACAGCCCCGTTCCAAATTAAACAGGGGGTTTGGGTCACATCAGCAGTAATTCTCTTGTAGCCTGAGCTGTGTACTGATTAGGTCAAACTCGTGATTTACTTGCTGAAAATTTCATGGATGAATTGGGCTAATTTAGAAGAAAAAAGGGATGATGACCAACACAACCTGTTATTCCCATGAGACAGAACAGCCTGAAAAATGGAGGGTGGCCTGAAACAAAGTTGCAATGAATTGTTTCAGATTTTTTTAGATGCTGTTATTATCTTGGCCTCACCAATTCAGGTGTGTGTGTGGTGGGGAACATAGAGGACTAAGGGAATATTTTACTTCCTCCCTCACAGATATTAATGAAAAAAGAAAAGCTCCCAAGATTCAGATTTTCTGTATCACAGTTATCCGAAAGAGGACCTATCTCTTTCAGAAAAATTCTTTAATAAGTATATTAACTGACTAGTCTGCTAAAAAAAAAAAAAAAACAAGAAGAAAGACAGAACAAAAATGTTGTTTTCAGTATTGCATTTATTTTCTTCCCTTCCTAATATTTTTTGTGCTCATTGTACTCTCTATGTTATTTCTAGAAATGCTGGAGTACATAGTGCTAGAAATCTGGTGGCACAGTGGAAAGGTTTAATACAAATTAACTTGATATTTTCACATAATAACACATATCCATCAATGAAAATTAGTTTGTATTGCAAAATTTAATAAAGAAAATTATTTAATTTACAGGAATAATTGTATGGATTTTATCTGGTTACGAAGTTTATTCTTTTCTTTGGTTTTGCTGTTTAATAAAGTTAAGCCAACAAAAATATTTTATGTGTTTGTGTAGATTTTGAAAGCTCCTTGATTTTCAAAAAGATAAGGAAAAAAGCTTTTAAATGTGTTAGTTGTAAAAATGCTTTTAAAACTCTCTTGTTATTTCATTAAAACTCACTTGCTATCACTTCTATTAATAATAGTACAAATGAAGTGGACTCATTTTCTGTAGTGGATTGAGCAGAATATTTTATTTAAGTTTGAACTTCCCTTTAGATTTCTTGAAAATATGGAAGAATATGCACTTATTTTGAATTATCCCAACTCATTGAATAAACTAGGAGATATATATATATATATAATGTCATTTAAAATGCCTTTAACTTCCTATATGTCATTTCTCCCCTGCTAAGGTTTAAGGGAACCTCACTGTGGATATAGATTCAAATCTTGTACGCTTGTCCTTAGTGATAAAGACATCAAGATTAATGTCATACACCTGATGTTACGGGATCCTTGCCCTTTGCTGGTATATCTACATTGGGATTTATGGAATATTTGGACTTGGATCATGAGGAAAAGAAAGGGTTTTTTTGAAAATATCCATAAAAGATGTGTGTGCTTTGATCGGGACTGAGAGGGAATTCCTATTCTTTATGAATTGTGATTACTGTCCATGTTTTGTAGACCTTGTTTTGAGTTCAAGATTTGCTAAAAATGTAACACTTATCAGAACACTTTAGGAATGATGCAGTGGGCAGCACTCAACAGTGAGTTAATGTAGAGAATGAGGAAATAGATGAAAAAGTTTCTAATGGAAGGTATCCATGGGAGCTGGTTGGAACCAGATGACTTTTAAGGTCCTTTCCAACCAGGATTCTATGATTGAGCAGCTGAAACACTGAGGCAAACAGGTCTTATACTCCATTGAGAACAGAGGAAACTGGACCATGATTCCAGCCACAGAACAAGATTCTTTGAAGTCTCCCTCTTTTCATGAAATTTTTAATGTTTCAAGTAAACAGTAAGTTGTCCAATGAAACTAAATTACAGAGTAGTCACTCAATGGTGCAGACTTCGTATTTCAACACTAAGCTAAACACAGCCACGAGATAAGAAAATAGGTCAATTTCAAACGGTCAATCACTCTGGGTGATCCCTCTTTCTCTCTTTTTTTTTTCTTTTTTTTTTTTTTTTAATTAAGACTTGCTAGCTAATGCCCATGTGTTCCAAATGTCTTTAAATGAAAGTGACTTCATATCAATGTACACTTCAGCTTTAACACTCTGAGCTGAATAAACAGAGAACTGATGCTATGATTTGCCTCCACTTTCAGTGAACTTCATATTTGCCTAATCTCCTTACCATGGCATATTTTCTCTAGTAAAAAGCCTTGCATGTTTCAAGCTGCCCAAAAAATAGGTAGGCACAAAACCATCTTTATCTGGAAATCCCAAGCTACTGATTGTGGCAAATCATAAATAATCTGCTTTCGGAGTCTCAAAAAAAAGGAGGCATTTTCCTGAAATACAATGAGAGTCAAAATTGTCAAGGACAGAATGTTTTCCAGGCAAAAACACAACCCCTTCTTGGTTCTGTGTTGTAAGTTTGTTAGATCTATGTAAAAATAATCTGTATTTGTACAAGAGGTGGGTGGAAAATAGCTGGTTGTCACTGCAAGGACTAGAGCTGGGACAGTTCCAGGCTCTTAGTCAGGAAGCAATACATTAAAATTAAAAGCATAGAAGGACTTGAACTGGAGCAAAATCTTTCCTCAGGCTTGGCCAAATATTTATTTTTAGGGTATGTCTCCTGTATCAAATCCTATAAGACAGACAAATGTAAGCTTTTAGGCAGGTTCATTGTGCTGTGTTATATCTGACAGTTAGGATCTTCAGTGCTCGTGTGAAAATGGGGAACACTTATGAAAGCTATACATGGAGGATGGACCTCTATTTCAGGACAACTCTAAACATAAAGGAATTATGAAGTCAGTGTTACAATTCTTCCAGTCTTGTGGCACATCTTTATACAACTGTGTAAATGAGAACTGGAAACTGGGACTTAACCTTTACCTTTTCATATCCTGTGTGAGCTTTCTAATAGAGTTATATTTGCTAATCTAGCATATAATGTTTTTTGGGGTTTTGTTTCTTTTGGGGAGGGTGTTGTGTTTTGTTTGGGTTTGGGAATTTTTTTGTTACTGTTGTTTGGTTGGTTTGGTTTTCTCTCTTTTTGGCTCAACAATAAAAAATTAAGCCAGTCCAGAGATCTAAGATATTTTGTGACCTTTTGGAACCTGAAGATTGAGGTGGGAACTTTATTGGGCCCAAAAATACACTTTGGATGTTGCACTTGTAGAAACGTAGGACATAAAAATTTAGAAAAAAAAAATAGCACAGAGTATAAACTACTCTAAGCACCCCATGTAGATTAACAATGAAAGTTCTCACCTTTTAAAATAATAGCAATGCCAGTTGTGGAGTGTGAAGAGTGCTTTGAATTACAATGAATTGCCACATGCATTAGCCACAATATCAAATGCAGTCAAATTAAAATGTTCCTTTCTGACATTTTCAATTAAACACCATCAAGGTTCCAAACAACCTAGAAAAACTAAATAGACGGTGTGAGCTGATGGAAAAGGCAGCCTGACATATTCTCCTTCCAAAAATTAGATTAAGCATCAATGTTGTTGCAAAAATCTGTACCAGAACATTAAACAATTAAGAACTGGTGTAACAATACTGACCAGTGGCCCATCCACTCTTGTGTTGCACCAATTGCTTGTGACAGAGGTCAATACTGAACTCATCAGAGGAAGAAAGAAGAGCTATAGTTGTTAAGACCTTGTGATTTCAGGATGTTTTCCATTAAAATACCTCTAAACTAAGTTTGATTTTGGTGTTTTTGTGGTTCCCTTGACCTAGCACTGTAAAATTTCTAATGTTTGTATGGACAAAGCCCTTTTGAGTTTGAGAGGTGTTGTAAAACATTTCTCAGAAGTGGGAAGCAGGAAACTGTATGGCTGTTTCAAGGTGAGAGAAGGTTTCTGATAGAGCATTGTAAAGATAACCGGCATGGTTTGAAGACTGATTTAGGGGAAATGAAATCAATACTCCCTACAACCTCTCAATCAGTTCCGTGACGCAGCCAAGGACTGCAAAGCAGATCACTTGGACCTTGGACAATGGAAGACAAGAGTTGCTTCAGTAATGATCCATACAAAGGGAAGGATCTGAAGGAGAAGGTGGCAATTGTACTAAGGTGCTAAGAAATCCTTGTAGGTGAGGCTGGAAGTGAGCCATAACAAGTCAGGCCAGAAAACCTCTTTCCATGGACAGAGTTTTGGTAAATTTAGTAACTTTTCAAGGAGGACAGCCCTGAAGCTTCTCAGAACAACCTGAGAAAACTGTGCCTAAACTGCTTTTTGAGTCACCTGACTCAAAAGTCATGTCAAGGTAATCAGGGAATAGACTGTATCTCTACCACCATACACAGAGAACTGTGAGGTTCTCTGTTTCACAGTCTTCAGCTCTGTTCTGGAAGCATGAAGGAAAATGACATCAGTCTGAGAGAAACAGTCTTGATTTCTGGTCCTCAGCTAAAATTGGTCTAAGGCAGGCTCTTGGCTTCTTAGCTAGCAGGATGTTCCAATTTCCTTAGTGCAAGCAACAAGGAGAGTCAAATCTTCATTTTTAGGTGCTGATTTTGAGTCTATAGTGTGCAAATAACCCAGGAATAGACAAGAGGAATAATAGAGATTTTATTCACAAAGATTTTACCCTTAGAATCTTGGTAAAGGTTCAGCTTCTCTGCTTTACATTTACAGCTTTATCTGCCCTGAAATGTAGCCAGAGAGAGCTCACAAATGCATGCAAGATGTTTACATGCCTAGTTTTTTTGTGGTTTAGTCAGTCCCACCTTATCTCTGTGATATTTCTTTCTGACTTCACACAGTCCTATCATAGTAATAAAATCTCAGATGCATTTTAGATCAGGTAAAAAGTAACAGTTTATCTCATCTACATCAATTCTAAATTAATCTGGAATATAAAAAATGAGTCCATAACACCCTTTTACCAAAGTCCCAAAAGGCTTAAAAAAAAAAAAAAAGAAAAAAGAAAAAAAGAACAACCCACCCAGATGGAGGCACCTTTGAAATAGGTGCAACTAAATTTAAGTTTAGATCTTTATTCTTGCAAAACTTAATATTTTTTGAGTTCCACATCTTTTTTCAATCTGCTTCATTTTCATGCTATCTTTTTCCATTAAGCTCACACAGTGTCTGAGTATGATGAGGACAAACTTCTGGCACTGTTTTATTTGTAAAAGAAACATGCACACACAGCTAATAAGATTTATAGCACAGAAGCATAATAAATCAATGCAGAATTGAGTGAGTTGTATTAAAGGAAAGTGAAAATAAGATTTCTTGTTCTGAAATGGATCATAAGGCCAACTGAGAATTGGGTACTGCCTGTGAACTGGTGTGTAGTACCTGTTATTTCTTACCCTTTTTCTGCGTTTTCAAAGTAGACTTTAACACCTGAACTTATTCTTTCTAATTAAAAGGAGGACAACTGAGGTACCCAAGTGAGAAACCAAATGAGATTTACAAATGTGAAATTAAAAGACCAAAAGGATTTTACAAGAAATGTCTTTCATTGTGTGATTAGCCTAGTCAAGCAAAACTTCCTACAATAAGAAAAATACCTAGTAGTTATAGAAATTCTAGCAGCTGAAAATATTTTTATTAATTTTCTGCCAGCCCTACTTAGACGTAATTTTTTAAAGATGAAAGATGAGAATATCAGAGGCAACATCAGCTCACACTGACTATAATGTTCATCAGAAAGACCCATAAAGTCCATCCAATTGCAGATTTCAAGTTTTGAAAGCACAGAATGCACACAAATGTATGTTTTGAATAGTTCTTTATGTCCACAATACTTTGAATTTACTTTTTTGGTTTAGTTTGTGGCTAAATTAATCATAAACAAGTCCGAACCCCACACTGTTAAAGAGCTATGTATAAAAATTCAATTATCCTAAGCTCAGTGGGGGACAAAAAAGGTAAGAGAAAAAATCCAGTATGCACTAATAAAGTTTCTTGATTAGTTTAATAAAAAAAGAAGGATATAGGATATAGGAAGATGAAGTTTCTGACTGCTGGTTGAGTCCCTGCTGACACTATTACTTCTTGTTTTCCTTAACCAAAACCCTAATCTTTGAAGGAGTACAGGAAAAAAAGAAAAAACAAAAGCTTTAGTTGTTCAGCAAATTACCAGGCCAGATACTCTGACACAGATTTCCAGAGGGACTTGATTGTCTGAACCTGGGATTTAATACTTCACTTGTAGATAGAAATCCTGCTTTCAAGAGAAAGACCAAACTAACAGCAATTGCACGCTCAGCTAAGTACCACCTCATTCACACCATGAATTTAGGACAGAGGTACTGTCAACTGTCAAAGGCTGGTGGATGAGTTAATCCACCCATCAATCATTTCATATGGTTCTTTCCAAAGAAATGCATCATCTAATAGATTTAATAATAAGTCTCACAACATTTTCTACCTGTAATATTGGATTGTGTCATATTTCTAGCTCCTGTTTTTGGTTCCATTTAGATGGATGTGCTACAGAATAGATAACACACTTCTGGCCTGCCAGATAGTATTAATTTATTATATTCTCTCATCCTTCCCTGGTGCTTTGGATCAAACAAAGGCACTGTTTAAATAAATAAAATGTAATGTAATGCAATTAAACATTTTCCCATAGCTGTTAAGATCAAGGCAACTAATAATTACCTGATGCAACAATTTTAAAACCCATGACAGACATTTATATAGTTTAGTGATTACTGTCATAATGTTAAGCTATCGAGCCTGGCTCTGCTCACATTATTCAGTTAAGAACATAAAGCACAAGTAGCAGCAGAGGTAAGATCAGCAGAAATCAGCCCATCACCATTATTAATTCAATAGAAATATTTATGGATTTGTAAGCCTGGAAGGAACAATTATAGTCTAATTTTAAACTCTTTCTCTTGAACAAAACCTATAAAATTCACCCAGCAATTCCATCACACATTCTAATATCTTTTGATTGAAAACAACCATTGCGATTTTACAGGTCCCAGTTTATGAAGTCAGAGAAATCTCTTAACCCAGGGAATGAGGGCTGAAGCATTGACCAGGGTAGAGAGTCACACAGGACTTTTGAAAACTGCCCTTGTGTCTCTTCACCCATTTCATAGGGGTGTAAATTTTGTGGCTATAAGAAGTACTATAAAGTAAAACTTTAAAGAAGCAGTGTGGTATATCAGACATATTTGCACTTTCTATTACCAAAAATCTAAATGTTTTAATTGGAAAAACACTTGTGTGAGCAAACACACAAAAAATGTACACACATTTCCACAGAAACACAAATAAGTTTCATTTAAATTTTTGTATGGAAGGTATCTTGAATCCAGTATGAAATTACAAACCAGAGAGAAAATTCTGATAATGTTTCCTACCAGACTGGCCCTGAGTCATTTGTCATAAACCAGAAAACATTCTAAAGTTTTATATAACCTAATGACTTAGACATTCAACAGGAATAATCATATTTATCTTTCTGCAATGCCTCTTTTTTAAAAATAATATTTCCAAACTCCCAAAGTGTTTGCCATCATAGAATTGAGATTTTTTTAATTTTTTTTTTTGTCACAAAAGTTGTAGAAACTTTCACTTTGCATCAGAGAAAATTTGTTTTGAAGTCACAAGGGGAGAAAAATCAAACAAAAAAAACCCACTGTACTCTTTGCACCACAGAATCATAGGGTTTGGCTGGATCAGTAATTACTCACTTTTGAAATGTCATTTCAGGGGGTCATCTCACCTCTTTCACCTGGACTAGCTGTGCTGATTCACTGCAATTTCTTTTTTGCAAATGAAAGTATTCTTGGCCTGACAGGTTTTGTTTTGGTTTTGGTTTTTTTTTCCTATTGTGTTCCTATTTTTGTTTCTATTGTGCTCCAGATGAGCCTTGCTACCCCTGTGAAGGGCTGTATATGGCCAGGAAGGAACTGCAGTTTAAATTGCATGGTTACTTGAGGCCTGATGAAGCAACAAAACAATGAAACACAACTCTCCTGCAAACATGTCCACCCAGACCACCATTTCTCTCTTTGAGATTTATAGGGAATCTTGAAGTGCCACAGTGAAAAGAAGCCAAAACCTCCTTAGAATGTTAAAACACTGACAGCAGACTTTTTAAAAGCTGATTTAACCTAATTCATTCTTTTTCCCCTGGGAGGAATACGCCTGTCTCAACACCTATGGTCCTCCAAAGGAATCACAGAAGTTAGTGATGGTGGAGGCTGGAGGCAGTACAGGGGTCTCTGCCCCCCCTCCCTGGGCCTCCTGCTCCTTGCCCACAGCCACACGGCCTGGAGGTTTTGCACCAGTTGTTGGCCAGATGTTCAAGACTGCATCGCTATTGGAAGCTTGTGACAAAGCCCCTGAGAGTTGAATGACAACAATCTGTCAGCTAGTCATCATCATAATTTCTTTTCCATATTCCATCATTCTACACCTTATGCCACTGTTTTCAGTTCCTAAATTGCATGTTGGTTTTTTATTTGTTTTTGCCTTTTTTTTTTCTGTGCCATATTTCCAACAGTATTTTTTTAGTTTTAATGACATTCTGCTGATACTGTTCTTCAGAATGTCCAGCACTGTTTTTCCCAACCCAGGGTGGTGAGGAGGGAGGGGCAAAGAAAAGAAAGAGAGGGAGAGGAGTTACGGAAGGCAAGGTTGTATCAATTAGTCAGAAAGATCCAGAGGATCAGGATGCGATGACACCGACAGTAGGAAGGATGATAAATGCTCTGATTTACATCCAACTCCCATTTGATAGTTTCAGGAAATTATGATAAAGTGATTATTTACAAGGAAAACCTTCACAACTTAATTAAATAAGGCTAAGTTTCTGATTTGAGAGGCAAGAACAGATATAATAAATAGGGCCCTCTTTTCCTCCCCCCCCCATCCAATCAATGCCAAGACATTTTCAGCTTCTGAATTGTTCATACAACATTTTGTGTATGTGCAAGTAACTGTGATGGTACACACAGGTCCAAAGGGCAGGGAGGCATCAAGGGGGTTCTGTTGGGAGCATTTATGATAGGTTTGAGCTGAGAGATATCCCAGTGTAGTCCTCAGGGCACAGAGGTACTGCAGTAGTCTTCTGTCTCAGTGACTATTCCTGGAGAGCAAGAAGGGTCCTCCAAGGAGGAGTGGGAAGACTGTTTTTTTTTTACACCATAAATTTATAGACATTTGGTTTAACAAGAAAGAAAAAATAAAATAATCATCTTCATTTTGTTATGTCTTGGCTGTTCTTGTATTGATTTACTAGTGGTTTCCTGTGTTCAGGACGCAAGTAGATGAGTTGGGTCCCTTTGATTTGGTTAGATGGGATAAGCATAGGCTACAAAATAAATTATTGCACAGAGACAAACATCTCTTGTGAGTTATCACTTATAGCATTGATCCCTCATGGATATGCAGGAGCTCAGATTTTGTAATTTTCCAGATACATTAAAAAATCTATCTTTTCTTTTTCTTTATTAAAAAAAAATCTTATTGAAGAAGATTTCAGAAAACAAAAGCAAGAAATCCTTCATTTATGTTATGAGGCTAAATTTAAGGATTAGATAGCTGGACTAATGGATTATCCATTGTGAAGATTCACATACACCACCCTACATCCCTGTTACCTGTGTGAAAATATTTCAGGTCACAAACCAGTCTCCATGGCTTCATCTTTCCACACTGTTATATAATGCAGAGGTGGCCAGAACTGTTCCTTCAGAAGCTGGTGCTCAAAGTGCACGGTCTCATCTTTTTGTCCCTTATGTAGCTTTAGGGATTAGACTGAGGTCTCTCAGTTAATGACCAGTGGCTTTTGCATCCTTTAAGTTGGTGAAAGAAGAGAAGTGGCAGTTCTGGAGAATAACTGTGTTCTGGAGACACCTTCACTGCTGATCGTCTTGAGAAGGGTCCTCAAGGTGGAAAGTCATCTGGAGTCACCTCAGTTAAAGCACCAGAAGTGGGATGTGACCTACAAACGCCTCACAGTGCAGAAGTGCAGATGTGCAGCCCTGGATAGCCTGTGGCAGCTGTCACTGAATCTCAGGCGTCTTCCCAGCAGACAGTGCTGTGGGAGAGCAGGGCCCCTGACTCCAAACAGCCTGTCTCAAGAGACAGGGGAGCACATGGATCAAACCTCTGTCTTCCTAGTTGCAAATAATGGGATTTAGGAAACAGAGGTGTGATGAGGCAGAACTAAACAGCTTTTGTGAGGCATTACTGAGGAAGAATGTTGCTGCAAGTAGTCATTAAGTGGGAGAGATTAACAGTGGAGAGCTGTAGTTCCCAGAGCAGTGCTTTTCCTTCAACTTTGTGAGACTAAGGAGAGTGTTGCAATACTCCCTTCTCATTTTCTGCACTACACAGTTGGCATTTTTTCCAGAGTATCAGAGGGCATCGTGTTTAACACTTAGCTGTGCTATTCTATCCCTCAGCTCAGGGAATGGGGACGTGTAAAACACCCAGGCAAACAACTGAAATAATTCAGGAAAGGACAGAAGGTAAATAAGACTTTTACTATATAGTCGGGGCACAGACTGACATCTATGGGTAGACAAAAGTGCTGGAGAACGCATAATACCCACAAATGGCTCCAGACTAATTTCCACTCTACAGCCAGCAGATTTGCAGCCACAAATGAAAGGGAAGTGAAATTGTAGACATGATGCACTGTGATCTATGATCATTATAAATAAGAACATCAGAAATCCTTGAGAGAAAGAGGAATCCTCTATGGGCCTATTATGTCTGTTCCTTCTGTTTACCTCTTTTTGAACTTCCTATTATTTTCAGCTAACATTACATATCACAGGCCTTTCCAATCTGTGACTGACCTTTTGAGTTAGAAAGTGTATAAAGCAAATGACTGAAAAAGTATGAATTAAAGATGGAGATAGGAAAGATAAACACAAGGTAGATTATATATTTATATATATATATATATATATATACTTATAACCACTCAGCTCTGAAAACTTCTGAGAAATTGAAAGAAAGAAAGTGTCTGGATTTTGCTCTGTGCTTCCTATCCAGTCTTCTGCACCTCAACTCTAAGGATAACTCTTAATGGTGAATATGAGGTTGCATTAATTTCACTCTGGGATCAACCGGGGGAAGGACACAGCATATTAGTCGTCAGGGCTGGGTTCTCTTTTATATTCATCCGCATGCATTAACCTTCATCTTATTTGTTGAGTTAGGTTGCTTTTTGTATATCATGAATAATTTCATTAAGCATTAAGAATTTACCCACATTGTATCTTTGAGTATTTTTATTTTTAAAATATTTACAATTTGTTATGCATAATAAATATGCAATAGCAGGGTATGATTTCTCAGGGTTTACTATTATCTAAGTCTGTCATGTCCTATAACCTTTCCTGGTTTATGCAATATGCAAGGCCTTAATGTAGCATCAGTACTGTTATCATGGCTTGATGGCAAAAGGACAGCCATCTTGACACTCTCCACTCACTAATCACACCTATTTTGATTTTATTAACATATAAATGCTTCTGGATTTATGCAATATCAGTGGGAATGTGTTAAAAATGCTCGTCAGTGTCCTTATTTTGAGGGTTAGGACCACAAAATATTGGAGGCAGGAATGGTTGCATATGATGACAGATTTCCAGCCCCCCCCTCCAAAAGACAATGATAAATAGATTATTTTAGTCAGGAGCCATTGGTGCAGTTATTAATCTCTTGTTTTGTTGGTTTTTTTTAAAGGATTTCCCTTTGATCTTAGAAAGAAAGAGAGGAAATGATGGCTGGACTAATCTATACATTTAAAAGAATGCACGTGAATTGCGTAGTGTCAAAATAGTAAAATTAATTCAAATCTCCAAAAATTTTAGCTCAGAAAAATATTAGCAACAGAGACAGCTGACTGTTCTTTTGCAAGATTTCACTACAAGTGGAACCCCACAGTAAAAACATATAAAAGTCTACTCCAACAACAGCAAAAAGGTAATCTGCTTTGCAAAAGAGAATCAGTTCTGATGAAAGGACAAAATTTACCTTACAAAGTTATGTGGATGTGGTCTGATGCTGTAGCAAACCACGGCATATACTCATGTGAAAATATTCATCAGGGGTTTAACTCAACAAGGTTTAATTATCTTTCATTTACATCTTGAAATATGCTTAGTAATAAATTGAAGAACGTATTAACTTTATTTAATGAAAAGACTGCATTATGTTGGCATCATATTATGCTGGAAACACATGCCTGAAATACCTTGTAGTCTAACATGACTTTAATGTGACATATAATTTTTTTATTAAATTATATTTTTGTTTTTTCAAAGAAATGGCAAAAAAAATCAAGGTAGTTCTTCTTGGAATCCTCTAACCAATAACTAGCTACCCAGGAATGTGAAATATATAATGAACTTAAGATTAAGTGGCCATGAAATGGATGAATGTGTAATCCTCAGGAGAGAAGAAAGGACAACAAAAGATAAAAAGGAACCAAGGAGTTTAAGACAGACTCCAACAGCTCTCAAATTTAGTGGAGAAGGTTGTTATAAGCAAGAATGGGATTCAGAAGAACTATTCCAAAAATAAAAATAAAATAATAAAAATTAAAGGGCTAATAGGGCTAACTATACAGACAAAGGAATTCTTAGAACTCAACTAAACTCTAGAAAAAATCTGACAGCCATTGAAGGAATCAGTGATTTATTAACCTAAAGAGAAGAAAACAGAATAGTAGTAAAGGAAGTAGACATTGAAGATCAGATTAAATTTGCAGATGAATACACCTTTATCTAGGTATTTACACACAGGTGTTTTCATATAAGCTAAGTATATAAACACCAAATATACTCATCTGCCTATTGGATGTTTTAACCATAATGGATATTTTTTTATTGGTCTCCAAAGGCCAGGTAGTTTCCTAAAAAAATACATACTGCCTTTCACAGAACCATAAAATCATAGGATATTCTGAGTTGGAAGAGAGCCACAAAGATTATTGAGTCCAACCCTTTGTCCTGAAGAAGACACCCAATAATCCTATCATGTACTTGAGACAGGAGCTACTTGAGGACTGTGTCCAAACACTTCTTGAACGCTGTCAGGATAGGTGCTGTAACTATTCCCTGGGGGGTGTGTTCCAGTGTCTAACTACCTTCTGGGGGAAGAGCCTTTTCCTGATATCCAACCTAAAGCTCCCCTGACACAACTTCAGCTGGGGTCGTGTTGCTGTCACCACAGAGCAGAGATCAGTGCCTGCCCTGCTCTTCTCTCACAAGGAAACTGCACTGAGGTCTCCCCTCAGTTTCCTCTTCCACAGGCTGAACAAAGCGACCTCTGTCATTCCTCAAACAGCTTCACCTCCAGACCCTTCAGCATCCTCATGGACTCCTTTGGACACTCTTCAATGTCTTTATACCTGTCCTACAGTGTGTCACTTGCAATATCCATAAAGTCTTAGTGTAGATAACTTTGCTTCTCTCTGAAGCAAAGTTCCACAAAGAAGAGAACGCCCAAAGGCTCTGTGCTGTACCTTCCTGTCCCATGTGGGTTCTGCTCTACTCCACAGTGCTGTGGTTTTCCCCTGGGAGCAGCTTACCAGCTCTGCTGCTTACCCCAGGCAACAGCACAAGTTCATGGGTCCCTCAGTTCTGC
>JBBMKD010000115.1:69267040-69297567 GCA_037834095.1 Argya squamiceps | reverse complement strand
CACCTATGCAGGGTGATTGACAAGGGGGTCAGGGGAGGGGTTTGGGAAGGAGCAAGCTGGGCACATACAAACAAGATACATGTAAATGAAAGGTTTAAACCATGCACCGCAACACCACAGCACCCCGAAAGGCAACAGGATCTGTATTCAACCAAATTGGACCAAACCCCTATAGTTATCATGGGACTTTGGCACAAAGCCCGGAGAAAGCCACTGTACTTGAGGCTGTGTGTCTTAACCTACAAAAAGAAATCCACACTGACAATCTTTAGATACACTGAAGGCTCTTGTAAAATGAAGGAGCAGCATGACAGGTGGCAGAAGTGAAACTGCAGCAGGAAAATTTAAACAAAGGGAAAAGTTAGTTGTGAGACTGAATAAATACCACAATTATGGTGGACAGTTTGGAAATCTTTGTCTGGGGAAGATTTGGAGAATATACTCTTTGGTTGGGAATGATATTAGAATACCGATCTTTCTTAGTCAAGACAAGGTATTAGACAACCTCTTTTGATACTTCCACACCCATGTTCCCGTATTATTATCTTGAATTCAAACAAACAGGCCAAACCCTAAAAACACAGAAAAAGAAAATACCAAAAAATAAAATTTTCCTTTTTCCTCTACATGAAATGTTTTTGTTGAAAAACAAAAACTGCTCAGATATGTTGGAATGTTTTGTTTTGACATTTTCAGTCAAAACAAAATGCTTCCAGATTCCCAGATCAAAATATTTAATTTTGGTATGTTAAATTAAATGAGAATGTTTCATTTGGAGTCAGTTCAATAGTAAACTGCATCTGGTTACAGTACTGTAGTGCCTTATGGGAACAGGAATTGCAGTGCCAAATGCCCTCAATCCTGCATATAGATAAAGATTCCTTACTGGACTATATCTTCCCTGATGCCTGATTGTAATATGTTCCCCATAATATATACTATAATCTGAAACCAAGATCACAGAGCCTCTATTTGTGGTATGGTTCAGGCCAGCAATCCAATTTATTTATGAGAAACTCTAAAGTTCTAAATAAAAAGCAATACTAAAACCAACAACAACAACAACAAAAACAAGAAAACACAAACTCAATAGAAAAAGTTACTTCAATTTTTCTTTTCACAGAAACTAGAGAATTGCAGGTCTAATTTTAAAAATCATTTCTTACAGCAAATCACAAAAAAATAAGCTATTTTCAAAACTACAGGCAGTATTAGGTATTGTTGATGACACTAAACCAATTTTGTTCCTGGCATCAGTGCTGACCAGCAATTTTTTTTCATTTTATTTCAGATTTTCAGGGTCTTTTCGACCCATTCTTTGTCTGCCGAGCAGCCAGACTGCCAGAAGCAAAATGAGAGAAAAACAAGTAACTGCCAGAATTCCTTGATGCAGTCACTGAAATGTGTGCAGAATCCCAGAGCTGAGGTCTCCAAAGGGATTTAGATACCTAAATCCATGTGAAAATCTGGGCCTTAGTCTATTAAAGACCCTTTTAGCATAGATTTGCCACCTTCACTCATTACTTTCTGCCTTAGGACCTGGAGGGAGTTTTGTTGTCAACGTGTGATAACATCTGGCCCTGACTAATTGACATTAGGGTAGGAAGTGACAAACACAGCCACAGCTTCTCGGAATATTCATCGCAAATAATTTATGCAACTAATTTAGCCCCCCTCCTTCCCTTTTTCCATCTGAGGAATCTGCAAGGGTGGAATGTGACCTTTATGGATTAGTGTCTTTGCTCTTGCTCATTGTGCAGTTTGTGTGAACAAATCTGAGCCTATGGATTTCTTGCAAGCTGCTGGCTATGAATGTCCAGTAATCCTGATTCACTGTTTGTGCCATATGATTGGTCACCTCTGCCACCCTTTCTTTTTTTATTTTTTTTCCCTTCCCTTGCTTGCTGTCTAATTGGTTGACCCCAATGTTATAAATAGCAGGGAAAACTGAACAAATCACAGAGGCTTTGTGTCTGTGAGAAAACAGGGGGCTGAAATAGCAGGAAATAAATAGGTGCAGGGATTTTAGAACATTATTTGCCTAGATACATAGCTTTGAGCTGTAAAAGGAGTCCTGTTCCCTCCCTACCTGACAGAAAGAGACAGACAACACTTAAGCAAGCTTTGTGTCCAATTCTGTCACATCCCTTCAAATCCATCACAAGTATGGGAAATGCTGTTGGGAGACATTTTGTTCCCTCTTATTACACAGACAAGAAGGTGTTTTGGAACCCACCTCCCCTCTTACCACATGCATGAACCCCACCTTGCACGAGGGGATCATGACCTCAGCTGAGACTTCTACATCTTTTAGTGACAAACTGAAAATAAGAACACCAGACAATCTAATTCCTCTGCAGTGGTGCTGGCTTGCCTCTCGCCAATATGGTCTGATTCATAAACAAAAGCTCATCCTAGTTCTTAATTAAACATAAATGAAATGAAATTTTATATATGTGTAAAATAAATATAAATATATAAACACAAAAAATAACTCAAAGCAAGCATATCCTGGGAACAACTAGAAGGAAGCATGCAAATATAATCCAAAAATCTTTTGGTTTAACTTTTATTTTACTAAATATATTTGAAGGAAAAAAAATCTTTCTTTGCCCAGTTTTCATGATGATATGAAATCACTGGAGCCTGTGCAACATAAGTCTATAAACCAGTGAAGAATAAGGACTTGCAGCTACTATCAACTTTCTATAGGTCCAGTTGAACCAGTGGTCCACAGGTAAAAGGCAAGGGAGTATATTATGTATCCCTTGAGCCATCCACTCTTCCCTAGAGAGCCTTTTTGACATCAGGAGCTTAACTGAAACATATGAATTAGAGTAGAAATTGAAAGTATTCAAATACAAATTAATTTATATCCAAGGGTTATTCATGCCAACTAGCAATAAATATTCTGGAAGTAAAAAAAAGCTAATTTGAATGAATATGAGTGGGCAAAAAGCAATCAAGGGCAAGAAAGAGGCATATGCAAAGTGTAAAACATCATCTAGAGGAGACAGAACTTAAGATTACAGTAGAAAATTAATGTAAATAAAATAGTAATTCTGTGAAAATGAGGGGACCAGCCTTCTGAGTCATGGAACTAAACTGCCTTGCTAGATGTAATCTCATTCTTCCGCGACCTGCAAGACCTGGACATGGTCACATCAAAAATAAAAATGAAGTTCCACTCAATATATCTGTGGACATTTCTCCAAGAGATCAAGTTGGAAAACAGGGCTTGTTAGACCTTGTTAGTAACTATGGGGTGAAGGAGTGACTGACAGCAACGAAAAAGGCTGTTGAGAGACAATGTTGAGAGACAAAACCCACCCAAACAGGAGCTCCTAGCAAATCTGTCAATTTCCTTCACTGGTCCTGTAAAAGTTTAGGAGGACTCCCCTCTGATGTTTTTCATATACAAGCAGGAGGATTTCACTGGACATATTTTCTTTACAAGAGAGACCACCAACGCCTCTGCTGAAGTTCTGCCCTTAATCACTCACCCATAACTGATTCTGGGTCCTGGAGCACACAATAGATTATTTACAGTGACAGAAATGTGTAATTTCTGTAATTGCACAGGGACAAAAGAAGATGCAATTTTTATCACTTTGCCTGGTTTCCTCCATGAGAAATTAGTTATTTTCTTTCATGAGTAGTAAATTTGTACTTACAAGACAGAAAAAAAAAGGGGGGGGAAAAAAGACTAACAAACCAGAATTGAACTTGAGGAATAATATGGACAGAAGCTAAGACTAAAATTAGAAGTATTTTTACCTTTACTAGGTTAAATCATCTATGACCTTGTATGAGCTGAAGAACTGAATAAAATATTTTTTCACTGCCCTTTAAAAATAGGGACTGAAAATATTTCCATTCACATCAGTACGTGTTTTAAGAAAGCACACCAGCTATGTTTTCAGCCTGTGTCTGATTAATTAACCTAGAGGCTTTCCCAATATTCCCCACAGACTTTGTCCCTGGCTTTGATTAATTTAATTAAAGATCACCAGCCTTTACTCACCCAAGAGGCACCATGTCTAACATGAGGAATAAAATTTTTTTTGAAGAAGTAATAGGAACAGCTGAGGAACACAAAAAAAACAGAGTAATTTCTCTGTTTTGGACGTGGTTTTGAATAATCTGCTGTGCAACCCAAGTGTCCCACATTTGAGCAGATGTGCAGTTACAGACGAACATAGAAGGTGGAAAATAAAACAAGTTAGCAAGAAACATCTGGATTTGTTGTCAAAATTTCATTGTTCATTGCAATACAATTAACGGAATAACTTCAGCATATAAAACCCTACCTTTTTCCATAGGTTCAGACACTGACCAGAATTTGACAGACTGATCATATGAAGATCTGATCCAATTCACAGTGGAGAAGCTTTTCCAGGAAATATTATATTACTGGATGCATCTTGACCAAAATATTTAGACCTGGGATTTGTTTCTGGTGCCACTACCATCCTGCTGCATGACTTTTGTTAAATCTAGTTCCCTTTCTGTTCTTCCTCTTTTCACAAATTATCTCCTTCTTTACTCAGATCTCCCCTTATGATGTCTCTGTGAAAATTACTATCTCACACTGGGGGGTCCTTTCTTGCTTGAAGAGTATTCTGAGTTATTGCTTCATGGTTTCCAGACTTTTCCTTTTTCCAGGATTATATGCATCTCATAGCATTTGGTTCATGGGAACACAGCTGATGCCAAGAAGGAGATAAGATGTGAGCTGTATCTTCTGCTCTGCATTTAAACAACAGCAGACAGTCAGACAGAAGGTTAAGGTGGCCCAGCTCTCCAAAACCAGTGTTGTTTTCCAAAGATACAAGCGTAGAAACATGGCAGGTTTGGTTTTTTTCCCCCGATAGTCACAGCTTAATCATGTTCCTTGGGAAGTATTTTTGCCTCATCCATGCCACTTCTGATTCTGCCATGGTTTTCAATACCAGTGACACGACACACTGTGTCTGATGTGAACTGTCTGACAGATGTTTGGAGACCTCTCAAGATGCCTGACACACTCTGCTGTGTTTGGCTTTTATTAATCCTTTACTTTCATCCTTATATTCTTCTCCTTTCCCTCCGTTGCTTTTCCGCTCTATATTCAGAGAAGCCAGTGCTGACAGAATGAAAGCAAATTGTTTGAGGTCCATTTGAACACAGCAAATTAATTTTAGGATTGTTAGTCACATGTTTACATGTCTGGCTTTCTGTGAAGGGCTAGAGCTGTGCAACAAATGAGTTCAGCTGCATTTTTTTTTCAGTTGTCTCTCTGCTTCCTGCCAGGAGGCTCAGGGGATGGCAGGATTCATGATGTGCTTTCCATCCCAGCCAGACTTTGCACCCACTTCAGCTGGACTCCTGTATCAGCCTACCTGCACCTGCATTCTCCTGGTTTTGGAGAGCAGTGTGAGCATAGGTAGCCAAATGCTGGCATGTCACCATTTTCTTAGTTTTTTTTTAATCAATAACCATTCTTTTCTGTCCTTACTTTGCTCCTGCAGCTTAGCTCCCCAGGGAAACATCTAACAGAATGCCTGTACATGCTTTGGATACCCTGTCACCTAACTGGGGTCTTGTTTTTTTTTTCTTCTCCTCCAGCATAAGTTAGGGTAAAGAAGAATCTAGGGTTTATATGTTTTAAATTCAAGAATGGAATGAAGGCCTTTCTCTCTCTGCTCTCTATCCCTATTCCTCTCCTCTTATCCCTGCCAGCTGAAATGGACGACAAACCTGTCATTAAATATTTGTAAATGATCAGTTACTTGATGCCAGCTTTCTTACTGGATTGGGATGCAGAAAACACATGCTTGCACCATTGTTTTAGGGGTTTGGTTAGGATTTGAGGGATTTTTTTGTCTTGTTTTGCTTCTCTCCTCTCAGCATAACCCTTCCCTCCTCTTTACTCACTAGAAAAGAGAAATCCAGAGCTGACTTTGATGTTATATACTGCTCATTAACCAGTAGTCTTTCCTTCCCAACAAGACCTTACAGTAGGTAAACATTGCTTTTTGCTTTGATAAGTGTTAACTAACTAGCCTTTCATTAACACAAGGTAAAGACTAGTTAGAAAAAGAGGAGGAGTTGATGTTATTGACATGATACTGTGGTTTGCAATGAATTTCAAGGAACTGAGATTCTGCCATACAGCTTCTTATAATTAAATCTAACTAATCAGTTCCATAATTTCTCCTATTAGTTTTAGCTAGCCTAGAAAAGGTCAATGCCCTGGCAAGCAATGATTCGCAAATAACAGGTGCAGCCACTTTCTATTATACTGCCATGGGACACTGCTCTGTCACTTTTATTTACTGAATCAATCCACCAATGTCCAGCAGGAGAACAACAGTTAAGTGGCCATTAATTGTAGGCTGATGTGGAGATGAAACAAATCTCCAAAGGGATGGTAAACCTTTGTTCTTTGGTCTTCTCCAGCTCATGCAATGGGATTAGCAGTAAATCACTCAATGCTTCATCTTCTTATTAAAAATTTACCATAATGGTCATCCCAGGTGACTTACATCCAAACAGAGCATAATTTTCTTTTTCTTTTTTTTTTTTTTTAAGTTAGAGTCAATGCAGCAATTTAAGGTATTCATAGTGAAATGAGAAATTAACAAATAAAAGAAAGTAACACACGTGGTGTATTCCTGATTGTCTTTTCTTGTTGTTGTTTCAAGGGGAAAATTGCTAAAGTCGTTTTAGAAAAATCTTTCCAGAAACTAAATTCCTTTTTTTACCGGCTTTGATTTATTTAGTGTCACTCATACTGTCTCCTGAAAAACAGTTTTAAGTGTGCACATTCACCCTTCAGAAAGAGGAGTGACTGAATTGATGGAAGCAGGTGCAATGTCAGTTCAAATGCCTTCAGATATCTCCCAAAAGCAAAGGCCTTTCACGGATCCCATGTATCCCAGACAAATTAATGACTCCATAAGATGACCACAGTCTTGGAGGGTTTTGGATTTGAACCTTTTAAGTAGAGTACAGTGCTTTCATGGATGCAGTGACAACCCTCCCAAATGTAAACTGGGAAGTAATGATCTGGTACCCTTCCCCCATCCACTTCACAGACTACAACAGAAAGAAGGAAAGAGAAACTGTGGTACACAGGACCTCAGGGGCTTAATTTAATTATCTTTATTGAGACAGTTACATTTGCAAAACAAGAAAAGGTGCCTATCTGAGTGTGGCAGGCACCACTGACAAACACAGTATATCAAAGGAGAAAGAACAACCTCATAATGTACTATATTTCTGGGTACCTCACAGCTGAAACCGTCGACTAAATTCCCCATCTCCCTCACCTAGTGTATCATCCCTAATGATGCTTGTTTCTTCAGCAATCTTTCCAAAGAGAAGCATTTTGAATTAGGCAATCATCCAAAGCTCGGTGTAATCAAGGAAACTAGCACCTGTATATTAACCTAAGATTAATATGTGTACTAAGAAATCACCTTTGTTCTGCCAAAAGGAAAAATCCAAATGACTGACAGATTTGTACCAGTTTCACTGTAGACCCCCTTTCTTCTAACTCAGTGTAAGCAGCTGCACTGTGGAGGTTTTTATTTGACCTACTTCTCCTATGACTTTTCTCTGGTCAAAGAATAGAAACTGTTCTTCTGTTGTAAGGTTTATCTCATTTTAAATTGGCAATCTAAATTATGTCTCACAGTCATATGAATTATGCCTCAGAGTGGTCTATTAGTGTTCATGGATTATAAACAGAGCTGTTACTGACTTTCTTAGAGGTACCTAAAGTGGAAATTTTTTAGTTGCATCAAAACCCTTGAAGTTGCTAAGCCTTCCAACTCCAGATGTTCCATCTCAATGTTTGGAGTTCCCAATGTAAGCTGAGGCCCCATTAATAATCTCTTAAAAAATTACAAAACTATAGAAAATATAGACCTCTGGAGGTCCTTCTTGGATCTTCTTCTCATAGTGAGATTGTTGTCTTGACTAGATTTGATCATAGATGGCTTTTTCTGGGAGAATGGTAAAAAACTTTCAAGGACAATGAGTAACAAAGTCCTCTGGATACCCTGGCCCAGTGGTTTCCTGCTCTTCTGACAAAGTATGATTTGCAGATGTCTAGGCTCTCCCTATCCACAGCAAGCAAACAAGCAAATAGAGCAAGAAATGAATAAACAGACAAACAAAGAGATGGATAGATAAATTTTCCTTTTGTTATTCTTATTCCTTATTTGCTGGAACAAAGAGATTAATAGAAAAAAATATTAGGGTTTGTTGTTCTTATTCCTCATTTAATTTTTGCCACTATAAAGAGTTTGGCATTATCTTCTTTCTGAAACTCTCAGCAACTATAACTGGAGCATCTCTTCCCCTGCCAGAGTGCTTTGAGTGAATTTCTACAAATATGAAGAAATACAGATCTTGAGGTATGACAGCACATTGAAAGGAGTGTCACAGGCAACAGAATTATTGCATCCTACTCACTCTGTTCCTCCCACTTTTTATCCCTCCTTTTTCTTTTTTTTTAATACATTCAATTTCTCCTCTCTTAAGTACCAAGTGTGCAATTATTCTTGAGATATATTGTACCTATGGAAGAATGAATATCATATTTTCGATACAGTATTTCTGTGATGAACACACACAGTGGCTTGTGCATTAGCTTGGCAATGGGACACATGGATATGTTCCCTCAGTTCTATTTCCACAGACTATAATAAATTTCCCAAGTGACCTTAAGAAAATCACCTGGACTCCCTTTGTCTCCTTTCTCCTTCTCTGGAAAAAAAAAATAATTATCAGTTCGATCTACTAAGCCAACTCTAAAACCAAATACACTGATAAGAATATGTCTGGGTTTTTTGGGTTTGTCTGATTACTTGTTTGTTTTTGTTGATTTGGGTTTTTTGTTAGTTTGTTTGTTCATTAGTTTGATTGAGTTTTTTGTTATTTTGCTTTTGATATATGTTAATTTATTAAAAAAGACTTTAGAAATTGCTCTTCAATCAAACATATTTTATGACAGTTCACATAAACTTGCATAGTGCTTAAATTAGAAAAAGTAATAATGATTATTGGGTTTTTATTTCACTGGTGATTTCCACTCCTCTGTGGCTCTATGCAGTATTCTGCTAAGCCACATGAAAACCAGACCCCTGCTCCCTGGCAGTTCCCCTCTAAATTGGACAGATAACATGACAAATAATTACTTTCTAACAACAACTTTTTCTCCTGGCATCTCTTTGTAGTTTTCAGTATCGGCACCCATTAAGAAGTGAGGCATAGATGTTCTTTAATGCCTGGATCACATAAAGCAGCTGAGACAGGTTTGGGAGGATCCTCTCCTCTTGGAAATTCTTGTGTCATTGTCACACACAGTACATGAAACATCCATCAACTTCACATCAGAAACAATATTCTCTTCCTTTGAAATGCTGGTCCTAAGAGTTTGCAGCATGTGTCCCAGAAGACTAATGATAAGTGTTGTTTTTTGATTGATAGAAACTATCTTTTTCCTCAAAATCATACATGACCAGCCAGAGAAACACAAAAAATCCATCACTGCTTAGGCAGTAGGGGGGAGAAAACCGGGGCACTCAGTACAGCAGGGGTGGTCATACTTTGCCCAAATAATTTGAGGACCGTATTGGTAAGTTGCCAAGAGCCGAAGGGCTGCATTGAATTTGCATTAAATGGAGCAGATGGCATCAGCTGCCCTCAACTTTAATGTTGAAATGTGGCCTACAGAGCAAATCTGTACAAAACTTTTCTAATTAAATCTGAAACAACATGCCTCATCTATTCCCCAGTAGCACAGCCTTTCTGGTGGCATTTCTGCAATTCTGCTTCTAGCCCCAGCCAAGAGAGACAATGGCAGAACTGCAGAGAAATGAAAAATAAGAACACACAAATGGTTTTATCCCAAATGTTTTTTGAAGCACCAGATGAGAATGAGTGAACTAGAATTAATCGTCATCAATCTCAACAAGATACTGTTCTTTGTAATAAAAATGTTCTGTTGTATTTGTCAAACGTGAACTTCAGATGCAAACCAAGAAGTGGCACAAAGGAAGTCTGATCAGAGATAGAAAAAGGGAAAGCAATATTTCAAAAACACTCTAACATTCATTAAATAAACTTGGAGAAGCTAGATAAGGCTAACATTTTCAAATTTTCAAGTTTTACCATATATAAAATGAAATAATTTGAAATAGTCAATAAACCATGCTTTAGCTGTATTCATGCACTTCATTGACAGACTGTGTGAACATTTCCCACAAGAACTAAACAGATGACACCATAAATAATTCCATTACACCAACAATTTCTGACAACAGCTGTTAATCCGTTGTCTGCAGTGGAACTCAATAGCAGGTAATGGTGTTTAGCCGTTATGAAACCAACTCACTTTTATTTTCTGGGGAAAATAACTTTTAAAAATGTTTAATTTACCTATTTATTTCATTGTCCAGTACCTAACCTAAAAATATACTTTTCCTATCCTTACTTCTCATAAGAAGTGAGGACTTTATACAACCAATTTAAATATTTTTGGTTTTAAATATTATGATCCATATGTGAAATAATAATTTGCTTGAATTCTAACAGTCAGGACCAGACATCTGCATCTGGTAAGATTATGTGCAAACATATATTTTAAGAATGAAATGAGGTAAACTGAATAACTAAGCCAAAGTAAAATCTATTTTTATTCAATGACTTCCTTCAGGAACATTTAGGCCAAATTTTCTCTTGGTAGAATTCCACCAACATAAGGATTAAATAAGGTCATTTTTTGTTTCCTCTATGCAACAGACAGGGAGAATATGTGTCTTTTTTTTTAGTTTATAAATAAGTGGTCAATAAAGTAATTGAGTGAGGAAAGAAGAAAAAAGGTTGTGAATAACTAAAATTGATTTTACACATAGATCCCTGAAATAGCATTAACTATGTGAGCACTGCACTTTATTTCTGTCTTAAGTTTCCTCTTCTACTGCACAGTAATAGTCCATGAGCTGATTAAAGAAAAATACAAGCAAGCAACCAAATTCCCAAACCAAATTCCAAAACTTCTTTTGGGTGATGCAAAAACAATTCAGGAATAAGAGAAGGAGATAAAGAGAAATGTACATGCAGTTTAAGTCACTCTTTCCACTTCTGCCTTGCCTCAATGCAGGACAGTTCCATGTTAGAGATAGCATATGACCAAAGAAATTGAGCAAGAACTTTGTCAATCTGAGATCTATAAGGACTGGGCAGCACCTGTGGAAAGATTTTCAACATTCTCATTTCAGACAGGGGTAGGTAGAAATTTCATGAGTTCTGGTATAATCAGTTTAGTACTGATTTAATTACCAAGGCAGGAATAAGTGAGATCTTTACTCTGAAATTAGGAATATTTAGGTAGAAAATAGGTGGAAAAGTGCCATGTGTAAAAAAAAAAAAAGACATTTCATATAGTGATGTAATTTAGGAATATTTTATTTTCGTATCAGAATGACTGTAATTGACATGGTGCTGCTTTTATAGTAAGCTGATCTTTTAGGCAGGATGTGGCTTCTATGATGCCTCACAACCCTTTTAGATGATATGACAAAATAGCATAGTGGTTTATTCTATTTAATTGTTTATTTAAGAGTCATTTGTTGAATTTCGACCTTTCTTATTGTCTGTTTTGGGGTGAGATTTACTATTTTGTTTTCAGTTTTCCTGAGGGAAGGAACACAAACTGAAGCTGAAAATCTTCAGAGTTCCAGGAATATGCCCCATAAGCTACACAGTAATGGGTGAAATTCAAGCTTAAATCACTGGGGAATAATTTGTTGGAAGCAACATCTGGAAAGCAAATGTGCAAACAGTTAGTTTTCAGAACAAATGATAGATAGAGGGCTTTAAATATAGATTTATAGGCACAAGGTGAGACAAAGAAAGAAAACAATACAGACATAGGACAAGATCAGGTACCTGAAGAGGAGATTTAACAGTGTGTGCATGGTGGATTGCAGTTAAACAAAAGAAGAAAAAATAACACTGATTTTGGATGTCAGATCATTGATTACAAACATAAGACAAAACTTGGCAAGAGAGAGAGAAATATTGCTTGCAAATTTTCTGACAGTTTTTCTTTAAACAACAGAAAATCAAAAAGATGAGAAAAACAAATTTTTCACAAAAGGAAACCTGGTTGAATGTAACAAAGGTTTTCAATTTCTTCAAAAGATTTCATAATTTTCAGTGAAAAACATCAGTAATTGTTTTTCCAAATGAGCTGGAATTTTTAAAATTTGCAAGTACTTTGTTTTTCTTTAAAAAAAAGTTATAAGGAAGTCTGATGTTCCCAAATGCATCAATCCTCTGTATTTTCCTATTTTCCTACAGAATAAAACATATCTCTATCAACACCTATGCTTAGGAGATGATGTACATAATTTTCTGTTTTCAGTGGGAAGAAGATTGGACTGTGTCCTTCCAGCATCTATCCCAAATGTCTTAATATGCAGAAATCTTCCCTACATTTTCTATACTCTGAGTCTTGCCTCCTGTTGTGTAGCCTTAGACTCCTGAAAAAGACTAAAAAGTAATAATATTATAATTTTTGTTAATCTTGACAATGATTTTAAAGAGAGAGAAATGTCATAAAAGGGTATTTCTTCTGGAATGATCTGTATCACACCATTAATATCTCCTTCCCTAACAGTACTGGAAGCCCACAGAAAATCTAGTCTTATGTTGGACTGTCCTTATGAAGTTGACTGGGCTGACACAACTCAAACAACAAAACAATCCCAGTTTTTTGGGAAATACTATGAGAAGTCTTCATATTTTCAAAGAGGTGAATGACTTCAAAATCAATTTCTATGTTTATGAACCACACTGAAGACTGTTCTTAATGTTTGAAAATCATGCCATCAGCTATCCATGATGAGTTAAACATTCTCAGGCCAGTTAGAGTTAATGTAATAACATTTTGTGTCAAAAATATTCAATAATTTCAGGCTAAAGCAGAAATTATCAGAAGCTCAGGTATCCCTCTGTGTCTTAGACTCTGACTGTGAGACAAGTGACAGGGATGAAGTCTTTTTCTTTCAATTTGTTGATCTATCTGTCTATCTATCTATCTATCTATCTATCTATCTATCTATCTGTCTATCTATCTATCTATCTGTCTATCTCCCCATCTTTTATTATTACATAAACCACTGCAGTATTGGTCATACATCTCAGTTTATACTTCAGTATTTATTATCTGGTATTTACAGATCCAGATGAATTTTCTGATACTGAAAAATCCTTTCCACTTAAGTGGTGTTGTTGTTTTATTTCTTTCTGTATTAGTATGAAACTCAGTACACTCCATCATTTTATCAGAAGGAAAAGAAGAATGTGTTTTCAGTGCCAGGTATAGAAGGCAAAATATAGTGCAGTGCTGTAAAGGAAAATAAAGCATCTGTGAGAGATTTAACAGTCCAGGTATTATTGTTGGACAAAGATAGGGCAGGTCTCAAGTTGATTGGTTGTTTACATGCCATTGCTCCCAGTGTATTGTATCTTTTATTGCTGAGACAATTTTTCAATTACGTGCAGAAAACATTTAACTCGCTTCCTTTGTTTTATGAAAATAACCTTTTAGAATCTTTCTTTGCACTTGCAAGCCCCTGACTTAGGAGTGAACTCTCAGATTTGCACAATCCTTTGGCAACTAACAGCAATAGGAGGTCTT
Source organism: Argya squamiceps (assembly GCA_037834095.1). Taxonomy (NCBI): domain Eukaryota; kingdom Metazoa; phylum Chordata; class Aves; order Passeriformes; family Leiothrichidae; genus Argya; species Argya squamiceps. The sequence continues at coordinate 69,283,868 of JBBMKD010000115.1, read as the reverse complement.
AATAGAATTTTTCAGAGATCTTTGGAAACTTTTATTTCTGGGTAAATCCAGAGCACGGCTGCATCTACAGAAGATTAACCAAGAACCTCCTTAAACCCAGCCCTGTGTCCCAGCTGCAGTTCTGCAGCAATGGGTAGGTTATTCCAGGAGGCCAAAGTTAGGACCTGGCATCCAAAATCTGGTACTTGGCTTGCTCTCTGAAGCACTCACAATACCATGAAAGCAAAATCTAGGGAGGTTACACAGGATTATGTCCTTAAATCCCAGTAAAAGTGAGCTCTTTAATTCCTAGTAATTAGCTTCAACCTCTGTTTGTGTAGATTTGGATACCCAGCTGAATGTGAATAGTGGGGCTTTCAGAGGGACTGGTGATGTAGGAGTGCAAATTACCAAGAAAGATTGCTGCAAAATTTGAATTTTAGGGTGTTCGAGTGTCTAGCTTCTGCTGTTTAAACACTTAATCTTTGAAAGTATGTTCACAGCATTTTAACTTCTAAAATAATTTTTGCCTCATCTTAAGCAAACAATGAGATACCCTCTAAATTTATTTGGTGGAGAGTAATCAACACTTCCACAAGATAATTCACTCTAACATGAGATATATAACTCTGTGAACATGTAATTTGCCCTCTGTTGTCTGCAGAGGAAGCTCAGATTAATGATTAAATAAGACTAAATTTGAAGCTCTTATATGGATGAATTTAGGTGAGATGAAAGCTTCAACACATTCTTGCTAAATTTGGGTTATTTCTTCAACCTTAGTATAGAAACCCACGAAGCTTCAGCCTGAAAGGAACATTGCATATTTAATAGATAAAAAATGTTGTGGTTTTTTGTTTGGCTTGGTTTTCTTCCCCTGTGCATAAAGTCAGCATTTTGAAGCCAGTTAAGGACTGATTTTCCAGTAGATTTTCAGAGCTTGTTAAATCCAGGTGTTTCTGTAATTGTGATAAATACTGAAAATATATTATATTTGTTGTCCCTAAGTTAGGTGACCTAGGGGTCAGAAATTATTTTAGTGTTTCCTACAGGGTAAAATGCCTGGTTACTGGTGGGAGGAGGGCACAAGCCCTAAAGTGACAACATGTAGCAAAGGTTTTAAACAACAGTTGGCACCATTTGTAGAACTGGAGTGTGGATACCAATTCTGATGGACATCAGAATAACAGACTAGATTAGACTAAAATAGAATAATAGAGTATTTTATTGTCTGTAAGATAATAATTAAAATACCTTTGAGTTTATGCACCACTGAAGATAGGAAAGATATCCTGTATTCTGCCCAATGATGAGTAAAACCTTCGGGTAAGAAATACTTCCTTTGAATTATTTTATTTATTTTATTTCAGATATGAACAAAGACCTGTCCTTTCTTCCAGCTGCACTATTTTTCTTGCCTAGTATCTTCTTATGTCACAAAAAAAAATCTGCCTTAGATACAAAACTTAAAAAATTACAGCTACATTTCAGCAAAGCACAAGTCTAAGCAATCCCTTTTACCAGGAAAACAAAAGGAAACTCAGACACCACAGCCCACAGTCTCAAATAAAGCATCCAAAATTAAGACAGCTTTCTTGAAAGATTAACCCAATTCATTTTGGGTTAAGAGCTTGGAAGAAACAAAAGGGTCCAAAGTCAATTCTATTAACTTGATCAGAGCTACACCAGGACTGTGTCCCAAGATCATTATCTTACAAGACACGGATGTCAATCTCATTATGTAATCGAGTGTGTCTAGCACTTTCCTGTATAAATACACTTAATAGACATAGTTTTGACCTTTTGCAGTAAAATTAATAAAAAAGAGATCGGTCTCAGTGTGCCAAGAGGCTTTTCTCAGTCACGTTAAAAAATGATTTTGTGTGTAAATAAATACATTTCACCACACAAAGGAAGAAAAATGTTGTCTGAAGAAATGACCTGAGCTTCCCCTCCTCCATATATTATCCATGATCCATTTTATTTCAGAAAAAAAATCTTCTTATTCCAGAGGTTTATCTGTCTGTACTCATGTCTGTCCCCTCGTATTCCACTAGAATGTTAATGCTTTAAAGTTTCGACTGTACCTTTGAGACAGATATATTTGACACAGGAATTTTGTTGTACTACAAGGACTGGCCCACGGAGTATGGAGCCTGGGGAATTTCCATCGTTTGATTTATATGCACTTTTATAGATCATCCTCATATTATTTGAGAGTGATGGGCAATTCAGGATTCATCTATGCACGCTATGCCTTATGCAGTGACTTGAACAACTCCCTTGAGACAGAGTGTAAATAATATCTCTTACCCATGCAGAAATAAATGGGATTTTGCTAGTCTGCTCCCCAAATGTCAGGCGGGCAGGAAAGAGACTGTGAAAGAGCTGCAAAGAGGAGGAAGATTATGAAACTCAGACACCTTCCCTCATTCTATTATGCATTTACTGTGGCTGAGTTAAGAAAGGAAAGTGAACTCTTTAGAGCTGGTATTGAAAGAGTGCATTCCAGTGTCATCTCTTTCCTAGGGCCATACTTTGTTGCACTCTCAACTTACATCTTTAGGAACCCAGGGAAAGGCGCTGCAATGATGCTGATAATCAGCAATGAAATACAAAAAAAAAAAAAAAAAATTGCCCTGCTTACGTTGGTAATTGCAGTGAAAAACCAAATACGACTTAATAAGGATATTTTGCCTTGGTTAGCAAGTCAACAGCTGGTGAGCAATGACATCAAGAGCAGGTCTGTGGAGGATAAGGCATCATCTTGGCACAAGCACTGCTCTGTGCCCTTCTTACACTGTCACACCTGTAGCTCTCTCAACTTTGCAGAAAGGTTAAAATTTATTTATTCAAGCCTAAGAGGAGAAATAGTCCCACATTTTGAAAATAATGGTACTTGATGTAATATCACTTCAGACTATGCACATTCCCTAACTGGTGAAGATTATTAATAATAAATGGTTAAGTAGTAATAATAATAATAATAATAATAATAATAGTAGTATTAGTAAAGCAGTTCAAAGATGAGAAATCTCTGTGCTGATGAAGCAGCACTGACAAAAATAGAGGGTTACACCTTACCTCAGTCTATGGTCCTCGCAGGCTTTCCTCTGATGCATCCATGTCACCACACAGTGGGACTCAAAATGAAAATCAAGGTCCTGGGAAGTTGGACTAGCACTTAACTCACTTGAATCTGCAGAATTAGCTTTCATAATTATAATAAAATTTTCATGCTATCTGTATATATAGTCACTTACTACAAAAAACCCACAAGGTAATTTTTGATACAAAGAAACTAAAGGTATTAGTGTTCGTATTAGTTCTCTCCTGGAGTTTCCAATGGCTTCCACTCAGCCAATTTTTTTCAGAACTGGAGTAAAAGAAAGTGGAGTCCATCTTTCTGCATGTCTCCATGCAAACACCACCAAGGCTTATACAGGTTCTGGTCTCACAGCAAGGCTCTGAGAACAGCAGACAAAGGAGGAAGCTACCTTCTAATCGAGACAAACCTCCTCAGTGCCACTGTAATCACACCAATTCTTCTGCTAAAAAAGAAAAGAATATGGAGAACGGGAGTTCAGATTGTCACACAGTGCTAAAAATGTTTAAGAATCAGTTTGTTTGTATCTCATGTCAGGTTCTGCTCTGCTTGCTGACATAATGGAAATGTATATCTTTTGTATATCTTCACTGAATTCCGAAATTTCATCTTTCAACTTATAAAATTCAATGAAAAAATTGAAATGCCCTTTCCCACATCACAAGTACCAGAATTTTCCAAGTGTTTACCAGTCCTCTGTAATATAATAAACTTTTCAAAATAAAATATGGAAAATCGAGCCCATAACAACAACAACAGCAACAAAAAAGCCCACCCCCCCAAAAAATTCAACAAACAAACAAACAAAAACCCCTTCAGGCAAACAGAACAGATCAAATCTATTAGTGTCTAGGAGGAGAACAGCTGCCTATCAAAGCTCACTCTTCCTATCTGACCACAATCAAATAAACAAGACAGCCAAACGCCTCCAGGGCAGGGGCTCTGAGGAGTAGAGGAACATCTTCAAGTCTGGAGCTGAAAAGCTGGCATTCTGCTGAGGAGGTCAATCAGTCCTTGGTCATTCTCTTATGTGGGAAGAGAAAAAATGCTCTGTTTCACACAGGTGAACATTAGTCCAAAGCAAAAGTGTGGCTGGAGGATTTTTTTGTTGTTGTTGTCCCTCTCCCCTTTTTTTTTTTTTTCTTTTCTTTTTTCTTTTTCTTTGTTTTCTTGTAACACAAATGAATATTCTCCTAGAGAAGAAGTTTGACAGGGAGGGAAAAAACAGGTTGAATGTTTATTTGAAGCAAGTTTTTTACCTTGAAAACTAAAATCTGTTTCCCACTGGAGTCAATTTTTTTTAATTTAAGTTTAACAAAAGTTGTCATTGAACATGTGTGTATTCAAAAAGAAGAGCTGCCTGTCATGTGGTAAAGTTCACCTAGAGGGGCTTACAACTATGCTGTTATTTCTATCTTTACATTTTCAAACTATTCCATAATTTCCAATGCTATCCTGTAGATGATCTACACTTGTCAGTCTCATTTATCTTTTGGGTCTTATGGCCACTGCACTAAAGGATTCTCTACTGGATTCTTAAAAGACAAAGGCATTTGCCTCAGCTATACATTTTTCTTTTCACCTTTTAAACATCAAGGAAAATAGGAATATCGTGCACCTGTCAAGATTAAAATTCATTTAACAGAAAATTTGTATGGCTAATAAAAAATGTATTAAAATATTTTATCAATCAACAAGCTAGATAATCTGACTTCTTTGTAGGTATGATATTCATAGTACTCCTCTCTTGTATCCTTTTTCTTATTGCACTTCAGTTGAATCTAAAAATCTTAGATTTTTTTTAACTTATAAATTGTGGCATAGTCAGACATGTGCTGGTTTCATTTAACTGTGTAATTGCTCATCTTATTTGCAAATGTTGCTAAATATATGATTAGGAATATACTTCAGCAAGTCTACTCAATACATTCAGACAAATTTTATTATTGCACTCCTTATCTCAAACACTCACAGACAAAATCTTCAATTACCCAGTTCACAGTTGTCTAATTTTCCTGCAAGGTTTTCTTTATCTGACTTGTTGTACTGAAGTCAGAAACATTTGTGCCAGTGAGTCTAAAGTTTGGACCTACAATGAATCCTGGAGGGCTGGTCACCAGGCACACGTACAGCCCACAAAGCATGAACAGGACTGCTACATTCTGATTGTACTTGTGGTTTCATGCTTGGATTCTAAAGCATGGTTAGACATCAGCTCACAGATGTGAATGTTTTGGATGGATCATTTATTATTCCAAAGGAAACCTGGGCCATTCTCTGCACTGATTCACTTTTGGGCAGAAGACTATATCATCCAAACCTTATCCATCAGCAGTGGTAGAATATGACCCATAGATAGTCTCTAACTTTACACTGGATTTGATGTTTTAAAATTCCAGACTCTCTCCCAGGAATCTAAAGGTACTCACAGTATGGAAAATTAATTCTTTGAACTCTCATCCAAGAGTGATAAGGAAGATATCAAATGAGTGTAAGCAATGTGATGTACACCTCATAACGAATGGTTACAGCAGAAGGAGAGATGAGGAAAATGGCAGTTTGCTCTCAAGTGAAAAGCTGGAAGTTTCTTAACCAGTAAATCACCTGCCTTGTCCCTTGCATCAACAAGAGTGCTTCAGTGAACTGAGAAACAAAAATCTGATCTCCTGCCTAAGATTTCAGAAAGCAAGCAGGAATTGAAAAAAATAAATCAAGGAAAATCATTTTAGTTTTGAAGCTCACTTGCTTTACTTTATATTTGAAGAAATCAGTGTTTCTAATAGACAAGACAAATGATTGTCTAGTTAGAATCTTGCCCAGTGGTAGTGCTCACTGGTAAATATCCATTTTAAAAAGCTTATAATCTTGACATCTGTTTGATAGAAAATGACCTGAATGTGTCCAGAACTTCCAGAGACAGTTTTCTAGAGAGTGTCTGGGGCTTCAGAGAAAGAGATCATCTCTTTGTAAGATGAACCAGGTAAAACACATTCAGCAGATCCCTTTGTAACATAAATCCATATAGAAAGCTTATATGGTTACCTCAACACAGAATCAGTATCATTTAGGTTAGAAAAGACCCTCAAGGTCATTGAGATGAACTGCATTTCTGACACAACTAAGCCCACCATATTTTCTCTTGTCCAACAAAATGTTCCCTGGAAGCAGAGCCTGATCTGTCTGGCTGCACTCTTCTGCAGGGAGTCAGAAGGACCACCCCTGGGCCTCCTATTCTCCAGGCTGAGCCCCCACAACTCCTTCAGCTGCTTTAGGTGCTCCAGATTCTTCTCCAGCTATATTTCCTTCTCTGGACATGCTCCAGCATCTCTTGTTCCTCTTGTCCTGAGGGGCCCAGAACTAAAGATTCAAGGTGTCACCTCACCACAGACCAGCACAGTCACTGCCCTGGTTCTGTGGGCCACATTGTTGCTGACACGGGCCACAATATCCTTTGCCTCCTTGGCCATGTCAGTACCCCTGGGGTCATGTCCAGCTGCTGTCACCAGGAGCCCCTGGTTCTTTCCCACTCAGCAGCTATTTAGACACTCTGTCCCTAGCCTGGAGCTGAAGGAGTTATTGTCACCCAAGGGGAGGACCCAGCCTTTCCTCTTTTCACCCATCACATCACTGATCTCAGCCCATGATCCAGCCTGTCCAGATCCCTCTGCAGAACCTTCCTGCCCTCCAGCAGATCAACACTCCCAACTAGCTTGGTGTCATTTGCAAACTGATTGAGGGTGCATTTGATCAGATCATTGATAAGGAAGGGCTGTCCCTAGCACTGATCTCTGAGGACACTCCAGTGACTGACTGCCAGCTGAATGTGGCACAACTCACCACCACTCTCTGGGTCTGGCCATCAACCAGGTTTTTACCCAACAAAGAACAACCAGTCTGACATGCTGAGTTGGTCAGGTGTCTTGGTATCATGCCTTCATTTGAAAACATTGTTCACTTATTAAGTTCAACTACTGTGGATATAAGACAGCCCTGGCATGAAAGACTTAATTCCAGCATATATGATTTCTAGAGAACGTTATAGATACACCAACACAAGATCATATGACTAAGAACTTAATACATGTCAATGAATGTGGCAAAATAAACTTAGCATGTTTTTTTCTATTCTGACCATTGTTTGGTGTAATTAAATTGTGTATCTTGTTGAGTGCTGGAATTGTCATGAAAGAGAAGTCAAACAGACTGGACACTTGTAATACAAACACAATTATTATTTATTGAGGGTGCTGAACAAAGACTACTCAGTACCAATGTGACTAACAGTCTAGCTTAACACAACCTGAATTATTTAATTGTAAGGACCAAGAATGTTTCTGCATCCTGTCATGAAAAACATGGAAAAGAAAATTGCTAGTGATCAGACTTTATACTGTGCATCTTCTAATCAAAAATTTACCTCAGATAAGGATCATTATTTATTCCTAGCAGTTTAGTCACAGATACTTAACAAGCTCCTCAATAATTTGGAATGATTATCATTCTCATTTTTTTGCACGATGTGTTTAACACTTCTATTTTTGACATTTACATGTTGCAATTGAATATATATATGTGTCAGTATATGTGTGTGTATATACATAGCTCTATCTCAGGGAGCAGGAGACTGATGTGATGGGAATATTTAGACGACTAATCAATCAAATCAATTTAAACTTTAAAACAGAACTCCACCAGATTGATGTTCATTAACAATACATATTATTTTAATGGTTTATTTCTACTCATTAACAACTATTGTCACTGCATATTCAACACAGTTAATGCTTAACAATCAATCCTAAATTAAGTATGGGTACACAGTGTTATGGAGCTCATGTCACTGCAGTTTGTGCTGAGTACTGTAGTCCTTGGTGATCTTAATATACTGGTTAAGGGGATCAAGTTCTCTTAGAGGGCTCGCTACTACGACATCCAAGAACATCTCCTGTTATAAAGTGTTGGTTTTCTAGACCGTGCCCAAGTCACAGCCTCCAGCTGTTGCCTATTTGCTGTCCAAAGATGGCGGGGGGATGTTGTGCTCCCAGTTTGAGGTAGGTGTCTTCTCCTGTTGTTTGTTGAGATCCTTTTGTCTCTCACTAAGTTGACACTTTTTTCCCTTCAGTAAATTTTATCCTATTGCATCTCTTGAAGCTGTGCTGCTTCAATGATCAGCAATGGTCAAGCAGTGTGGTCCTCTATTTTTGATCCATGTTTTCAAGGCCTTTGCTGCTATCTCACATTTAAATTGACACCGTAATGGGACAAATCTGGCACCACACTCAAGTTCACACAAGTTCTCGTAGCAAGCTAATAACAAGTCCAGGAGAGTAGGACTTGGATCTGGCCCTATCAGTAGAAGGCTTGTGTTCTGTTACTAGCACCGATTATTCCATTTCTGTGTGTGGTTAGGTACAAAAATGATGGTAAGATTCTCTTGTTTTAGTGTGTTCATGTTTAGTTCAGTGTACTTCTATTCAGTGTAGTTCTGCTTTCATGGGGGCAGCCAGTCTATGTTCGTCCAATGTATCTTTGAACTGTAAAACAACCCTTTCCCAAGACAAACCAAAGACTGCCTGGTGCTAACTGCTCCAGTTTCCAACCTAGGGGAAGAATTTGGGCTGAGGGAACAGGAAACATGACTGGCTGATGATGCTCTACCAGTTACTACGACTGGGACTTTTCCCAGGGACTTTTACACACTTCACTCCTTGGATTACTTCCCAAGGAAAGATTGAGATGAAAATTTTTACAGAAGGAGAACCATGAACAAGAATGTTTTTATTATAGCCTCCCATCACTGCACAACTTGTTTATTCACCTAGAAGAAGACAATAGTTATGGCCAGCTGAGCTCCTCTTGTGAAGCAGGGATTAACACAGAAACCAAACATCTTGTTGGGAGTCACAAAACAGCAAGAACCAGTTGACATAAGGTCAAAGGATAGAGTGAAACAGGGTGGTATAATTCAAAAAATACATAAAATAAAATTAAATAACATTTTTAGATCTTAGCATAAAATGAAATTCATGCAAAGTTGCTCACTAGTTTCCATTTTTACTTTAGATGGATGTCTAAATCCTCACACATATCTGCATGCCAGGGCTGTCTTTGAAGATAAGAGGCTCTAATTTTAGGTCTACCTGATACATTTTTTTCATGCCTGAGAGCTCTTATCTCTTCTCCAGCCTTTAGAGAATGGCTTTATTCACTTGTTTTTTATCTGAGAGGAACTAGTTCCAGGAGAAATGTGAGGACCTCCTGAAAGGAATCAGGTGTGTACCAAAGCATTTCTAAGCTCACATTTAGAGTGATAGAAATCTCCCTTCCAGAAAGTATTAGTGTGTTTTGCCCCACACTGAATCAATGCTTCTAAAAGTAGAGGATTGATGTAAGAAATGTCACTATTAACAGCAATATCTTGGATTCTCCCACTTCACCACAACACCTTAGAAAACCCTAAATGGAATTTATTTCTTTAACCTCAGAGGTAAGTATAATATGATATTCTTACTACATCACCTAAACCAACACAATTCTCTCAACATCATAGTCTACAAATAATTGCTAGTACATAAAAATCCACATTCTGAACCCTGATTTCTTACATCACAGTTCTTACCTTAATCATATCTTTATGTTAAAATAAAATTTGCTTATGAAAGCTCTATGGCCTTGAAGAAGATAGTTTTCAGACTTTTTGATTTTATGACAAAAATGTGCCTGCCATCTACAACAGAAAGATGCAAAATTTGATGTGTTTAAACTGTAGAATATGGATACAGTAGTAGAGGGCTTGATGAGGGAGAGAGGGGAGAACAGGAGGGCAGAAATTTGGGGTTGTTTTTCTTATTTTTGGACAGATATAGGTATAGGTTCTTAGGCAAGTGTCTGAAGTTCAAGATAATAATCCAGTGAGATCTACAGTCTCATGAAAGTATTCAATGTTATTTGCACAAAGCTGAAGATGTTTTTGTAAGCATGGTGTTGTGTGAAAGGAATGTACATTTCATTATTGGACTTGTCAATGTTATTCATGAGGCTATGCTTTTCTCAATTGTGTTTTCTTACATTGAGAAGATTTGTGTGTGCCTTTTAAATTTTTTTTCCCTGCATAATTGTAACACATATGAACTTTTGATTGAGCTGGACAAACTGTTTTAAAATGCTCTACTAGTATTTACTCAAATTTATAAAACAAGGTCTCAGTGACGAGGTTAGCCCTCACTCAGTGTTTGTTTTCTGTAGTTATTTTTGTTAATGAGTTTGCTGGCTGGGTTGTTCCTGGGAACAGCTAATTTTAGACAACTATTAAAAAATACTAACAGAAGGTGAATTTCAGAAAATGCTGCTATTTGCAATGGAAGTCTGGTTTTAAGGGTTGTGGTTTGCTCATCCAATCAGAATAACATATCATATGATTTATATATCTGCTCACACCATCTTGAATTTCTGATTTTAAATTTTATGTACTTACAACCATCTGCTCACAAGCTTAACTCACACCATGATTTTATTGGAGAAAATACATATATTTGGTAAACAGTTTTGAATAGTTGACGAAGGAGGGGAGGGGAGCCATCTTATTGTACAATTTCTTCAGCAGGATGGAGGTTATCTTCTTTTTCCTACTTTCTTGAGTCTGCAGTGTAGTATTTTGACCACATCTTTTAGTTTGATATAGATAGTTTCCTTTTTCCTGCATGATTCAGAGTTCTCAATTCTAGAATGACTACAGTTTCATTTTTAGGGAATTAATGTCTGTATGCTGGTTTTGAATAATCTCCATATTTTCCTGTTCCAAAGATAAATCACTGCTTTAAACAATGGCCTTTTCTGGAAATACCCTGAATTTGGTATTCAGGGAAAGAATAAAGATTTATGCATTAAACACTCAGGAGGACTGTGTCACACAGGCTCAAGACTCTGCAGGAAGCTCTGGAGGAGAAGGTGTTTCCAGCCTGTTTTACAGCAGGGAAAGGAGAGGTGTCCAGAAAAGGGAACACAGGGTGAGGAGATGCTGGGCAGAGCTGATGTTGCGCTGCTTGTCCATGGGGAATAAGAAAGACACTAAAACAGGAGGTTGAGGGCCACCACTTGCCATGAGTGCAACTCTCCTATTTTCTGCAGATCGGGCATGGTCAAATCTGTGGTGACTTGACCACTTTTTGCTTCACCTCACCTCATCCATCCCTGCTGTGTGCTGTGCCATGCAGGCCTTTAGTTGGTTTGTGTCTGTTGGAATCCCCAGCTCCAAGCACAAGCACTTATTTTCTAGCCATTTATGGGCTTTATGCTAAAACATGGAAAAAACACAATCATTTGTGCTCCCAATATTTTAACTGTAATTTCTGTTCCTCTGTCCAGATGTGCCTCACAGGGTATATTGTGAAGTATTTTAGGACCTCAGTCTTCTACATGACCTGATCACAGCCTGGCTGGAGGACAATCAGATCTGCTATGCAGTGTGCATGCTCAGGTTTACTTTGTGAAAGAACAATAGCTGAGAACGAGGAAGTGGTTTGGATGCCTAACCTACCAAGAATGGGAACCTTGGTAGAAAATGTGAATCAATTAACAAGCTCCAAGTTACACCTACAGTGGGATGTGTTAACAGAATTCATCCTTTCTAAAACATGGTATCTAAGGTTTTGCTAGAGCTGAGACCTGAAAAAAGCCTAGAATCTAGGTGTATTTGATAGTGTGATTAAGCCCCAAGGTAGAAGAAACAGTGTGATGAAGGGAGGAATAAAGAAGTAGAATAAAACTATTGTCAGAGAACATGGAAGGAAAGAGTGACCTTCTCACCTTGTTTTTATTATTGTGCAGCAATTGCCCAGCCTCAGAGATGAGAGGACAGAAGAACCCTGACTGCTCTAAATATCATAAAATCCCTAGTACAATTTTTCAAAGAACACCTGTAAAAGTCAGGAGAATATAAAAGTGAAGAATGAGTATAGTAGAACTCATTGCTGCTTGTTGAAGGACCTTCATTATCAGCGAGAGAGCCATACAAGCAGAGACAGAAGTACACAGCTCTCCACGCAGAAAGAGGCAAAGAACCACCTATACCCACAGACAAGCAGACATTCCCCAGCCATTATTTTGCACAAGTGTCTCACATAACATTTAAAAATTCTTCTTCCCTTCACAAAGGTGAGAAACACCATCAAATGAAACCCATTCTGCCTTTGAAGGGAGAGCAGCAGAATCCAATACAACAATATGTATATCCCTGAGGTCCCAGTCTGGTCTCACCCATGTGAAAAGGTTCCTCACTCTTAATCCCACAGCCACAGAAGATGCAGACAAGAAAGCTATATGCTGCCTGAAATTAGCTTTAATTCCCTGCAACTCTGTTCCTCCTCTTGTATTCTTCACCAGAAAAGTGGGCATTTTGGCATAGCTCAAAAGATATTGTAACTTGAGGTCTGTAGCATCTTCTAAGCACATGGTTCAGGGATCTCAATTCCAGTGTAATTATGGTTTTCTGTTCAGAACTTGCTTTATCTTTAAACAACCCAGCTGAATTAGCTCTTATCTCAGTTCATCCTTTTCTGTGCCTGCTGTTGAACTTGTGCAGAGCTGGCACATTTCAGACGGCAAGAAGAAAGAGTGAAAATTCCTGTCCAGTGCAGTAGAGAACTGTTCCTTTTCTTTGCATAAATATAACCACCATTTTTACCCATGCCCAGCAAAATCTTTGTTAGTATTTCCAGCTTGATTTGACAGGATTTGACAGGAAATTTTGGACAACACTGAACCATTTGACTCTAAAAACTAAAGGGAAGTTCTGCTATTTGCACTTCTAAAATTATCTCATTTTTCTGTAGAAACAAATTTAACTTATAACCTGAATTTGTTTGTATCTGGTGTTATAAATATATCTCTTCACCAGGGCTGCATGATGCTTTCCCTGCTGTATGAGTAGTAGGTCTGATAAATTAAGAGCCATGCCCAGTATCAGAAAGGATCAAACTGCAGAAGTGCAGTTTTAATCTGTCTTTATCTGTGTCACATAGTTTTAACTGCAAGAAAGTCCTTCTTAGCTGTCTAACAAGAAGGATACATATGGTAATAAACCACGCCAGGATATGCTGGAAGCATTTGACCAGGCTCTTCCCACAAACATTTGTCACATGGCTTTTCTTTGTTTTAGGGGTACGATCACACATAGATCAAGGTGAAGGAGTGCAACACTTTAGAGAGGGACACACCACTATTGCCCAGAGAAAGATGCACTGTAATTCAGAGGACTTTAATTCTGCTCCTATTTCTGCTGCTGAGCTGGGAAATTCACTTCACACCAGACTGCTGATCCCAGCTTGCCATGGAAAGCTATTTAAGCTTCACCGATGGCAAGTATTATTGTCAGATCTATTTAAGATTTATATCATTACTTAAGCAAAAGCCTTTTTCTCATCAAAGCGGTGGTAATGTCATTTCACAGCAAACTCTACTGGCTTGTAGGTTATCATCCTTTGTGTTGGACCTGCTGCTGCACAGCCCCATGCAGGGTGCCTTGCTCAAATGACACAGCTCCCCACTGCTCTCCTGGGGCCTTGGGTGCTGACAGAAATGGTGTAGAATTTTCCTGGCCTGGGAAGTGACCCCAGTATTCCTGCCATTTTCTCTCATTTTCAGTATTCCCATAGTGAATGATTTACTTTGCTTAGACAGTGTGGATGTACCCTGGGGTTTTGCATCCACTGGACAGAGTAGTACATCCAGGAAAAGGAGGTGCTTTTATCCATAATAAAAGAGGATGCAGGTCTGTGGTTCTAACAGGGAAACAGCAACCCATGACAAAAGGCATGTGGGGCCTTTGAAGCTTTAGAATATATGATTGCACTTCTCAGACCTTAGTTGGTCTCCCACAGGTGTCCAGAAAAACTCAGAGAATATGAGCTGAACATGTTTGTAAAAAGCAAAACAAGACACGACAAGACAAAACAAACAAACAAACAAAACCAAAACAAACAAACAAAACCAAAACCAAACAAAAAATAAACCCCCAAACATTGTATGAGAAGCACATTATGAGAGCTCTGGGCAGTCTCCCTTTGTGAAAGATATGCTGGAGTGTTTTCAACTGCAGCCAAAAGGACAACTGTTCTCTCAGGCCATTCAGAGAATATGAATGTGTGCGGGAGTCAGGTCCCCAACACTCACAGGCTGTAAGGTGATCCACAGGAACTAGTGAGAATAACCACACACAGATTTTGAATTTCTGATCCCTCATGAGTTAGATTTGCTTTCTGGCGGCCCCTGATTTTTTTTTAAAGCTCAGACACTTGTCATATGTGCTCCTCAAGGATGGCAGACCCTCTGAAAAACACCGATTTGCTGCTCCAGTCTGAGAGTCAGGCCCTTGGTGTTGGTCTGGGAAGAAACCATGACAAAATGCAGAAATGCCTCTGCATATTAAAGAATAAATGTACATGAAACTGAGCATCTCAGAATGTGTAATTTGTACCAAAGTCTCAATTAAATCATTGCAGCAAATGCAAACCCTTACAAAAAAAAAAAGATTATCTTCTCAGTAAGAATTTTTTGCACACCCCCAGTTCCTGTCTTCAAAGGGATTGGGGCAGTAGGGGTTGACCATTTGCTGACATTTCTGGTCCTATTGTCTTTGGTGCTGCTCAGTATATATTACATCCTAATTTTTTTCATGCCTGCAGGACATTCTTTTGCTTGACTGTGATCTTATTGGATGCATAGGCAATTCAATACTGAAGATAAACTGATTTTATACACTAAAGAATGGCCAGAAAATAACCAGCTAAACTGTATCTCTCTGTTCAGAGAAATTCTCCCTCCACCATGCCTCTCTCTATAGAATTTTCCTCTCACTAAAATATTTTCCCATCTAGACATGTGCAATTCCCATATGCAACTCCCAGTGCTGTCAAAATGTGCCAGGCACATCAGTGCTGAGCTGATCAGTCGGGAGAGCCAATTCCAAAGGTCAGGCTTCTTATTTCATACCTAACGCTGCTGATGTGGCTGATCAGTTCAAGGATATGTACAGAAAAGAGACAGAGAAGAATGGCCTCCTGGGGAATTCAAGATCTGACTCGTAGCCAGAGAGTTGTCCAGATAAGGTGAGTAAGTTTGTTAGCACTGGGATGTCATGTTGTGCTCATTTTCAAAACTACCTGAGGTAGAGGTAGTTTTCTTCCCAGTGGCTGGTGTGGGACTGTGTTTTGGGTTTGTGCTTGTTGATAACAAAGAGATGTTTTTGTTATTGCTGAGCAGGGCTTGCACAGAGCCAAGGCCTTCACTGCTTTTTGCACTGCCAGGCTGCGGAGGGGATGGGGGAGCTTGGGAGGTTGGGAGGAGACACAGCCAGGACAGGTGACCCCAACTGACCAACGGGATGTTCCAGACCATGTGATATCATGCTCAGTGGGGGAAAGAAGGAGAAAGAGACCATGTTTGGAGTTTGTCTTCTCAAGTCGCCATTCCGTGTGATGGGGCCCTGCTCTACTGAAGACAGCTGGACACCTGCCTACCCATGGAAATTGTGAATTGATTCCTTGTTTTGCTTTGATAATATGCACAGCTTTTGCTTTACCTGGTGAAAAGATTCTAAATAAATCTAAAAAAGATTCTAAATAAATGTGTTTTCTCAGCTTTATCCTTCTGGTTCTTTCATCAGTTCTTGCACTCTTAGGTGAGGAGTTTCACAGATTTTGGGTTTTCCTTATTTTTTAATAACTCCAGATCCAAGAAGTAGACCTCACAAATTTAAAATTGGCCATTAACACAAGCTTATTATGTCTTCAGAAAACTTTATTCTTCAACAAATGTAAAGATAATTTCATTCCATTTCCAGAAAGAATGGATTCTGAAAGGCATAATGTTTTACGTAGATGTTGTATTTTAATTTTAAAAGTTGATCACTGCAAGAAATATAGTCTCTGGTAGATTCTCATCACAACATCAGTTTAGATGATGCATTGTAGAAATCCATATACACAATGTCTTACCAACTATACAGGTGCAAGTGTATGCATGCCAGGAATAAACATGAACACATGTGAACAAATATATGTTTAAAATATCTTCTTGGGCAGTAGCAAAATCAGCATTGTCCTGGTAAAAGAATTTCTGATTCTGAAGCTCAAGGCCAGGAAAAAATAAGATGTGCAATGAGTTTTTGTGGCTTTGACAGGAAACTTGGAAACCAACTTTCTTAGTTCATGGTTAAGAAATATTCTAACACTGTGCATTTGTAAAGTAGGTGAACTTGCCGCTAGAGCACAGCTAAATTATGATGCCTCACTGAGATGACAGTGTTACAAGTAATGAATTTGGATCTCAGCACAAAACAATCTGTACAATCCAATTCTATTGCACTTTATATCAATTTTCCTCATAGACATTTTGCTAGTTTTGAATTCATACTTAAATTCTTGAGTTTTCAGTTGTATTTAATGACTTTAAAAGCAAACAAAGAAAAACCAAACAAAACTAACCCTTTCAGTGTTCTTAGTCTGTGTAATTAAAAGCAAGACAAAATTAACAACGACAAAAGTCCAAACCATTATTTTTTGTGATTAACTTGCATTTAAACTAAATTGCAAAAAAAAAATTAATTTGCATCTGATCACAGGTAAAGTAGGGAAAAAACTTTTTCTCCACTTGACCTTAAAGTTTATTTTTGGGGATTTTTTTGTGTGGTTTTTTTTTTTTTTTTTTTTTTTTTTTGGGGGGGGGGGGGGGGGGTGGGGGCTTTTT
>JBBMKD010000115.1:69205256-69257861 GCA_037834095.1 Argya squamiceps | reverse complement strand
AAAGAAAGAAAGAAAGAAAGAAAGAAAGAAAGAAAGAAAGAAAGAAAGAAAGAAAGAAAGAAAGAAAGAGAAAAAGGAAAAGAAGATATTTGTTTAAAAGTTTCTTTGAATACAGAAAATTATACATTGAGTTTACTTAGAAAGAAAAAGTGATGTAGGAGGGGAGGACAGATGGTAGGGAGGGAGAAAGACAAACATGGAAATTTATAGATTCATTAATTAAGCAGCTTAGAGTACCATGTAAATAAATATAAGTATAAATGACAATATGAGGGGTTTTTTTCCTTCTTGAAAAAAGATATAAGTATAAATAGTACTCACTGAACACTCATGAAGCAGTCAATTAGCTTTATGTCCATTTTACAGCTAGCAAGTTTCATTTTATATAAGGAGCGAGATACTTGAACTTCTGGCAAAAATATATAAATCCACTTTCCTATGCCCTGGACACATTTAAAAAGATATCAGTTTTAGTTCAAACAGTCTGAATATGAATATTAGGGTTGGTTAGAATGACAACAGGATTTCCTGTAGTGTCATAACAGCGCTGTAGGACAGACTTGTTTAGTTTTTTTTGTGGAATAAGGTGAGAATTAAGAAAGGAGCCAAAATCAACACAGAAAACACCTCTGAGACAGAGCTGGTGATGCAATGCCAATGTACTGAAGTTATATTTTTCAGTTGTTTAAATCCAAAGTAGCTGTTTCACAATCAATAACACATTGAACATGTAGCGAAGTGCCTCAAGCAGAGTAAAGACAGCTACAGGTAAATTCACAGTGATGAAGCTGACAAGCTTTCTGTCATAGATTTCAGCTGGGCCAGAAGATGGTCATGCATCTCACAACATATATTGAAACACTATTGTTTGTTTCCGGAACACCCAACTGTGTCTATATATCCTTTTTCAGTATATGAAGAAACTTCTAGTGTAGGGTGGATGAAAGAAGAGGTTTGGTTTTGAATCCTTCAGCTGGCATGGAATTCAGAAAGCCTCTTTTGCCATAGATAAACCACTTAAGGAACAGAAAATTCCACATAGTATGTCTGGGGAAGAAGAATTTTTACTAATTTCTGTGCTTAGATCTCTAGAAGGGATCAATCTTGATCCCAACCTTCAGAAAAAAAGAAAAGGCTTAAATGAAAGAGAGAACATCTTTCCTCCATATCAGACTTTACAGAAGATCCAAGGTGTTTCCAGTTGAATTTAGTGAATCTGTGCATTTTGAAAAAATGCTTAAAAGAAGAAGATACTATTGTTAACCCTAGATGAAGCAACAGGATTAGGATAGCTACTTCCATTTCTGCTACTACCATAATCAGTGAATCTTGAAGACTTGAGGAGCAAATGTTTCCCCAACGAGAGTTTCACCTGGGCAGGTTAATTACACTACCCACTATGTGCCTATGATACTCATCTCTTTTTGAAACGACTTTCTCCCCTGGGTGGCTGTCAGGTCTCTGACACTTAGATTTGGATGTGGAATCCATAAAGACTAATGAGTCATGCAGACTGGAGCTCAAGTCTGTTATTCCTCTTGAATAGCTCTTGGGCATTTTGTTTTCATTGCAGGTGAACTTAAGCAACAAGCATGTTTTTATTTGCCTACCAAGGAAAATGCATCTGCTAAAGATGTGTGCATCTTTTTGAATGTGCCGATTTATATGCAAAATAGGTTTAGCACTTGTGTCTGTGGACAGCTGCCAACGCAACTCTGAGCATCTCCGGTTCAGACAGCAAGACCACAGATTCTTGTCCCCTCTTCATGCTCACTTTCCCTATTTCCCCCCTCTCTTCAGAACTGATTGAGGTAAATGTTGTTCCCAGGTTTACCCAGCAATATTTAAAACTCTTACTATGCAGATGGTGTTTTGAGGTCTGAATGGGAATGAGTTGAGGCATCTCAGAACAGCCATAGTCTATCATAAAGAGCAGTGGAAGATAACCAAGATTTTGCATATTGCAGCTCACTTGACATTCTTAATGAAAAAGGAGCCAAGCTTTGTCTTGGTATTGAAAAATTCCCCCTATTAATGTGATAAAGATTGGTCCCTTTGGGTCAAGGTAGTGGAACATTAAGGGGGAAAGAGTAAAACCTGCCTTCTGCCCATCTAAATTTAACTTGTCCTACAAATGATAAGAACATTTCATTCTTCTATGTTCTCACTTTTTTCCTCCTTTCTTCTTGAACACTGAATTTATCATTTAAATGTTAAAAAGAGAAACCAGATGTTATAGTTATTAACTTTTGGAATCAACTATAATCTTCCTATTAAATCCTTCCATCCAGGTACAGGCAATTATTTGCTTGATCTAAAGGTGCAGAAAATGTAGACACACAGGGTTTCAGAAAGTCCAGTTTAATAAGACAGGTGGGTAACTAATAATGTGGAAAATTACCTGCAGATTGAGGATATTGGGAATGACTAATGGCCAAAACTAAGCGAGTAAATTAGTTGCAAAATGATACCATTTGCAGTAGTTGTGTGAGTAGGGGACTGGATGGCACAGTGGCATGTGGCAGTGATCTGTGCCTGAATATGGCCCAAATTCAGGAAAACATTCCATTAGCTTATGTTTTTTTTCTTTTTTTTTCTTCTTTTTATTATATTATGTTTAAAATTATTTTTATTTTTTCTGTGTGCTCTGTGCAATTCATGTAAGGTTTAACAGCACAGCATGTAAGGTTTAACAACACAGTCACAGGAGCCCACTTAGCTTTGCAAAGTTTAACATCAAAGTTGTCATCGAGGTCAAATGCATTGAAACTGAGACATCAGTTTGCTTTACAAGCCAGAGTTCAGATCAACAAAACATTTGGTTCATTGGGGAAGATTCTGAAAGAAGAGAAGGGAGGATTTCAATGAGGTTTTTTTTCCCCCTAATTAAAGATGTTCCATAGGTTTATAATTCCAAAAGGTACTCAGATGTTGGTTTCAATGGAACCATTTATGCATTCAGAATTAGCCACATGCTTAAGTACTTGGGGGTTTAATTAGCTACCCCAAAATACACAATCTGACAGTCTGTTCATGGACAAAGTTTTACCAACAAATTTCAGACCAGGTAATCTCCAAAATCTAAGCACTCGTAAGTGAGAGAGTGAGCAACCCACATAAGATCCCAAAGGAAGGCAGTCCAAGAGTGAGAACTGAATTTGCATATCTGTCTATCTGATCTTAGATTTGCTCACCTGCCTGAGGTACAGATTACACATTAGTTTTGATGGGGCCATTAACACAATGAATGATTTTATTGTACCAGTTGTAACAGTACTTATTCTCAGAGAGTGTTTTTAAACATCATATAGTGAACTAATAACGACTGTATTAGCTTTTTTCCAATTTGATAAACCCATGTTGTCTTTACTGACAGCCAGGGTACACAGAATATTCTGAAGACTACATGGAATTGAATGAATTGAAGTATGTTTCCAAATTTTTTAGGTTCCCAAAATAGGTTTTTTAGTACTTTTGCAAGTGGAACCAGGCTGAGTTTATAATTTTTGTTGATTTTTTTTGTGCTATTGCAAAAACCCCTGTTTTTATAAAGCAGAAGTGTGGAAAAGACATGCACTCTGAAATGTACATACATCTTTTAGAAAAACCTACCCCTAGAATTTGACTATAACAAGGAACAAAACACACAAACATTAGCCTACACACATATTCACAATCTTGTGCAGACATCTATATCACAAAACAACAAAGTAGATGTTACCTCATATAACAATTTTCTAGAATTTTTTTTTAATATATAAAGTTACATTAAAAAATAAAGCTGCTTATCACTGTTTAAGAAACAATATTCCAGTATTGACACTAGTAATAAAAACAATAATTTCAGTTATGTTATCCAACAGTTGAAGATGTGCTCCAGGTATTTCTCTCCTCCTACTGACGAAATTACTTCCCCCTTGCCCTGATTTATCCCCTGCGCTCCTCATGTGGATACTCCCTAAGGAGCCACTATAAGTTAGACAAGATCCACTCCTTAAACTAGTTAATATTTAAACATAGCTTACATGATTTTTTCAAGGCCTAAACTGTATTCTGTGAAGGCTTGCTGTTAGATTTGAGAGACTGAGAATTTCACAGGAACTCTTGTAGTAAGGGCCACATACAATTACAGTAAAATACAATTCTCAGGGGCTAAACTTCCTCTTATCTGTCTTTGGGTGGAGATTGTCTCTGTGTTTTTACCTCCCTCTAATAGTCTGCATTTCTTTTTATCACAAAACTTCACTGAAACAGACTCCTTCCTTGCTGTAAGACCATTTCCCAGACAACATTTGTGTATACAGAGAGATTTTGTAAGAAAAGTGGACAATTTGATTTCATAACTAGTGATAAGGGAAGCAAAACCCTACTGTTTTCAGCTTTTCAGGACCCCAAAAGCTGATTTAAACGTTTTGAATAAGTGGCAAACCACACGTACAAAGTCCAAGACCAAATTTTTAAAAGCTCACAGAGAGATTTATTAATTACATTGAGGTCTGACCTTCTGGAGAATAACACCTATAAAACACAGAAACATAACTCTACTGTACCTATAAAAATATGGTCTTCACGTTTAGAACCTGTAAATATACTAGGTTCACAAAATATTGGCACAAAATTTGTCAGATTTCCAAGGGAAGGATTTCCACTGAAGTAAATGATAATTATCTAAAGAGGGACAGAGCAATAATTCACACTGGCATAGTCTAATCAGTTGTATATGGTAACACAGGTCACATCCATGTGGACTACTCATTTTCCCTGAACAAGTTTAAAAAAAAAAAGAAAAAAGCAAACAGAAAGAAAAAGCTATTTTAGATGTTAAATACAAGCAGACCAGCCAGCCTACCTTGCACTGCCCAACACAGATAACCTGACCAAGACTGCTAAAACTGGGAAGAAATTGATATGGGGTTAGAGGTACTTAAATATTTGGGATTCACGGCAGTCAAAATTCGGCTAATAATCTAGAGAGCTGCTTGGTGGTTGATAAAGATCTTGCTGTAATTTCACAGAAGATTTGTAAATACTATGGTTTTGGTTGTCTTGGTTGTAGGGATTTCCATCCTGCACATGTTCTGATGCATACCATGCACATGTAACCAGGCAGGAAATAATGTCTACAGCCAGTGATACAATCGCCATCCAGTTTCCATCTGAGTATTCCTGAGGCCAAAGTTACCCTGCTGTGGATGGGCTTTGCTTGTTAGGACAGTGCCACATCTACAGGGTAGAGACAAAACAGCAAAGACTCTTCTCAACTTCAAGGACATAAAACGAGGACTTGTATCATGTACATTTTATGGAAGCCATTGCTTCTATCCCCTCACTTCCCATAACCTTTCTTGACATCAGCAAAAATTATTAGTTTTGCTCTTCATTGTCATGCCTCTTGGTTACCTCTAATTGAAATGGAGGTGTTCTGAGCAGCAAAATCAGTTGCAAATCTATTCAAGTGTCCCTTTTGTGTAATTTATCATGGGATTCAGATCTTCTCAGCTTGGATCATTTAGTTCTCGGAAGTCTTTAATACCTGATCATGATTTCTGGTGGGACAGTACTCAGTATAGTTGGTAGAATATGAAGATAACTGAAAATTTATTTACTGTATCAAATGCTGATGTTACCAGAAGAGTGGTTTGAGATGAGGATCACCTTTCACAGCAAATTAATTGCATGGAAGCAGTTAATTTGAAGGAACCATAGACAAGAAAGAAATAAGGAAAAAAAAAAGTAAGACCCTGTAGGTATTGAATAAAAAGAAGCTTGAGCTTTCCTGTTTAAATGACTTCTTTAATCACGAACAAGGAAAAAGATGGTTTAATAAGAAATAAAGTTGTTAAAGTTTTTTGATTAGGATAGAGAATGATACAGGGAAATTTACCTTCATGAGAGCTTACCCTTCTGTTCAGGCAATCACCCTTTATGCTTCCTTAGGAAATGGCACATAGCTACAGGTCAGTCATCCTCACCTTGTGGTCACTGCAGATACACTTTAAAGCCAATAGAAATACTCATGGTAGAATTTTGCCTTTTTTAGCCAGATTTCTCTTTGAAGTCTGTATCTTTCCAACTTCTGTGCAATTATTCCTCAATGTTTTTTTTAGATATTAGTATCAGTGACAGTTTTTCCTGAGGACTGGAAACTCCAAGGTGAATTAAAAAGTCTATTTCTCTCTTAGTCTCTATAAAGAAACTTGGCATAATACCTCTTTGGTCATGAATTCTCTGTGTAGATTTGATCATGTCACTTAAGATATCTTCCTTGCTGACCATGTGATGGTTTCTGTAGGCTCTGGGCATACCTGCATATCTTAAAGGATCTGGGCCTTTAGGCTTTAAAGACTCAGAAATTAGGGTATTAATTCCTTCTGCTGTCATCAAGGGCAGAGTAGTATATTTAAAAATATACAGTAGGTTTCACATAAATGTATATGAATGTGATTAAAGAAGCCCCAGATCTGGAAATTAAAGTACCAAATATAACATTTGTTTGGTTATTTTCCTTCTTCTCACAGCATTGCCTGTGAGTTGCAAAGTAACGACTATGCCACTGTTTAACAGAGCACAGAATAATTCAATAAACTGAAGAAATATTTGTGCTCATCTGCATAAAAAAATATGAGAGTTGCTTTTACTTTTTGGACTGGAAGAAATGTTGATTCCCCATGCATTTGAAACCATAACAGTAACTCTACACTTCTACTGAACTTTCATGTTCATAACTCCAGTTTGAACATAACTTCATAACTTCAGATTATGCCACTCAGAGGCGCAGGTATGTCTTTCACATGGAAGTTGCTGGGGAAAATGAACAAGGACAAAAAAATTGAGAAGCATTTGGTGTTGTAAATTGGAATCATAGAATGGTTTGGGTTAGAAGAGACCTTCAAAGGCACTTTTAGCCCAACCCCACTGCCATGGATCGGGGCATCTTTCACTGGATCAGATTTTTTAAAGCCTCACCCATCCTGACCATGAAGCTGTCCTGTGACAAACCATCCATGATTTCCATGTTCCAATGCTTCACTACCATCATCATCTTCCTTGCACGCAAATTTAAATCTACCCTCTTTCAGTTTAAAATCACTTCTCACAGTGCTGTCACTAGAAGAATAGATAAAAAAATCACTCTGTAACTTTCTTATAAGTCCCCTGTAGGCACTGGAAGGGGCTGTAAGGTGGCCCCAGGGCCTTCTCCAGGCTGAACAGCACCAACTCCTGCAGAGTCTCCAGAGCAGAGGTGCTCCAGCCATCTCAGCATCTTTGTGGCAGCCTCTGGACTCATTCCAACAGGTCCACATCTTTCTTATGCTGGGGACCCCAAAGATGTGCCCACCACCCCAGCTGGGGTCTCATGAGAGTGCAGGAGAGAGGAACAATGGCCTCCCGTGGCCATGGACTGACTGATTTTCCAGACCACAAGTGCACAGTGCCAGCTCATGACCACTTTCACTACCTCACCTACAAGCATCCATTTTGGCCTGGTCTATTTGCCAACATGCTTCTTGTATATCAATAAACATACAGCAAAAATTATTATCAAATTAAATTGATACATTTCTTATATATGGTATACATATATTAATGACATTTATATA
Source organism: Argya squamiceps (assembly GCA_037834095.1). Taxonomy (NCBI): domain Eukaryota; kingdom Metazoa; phylum Chordata; class Aves; order Passeriformes; family Leiothrichidae; genus Argya; species Argya squamiceps. The sequence continues at coordinate 69,250,260 of JBBMKD010000115.1, read as the reverse complement.
CCTTTATATATCTTTGAAAAAGAAGATATTACTAAGACTAGTTTGCTACATCTAATTTCCTCGCTTGTCTTTGTATTTTTTATCCTACTAAAGCACTTTCCCAAGTAATGGTTGAGCAACAAACATGGGGAAAAGCAGCACTGCTGGTTTTGTTTGTTAACTTAACTATCTTTTTGAATTCACAGTGTGTAGGCACAGTGTTCTCCATAAAGCATTACAGTGTGGAAGGAACGGGGTGGGGGGAGGGGGGGGGAAACAGACAGACATCACCCAGAGAGAAGTGATATTGAGAATAACTGCGAAAAAGACATCTTCTTCATGTTAAGACTCAGTCAGTAATTCCAGGGAAAGAAAACAACAGTAAATATTTTCTGCAAATTTTCTTGCAGAAGCTGTAGGAGACTAAAAAGATCACTTCTTACAGCTTGAATATTCTTTCTTTCTCTTTTAAATTTCTTTTTATGACCATAATTAAAAAAAAAGCAACAAAAAAAAAAACAAACAAAAAAAACCACCTCAACATGTTCCTCAAAGCTGAGATTGCAGTCTGAGTTTAACTTTGAATATATAAAGAGCTGACTGAGAGAAGATAAAAACAGTATGTGAGGGAAGCAAGCACTTTCTCCTTCATATTTTGAGTAGCAAATATAGGACCAGATGCAAAAAATGGAGAGCCTGCTTGGGAACTCAGGTTGCATCAGAAATTGGGTAAGGATGTTAGGCTCAATCATAAGAGGAACAACACGTATGTCCATACTAATCCATCCCAAAAACTCACCTCAGCCAGAGTTCAGACATCTCTGGTTATTGAATCACACAGTCATAGGAAAATTAAAGCTGGAAAAGACCTCTAAAATCATCAGGTCAAACAAACGAGCTCTATCAAGCCCACCACTGCCCCATATCCCTAAGTACCAAACCCACACACTTTTTTAGCCCTTCTGGGAACTTGATGACACACAGAATGACAAATAATATTATCTGAGGATAAAGACAGATCATACTTCCATCCCTGCAAGTGTTCAAGGCAAACTTGGATGGGAGGCTGAGCAACATGGTCTACAGAAGATGTCCTACCCATGGCAGGAGAGTGGGTCTGGGTGATTGTTAAAGTCCCCTCCAACCCAGGCCATTCTGAGTCAATGATTCTGTATTTTCCAGTAAGTTTCCAAAAGGCAGAAGCAACATATTGCTCTTTCTTGACAGATACATGCATAGCATTTACAAAAGTTCTTCAGAGAAGTAATAACCCTGCAGAAAAAAAAAATGCAGTGTAAACTATCTCCCTTTTCCAAAAACCTTCTTATTTTTCATTCCATATATTTTCTTCTGTTTTGCCTATCCAATATCTAGTGGGTATACAGAGAGATTATGCACTTTCTGTTTGCATATTTAAAGTATTTGAAGGTTTTTATCAGGTTTCTACATCAGTCTTTTCTTTAGCATAAACTTTGCTCTTTCCTCACTGATCATGCTGCTTAGACATTTGATCATCCTTGTTGCTTTTGAATCCTCAGCAGGTGCCTTAAGGCAGCGTTATGCCCACTTTGATGCAATAGAAGTGCAACATAAAAGGAGCTCAGGCTCTCCCATATATCTTTATATCTTTTAGGATAATAAATAATAATGATCCATATTCACATTGCACTTTGCATTTGCAAGATACTCTACAAATATTAATTAATTAGTCCTCATGGCTCTCCTGTGTGATAGCAGCAATAAAGCTTTGCAAGGATATGACACCTTTGAGATAAGGTTCTTAGATAACTTTAAAAATATTAATGAATATCCAATCTATTTATATACTACTGCTCACAACAGTGCAAAATAGGAGGTAAATAGTGTTGTACACATTTTGCATTCTTCACAACTGAAACCAGGGATTTTTTGGACTGGGGACCCAGAGCTGATAGCAGTCTCAGGCTTGTGTGAAATACCACTCTGGGATGTTGGCACATATCGTAAGAGATCAGTCTGTACATGATTTTCTCTATCCAGTTTACCACATTTTTCCTCGAAAAGATAACCACTTGCAGGAAGGTTTTCCTTCTACCACACCTATTCCATAGATGTAAAGCCTGCAGGAGCAATTTGAACCACCCAGATCACCTAGCAGATTATCTTAACCAGAGCCACAAAGTCCAGAATTTATCAAAATAGAACAAAATGATGCAAATAACCTATACATACATAACAAGAAAATAATATTAAAATGTCTTTCTATGTCTGTATAAAAATTCATAAAAACACATATACCTGTACATGTACATGTACATATACATATACATATACATATACATATACTTAGATTAATTTTTTTTAAGATGGAAGGATAAAATTAAGAATAAAGAAATTTTAAACATCTATCAGAAAATCATCAGTCTAGACTCATAATTTATGTCCTTTTTTTGCTACTAATTATTTGTATCAACCTAGGAAACACATGGCTAGGTATATAGGCTTTCTGTGAGTAGGTGGATTATTTAGTGAAAAAAAGAAAAAACCCTACAGATACCTTCAGCATATAAATACACATGACATGAATCCCTCTTTAGGTTTCTACAAGGAAAAATTAAATATTTGGAACAATGAGAAGAAAGAATAGAAAAGCCATGAAAATTCTGGGAACCATATTTCTGGGAAGACAGTTCAGAAATGTTACTGAAAGTTAACCCAGAACTACTGGAAGATGCTCAGACGCCATAATATGACAGTACTGGGAGCTGCATATGATATATTTCGGAGGAATGTTTTTATAGCTGGTAGACATAGCTGATAAGACAGTCCTGTTAAACACTTTCAAACTAAAGGGAAATTTTATAAATACTTTTCTCTCATTATTTTTAATACTTACTCAGAGAAAATGTTCATTTTCCTTTGTCTTGTGTGGTTTTATTACTGTTAAAGTCTGACTCATTTTTTAGTATGAAGAATTCCTCCTCCAATGCCATGTATTATTCTGCAAGTGTGAATATACATAAGTTGCTGCTGGAGAACAAGACCTGCTGGTTAGTGTTGGTTATATGCAGTAATTTTTGCTCTTCTTCATTTACCTTTCAGCAGAACAAATACAAAATGGAGAGAAAAAGCAACAGAAACTTAGCAGAGAGAGTAGTCTAGTGAATTTTTCTCATCTGTATCTGTAAGATATTTGCAATATCTTGCAGATAATAAAGGAAGTTTTTACTCTAACTCAGGATCGGCTGCAAAAGAAAACAGAAGGAAAAAATGAAAAAAAAAAAGTCTAAAGTAATTTGCAATTAGCAAAACAACACTTTAAAATAAAATCCTTGCCATTCTTCTTCAGAACTCAGTTACCATTAAACAAGAACAATTCCTGTGGTATTATTTGCCTGTCATTTCCTGGTAAATCAGTGTCATTAGCATTGATTTTTTAGAGGAGAGATTAAAAGAGGTTTAGTTAGGAGAGTAAGGCAGGAGTATATATTATCTAAGCCAATGTAGCTCTGGGTCTCAAAGATGACATTTCCCTCTCTGCTTCATTAACTTGCATAGCTTGTTGAGCTTTAGCTGTTTCTAATTAATTCTTTTACTGGCTTTTTTGAATGTGTATCATCTCTGGCAAACCATATAAAATGAAGAAATCTCTCTAAGGTTTTACCCTTTTAATTATTATTTTTATTGCTTAAATGAAGCTCCAGAATTGCAAATGTTGACATTTTATTTGATTCTAGTCATTATAGTTTTCAAGGAGTAAAAAGGGGAAAAAGGCTAAGAAAAGAAGGGGGCAGTGCAGATAAAATAATAAATAAATTAGATCACTAACTGCGAGGGATGCTCAGCAAATGCTGTGGAAAATGGAAAATAAACAGGTTTGTCAAAAGTGACCTCCATGATGGTTTTGCCCTTTTAAATACTAACAAAGAAAGAAGCATCATTAGAGACAATTCCTCCCTTCCTTGTACACAGACTGACAAGTAAGTGAATGGAGTTGTGTGCCCCTGCTTGTTATTTTATTTTATTTTATTTGACTAGAATTTACTAGCTAGAATGGTGATCACACACATACACATGTATGCACCTTCACTCCCAGTTCACATTACTCTTTAAAATAATTAGCATGAAAACACATGGTAGAACATGTCTGGCTTTTGGGGGGAAAACCCAAAAATAATAATAATAAAAAAAACAACCTAGTCAAAGCATATCTGTTAGAATGAGGCTGTATTTTTTTAAAGCATTTATCAAAACAGTTGTAATGAAGACATACTTGGCTAATACACTGCTCTGTCAACCAGTCCAGTTGTTTGTCAACTTTTTGTCTTGACTGATAAGATTATATTCCAAGAAAGGATGTTCATCCCTGTTGAAGAAAAAAAGTAATGCAGAGCATGCTGAACAATGATAACCTATAGGGTGAATTTGCAATGCCTGGGCTACCCCTTATCCCATAGCTTAAGCCCTGTGGGTTGTTTTCCCTGGCCCCTTTATTATTAATGAAAAAATAAAAATGAAAAATTAAAGCCTCCTCTTACAGAACGTTTTAAAGCAGTTCTATCACTCTCTCAGACTTCTTCATTACTGTTACACTGATGATCATGAAAACATACTGAAATCTCCCAGTGAGACTTGATCACTAGGAGAGTGGTAAAAAATTAGGAGGCTGATGAATGGGTAGGTCTGTTGGCAGCCAAAAGGCAAACTAAAGGGGCACAACAAGAGTTTTCTTATGCTGTGACAACATATGCAGACAACACTACTGCATTATTTCACTTTCACAGTCATCTAAAGATTAGTGAGGATTTTTTTGCAAACAATCTACTCAGTGGGAACTGGTTGGATATAAAAGGAATTTGTTCATAAAGCCATTAGTCATTAGTGTGGCGAAAACATAGTATGGCTATCAAAGATATATAGGAGAAATGGCATTTTTTCAATGAATTTTACTCCTGAAAGCAAATCCAGAAGTGGACAGTTTTACACTGGAAAAGTAGTTTTAATTTGAATTTTTTTTAAAAACTATTGCAATTATGTAAAATAGGCTTTATTGTGATATGTCAAGTATTCTTGTTTGACTATAGCTGAATAGAATCCAAAAGCCATAAATATTTGTAAAAATATTTATTTTAATATGAATTTGGAGACCAAGACTTTTGACATACTTAACCAATAAGAGAAGAGTAGTAATAAAACATTACTTTGGCCTCTCTGAAGTGATGAATGTGGAGTGAAATGGAGCTTTGGTAAAGCATTGCATGTAATTGTGTTTAAATGTAGCTAAACTATCTTTCTATTGAGAAGATAAGCAGCACAATAAAAATAATTTTATTTATTAAAATAAATTGCATCTGAGGAAATCGTAGATAGCTAATGTACCCTTCAAAATAGAAATGCCTCCACTACTTATTGCTTTATTAGCATTTCAAAAACTATTAAGAATCTGAACCTTAAATCAGAACACCACTGATGACTGTGCTTTAGGCAAACACAGCACAAAAGAAATCTTCTTAGAAAAGAGTTATTTTCTCAGCTTTAATAATAATAAACACCTTTGGTGGGACCACCTGAGTTAAATTTATCTACCTGATAGTGATGTATGTGCTATCATCAAGGCTCTCTTTACGGAGGGATTAGACACCTCCTAAAATGTAACCCGTCCCAGTTTTATCCAGTGCTTATGTTAGGATGATGTGACCTACCATTTGGGACTGGTCTCTCTATCCGTGTAACAGAGAGGGACAGTGAAAGGGGGCCAGCAGAGGAGGTCACTGTGGGCACCAGTGAAGCTGCAGCTTGTTTGCAATGGAACAAGTGGGCACATCTCTGAGGCAGCAGCTGTGGGTGAGTCAGACTGCAGGAACAGGCTGCGTGGCTGAGTGGAAAAGTAAAGTGTCTGGGGCAGATGACAGGAAGACAACAGGAATTGTCACTACCCCAGACCTGAACCAGCAAAGCGGAAAGAAAACCTGGAAGATGAGAGAGAAGGCATGAGGCCATGTGTGAGAGGAATCCTTCAATGGGTGAGTATGGGTGGGCTTCCATGAACTGCTACAGATTTTCACAGCATGGACTCTTATGTCCAAGGGCCCCTACATTGCTGCTAAATATAAATTAAATATTTTTATATTTTTAGTAGCAACACATACCTAAACTACTTTTAGGTTTTAATTGTTTTATTTTAATTGCACTAGAACTCCCACTCTGTTCTTGGGACCCAAGAAGAACAGGTGCTTGTGCCAAAAGCTATAAAATATGTGTTTATTTGTTTTTTTGCCAACAAGATTTTGGGTAGTCTAAGTAGTTGTGTTTCTTTTGAACATGGAGGTGATTTTTTTTTTATCGAATCCTAAATTATTTGGGAAATTTAAGTCTTATGCCAGCTCACCAGCCTGGGGAAATAAGGTAAGGTAGTAGGTCCCACATCTGGGATGGGGCAATGTCAATTATGAATACACCCTGGAGGGAGAGGGTTTGAGAGAAGTTCTGGGGTCCCTAACCTAAGAATGATGAAGACCTGTTGGAGTGGATTCAGGGAAGGGCTATGAAAATGATCAGAAGGCTGGAAGAACTCCAACATGCAGACAGGCTGTGAAAGATTGGGTAGCTCAGCCTGGAGAAAAGTCTCTAGAGGGAATTTACAGAAGCCTTACCTTACAGAACTTAAATGTCTACAAGAGAGCTGGATAGGGACTTCTCACAAGGACAGAGCTCTTTCATACTGAAAGAGAGCAGGTTTAGATTCAATTTCAAGAAGAAATTCTTTACTATAAGGGTGATGGGTCCATGGCAGAAGTTGCCCAGAGCAGCTGTGGCTCTTCTGATGGCAATTCCATCCCTGAAAGAGTTCAAGGCCAGACTGATTGGAGCTCTGAACAACTTGGTCCAGTGCAATGTGGGAGTTCTTGCCCATGGTGGGAATGAAACTGGGTAATTTTTAAAGCTTCATCCAGCCCAAACCATACTATGATTCCATGAAATTGAAGTGTTTCTTTTTCCTTTGAGGCACCACTGTAGTACAGGATGACTTGATACTCTGACAGGGTTAAATTTGAAAGCCCTGAAAGAGTTAAACATTTTTTAAATGGTTCATTTCCATCTGTTCTCAAGCCACCTTGGCTGAAACCAGAACTGTACGACCCAATGACATGTGTGCACACACGATAAAAAGGCAAAAGTAAAATACCACACATGCAGAAGTGAGTAAGGACATCTACTTATATAGAATTTTACATCAAATTTCCACAGATTATTAAAAGTATGGGAAGGTCATAATCATGAAGCTATGATATCACACAGAATCAAACCAAAATTCCATTTGTACATCTTGTTTCTAACTTTGGCCAGACACAATATCTTAAAACTTATGAAAAGCAAAAACAAAAACAAAAACAAACCATAAAAAGCACAGATATAAAGAAATGTTTTTCATCAGAGCTGTCCATCCAGCAAAAGGAATGTGGCAATCTCCCATGTCAGAGAAAACATATTATCACCAGGTTCAACAACCAAGTGGAAAACAGATACCTAATATAATAGAAGTCAGTAATTTGATTTTATGTAGAAAATCTATGGGTCAAATTCTACTTCAATGTGGAGCAACATGAATTCTAGTTTATAAAAGCCACAAAGGTTTTTTGCCATGTGAAAAAAGAATATAGGAAAAAAATTTGCAATTAAATTAATAAAACAACCTCAACAAAAACCTATGAGTTCAGAGGTGACCTTTTTCCTTGCTCCTACAACTTTCTTAAAGTGGCTTGGGCTAACATGCCTTCCTAACTCTTGCTTTTATGGTAGTATTGTATTTTTTCCCTCATCATTTGCCTGATTTTACACAATTCAGCTATAATGTGTGCAGCTGACCTTTCTTCATTTAAATGTTAATAGAGATCTTAGGAAAGGTGCTGCCGTGTGAAAGGCCAACTAATTGTAATAGACTTAGGACATTTTGTTTGTTGAGCTGGTTAAACAAAGAAAGGGTTAATTAAAGCTTGCACAAAATGTTTATAGCCCAAGAGAAAAGGTCTGTGTGCTACATGTTAGGGCACTGGCAAAAGCCCTGTTCCATACGTAACTATCCACTACCTACTTCCAACCATAAAAAATATATCTTCTTTCTCTGTATTCATTTGGATTGCAAAGATTTAAGGATCTGTTGTTGCAAGAACCTCTCATTTGGGGCTGAAATTTAGCCTTACTGGGTGTCCACGGGCCCATAGTTACCAAAAACAATTTTACCAAATAAAGCTGTAGCTTGTTAATATAAGAGAAGGAAGAGATTTCCACAAATTTAAGCACACACAAGCTTTCTTTTCAATTTATTTTCACTGTGTAGTTTTTCTTTTGCATTGGGAATGCACACAAGATTTGAGGTGGCCTCTGTGGAAGAGGGTAGGCGTTTCCCTGTGCTGGGCACAGGTTTTTCCAGCCAGCCCCACAGTGAACCCACTGCAGACCTCCAGTGAGTTTGTCACGCCTCTGAGAAAAGACATTTGGGAAAGCACATAAAATGCAGCACCTGCAGAACAGGAAGGGGAAAATTGTGAGAAACAGCATTTGGGATATTTGGGAAAGCACATAAAATGCAGCACCTACAGAGTAGGAAGGGGAAAAGTGTGAGAAACAGCATTTGGGACATTTGGGAAAGCACATAAAATGCAGCACCTACAGAGTAGGGAGGGGAAAAGTGTGAGAAACAGCATGGGGAACACCAAGATCAGAGGAGGAGGTGTTCCATGATGGAGCAGATGTGGCCTGTGGCTCATGGGAGGCACATTCTGGAAAATCATAAGGAGGGAAGACCAATAGAGAGGAATTGCTGTGCATGCACTCACCACCCACCCGCACTAATTATATGCTTTATGAAGGGACCAAATGTTACCTGCTGCGATGGCAGGACAGGAGGAGAGGAATCTAGTGGGAAAAAGTAAAGCTGAATCTAGGAATGGGGGCAGAAAAATGATTTTCCTAAGTGTTTTAATGTTTTTGGTTTTGTTTTTGGTTGGTTTTTGTTTGTTTGTTTCCAACACCTAAGTCAATAATTAAATATTTATATTAATTGGCAAAAAATTATGTTATCTCTCAAAATTTGAGTCTGTTTTGCCTTTGACAGCAATTGGTAAGTGATGTCCCTGCCTTTGGGCTGCCAGCCTCAGCCACGCCACAACAACTTTACCAATTATAGAGACAAGTGGGTAACTACAGAGTGCAAGGAAACTGATAATAAAGAAGATTTTTAGAGTAGATGAACCAGCTTTCCAGGAAATTTAGTGTTTGAAGAGCTTCTAGGTAAGGCTGGACAACTTATCCCATAGTTGCACCTGCTATTCTGTGTCAGTCCATAGTTTTCTGGCAAACATGGTGGGAAAAGCAATCAAAAAGTACACTGTGCCTGCTGTTTTCTATTTTCTCTGGTCTCTGTCATCTTGTACAGTTGTGTAATGAAACAGCTCTCCTTTGCAAAAGTCCAGGTCTTGCTACACTGCAACATTATTCACATGTTTATTTAAGCTTAAAAATCTTTTATTGCACCCTGACGGAAAATTGTGACAGCTTCTACATTAAGGGAAATGAAAATTGGGAAAGGTGGGATTGCAAAAGAATCTTCTTTGGGGTCTACAGTTATCTTCCATCAAAATTTACACCTTTCTGTTGATATGTTTAGTATATATGTATATGTAGCTGTAACTAGACAATTTATCTAACTTCTGATAACAAAAAACTGATGAATTTCAGGAAGATTAGTGCATCTTCATGAATAATTTGTTTGATCTTTATGAATAATTAATTCTTCTGCAAAATGCAGACTTCTACCAGCATAGTCTGATATATCCAACCTGAATATCAGCAAAAGAATTCTTGGAAATCATTGTCCTGTAGTCACAAATGATAGTATGACTCTTTGGGTTTACCTAGGACAGAAGAACATCTGTAGTTATATTTGAAGCGGCGTCTTATGATGCATGGGACACTCCACCTGATGCTAGAAGTCTCTGGTCTCTGGGACACTGTGGAGCTCTGATATCAGGTCTTTCTCAGGCTATAAATTCAATTTTTAAATTACATCTGAAAAGAAAGCATGGAGAATCGTAACACTGACTTGATATTTCAGGGACTTGAGTTGTGAATGCAGAAAATTTCATGACCTGATTTTTTTGGAAGCCACTGGATGAGTCACATACACTGTGAGGCTTAAGCAGCTCAGGTCATTTGCAATTCACAGTGCCTGTAGTTTAAAATTAGCGTGGGTTTTGGAGAGACTTTAATATTTATAATCTGACCCAATATTGAAATGTTCTTTAGAAAGATAGAGATTTAAGGGGAAACACTGTGAAGTGATATCAGGAGAATTTGCAAAGTAGCTTTAATGGACTAATTCCAAGTGCATTAGCTGCGTTTCTGATCAGAAAATATGAAATATATCTAGCTTACCTTGAGATTGTATGTTAGTTTCTCTATTTCTATAATTACTAACAGTGATTCAGCATATATTTCAAATACCTGCAGTCTTGGATAAATTTACTCCTCCATGCTTTTAAAAACCTTAGACAAAAGGCAAAAAAAAAGCCTCAGGGAGGGTTTGTGGTTGGGTTTTTTCAGTTTCAGGTGGGTTTTTAAAGAAAGATGGATACTTTTTAATCATGTAGGATTAAATATTAATGGTTTAATTAATGCACTAACTAAATTTTTCTACCAAATCCAGTTTCCAATATTTTGTCTGGAGGCTGGGTCTTCCAAAAAGCAGTCACACTGGGTAACAGAGCACCTCTGTGTTATGGCAAATGCTCCTGGTTCCCAAGAAGGGGACTGAGAATATCACATTAATGTTTCCCTAGATTGTATTAAATGTATAACAATCAAAATATATAATTTTTTAAATTTGGAATCAAGGCTCGTTTGCAAGAAGTTAGAACAGGAAATCTCTCTAGGTGGGAAAATCCTTCATCAGAAGTCCCTTTTATATATACCCAGGCATCTGCAAATACAGTCTTGGGTTGCAAAAGGGCAGAGAATTTGGGTGAAATATGTCACTCAAATGCCTGTTTAGCACAGGTTCCCCCACAGAGCAAATGCTCAGGATTTAAAAGCAATTGAAAGCTAAGTGGCCTTTATGATTATTTGGTGAAGCAAAGAAAACAGGTTATCAGACACAAATGGAGAGGTGACTTCATGATTCACTGAAGTTTTACACTTTCTTAGGGAGTTTTATTCTCGATTAGGTGATCTGTTGGTTATGCTTTACCTCAGATGGAAACAGGTTTACGATATGAGTCAGAATAAAACTTCTTTGGACTGCCACAGAAGCAGAAGAATCATTAGGACTCTGGCATGTTCCTAATATGATGTGTTTGACTCTAACACCTTAGCCTTCATTTAGCTGGTACTTGAGTCTTTGTGGGCAGCTAGGGTCAGAATACACTTGACAAACCTTGCTATTCCTGTCTTATACCCATTTTCCCTCATGATCTGTGTTTTTCCACAGCAACTTTCATCTGAAGATCTCTCAGTTCTATGCCTTTTTCAATTGAGAGTAGCTTTTTGGGAAACAAAAAGCTCCCTCACTTGTTCAGTTAATAAAATGTACTCCATACGATCAGATACTTGCCTTTCAAGAAAATCTGGGTCATAAAAGGTCAAACTAAATGATTACAGCAGTCTTAAATAAACATACTGTGCCTCTTGCAGCCCAGTTTTTTATAGGGAGAGATAAGAAGGCTTTGAGAGATGCAAATAAAAACTAAATTGCTGTGCATTTTAAACCAACAACTGATCTAAGTTCAGTAAAGTTACACCAAAATATTATCACTTCGGGAGTCAGAACAGCAGCTACTTGAAGTGATAGTATCTTAACTTGCAGTGACGCTTAAGGGACTAGATGCTTCTGTCAACTTGTTTTAGTTGTATTTTCTTCTTTCTTTTTATGCTATTTTTTAACATGGAAGTGTAAAGTTTTTCTATTTAGAAGTCTTGTGAAATCAAACAAAACATGCTGATTCCTTTTCTTGGAATGAATCCTTATGCCTTTATCTAAGAAGGCAGAGTTTGTTCAACTGACATGAAAAACAAAGCCAGGTTTCAGAATGTCACTGGGTTACCTTTGATCCTCCATTCTCCAAAATGTCAGGCACTTCTTGTTCTTCTTCAGGGTCAGAAGAGAACTTTTGAGGCAATTTGGAGGCATTCAGGCCTCACAGTTGTGTACTGTATGAAAAGTCTGCAACAGTTATTTACCCACCAGGAACTTCCTTGACTGTTCTTCAGTAATCATGTTCTTTATGATCTATGACCGCAGAGATTAAAGTATCCAAAGACCTAGTGGCCTGTAACAAACACTTTTGTAATGGCTTGTACCTTAGGCCTTTTTTTGTATTATTTTTTTTCTCCTCCCACCCCCAGAAGAACCCTGACTAAATCAGACAATTTTAACTGACTGGCAATTTCCTACTAATTGTGTGGTCCATTCTGCATACATTTTAAATGGAAATAGATTTTCTGCTGATGATAAACATCAATCATCACTGCAAGAAAATGCATTTTAACTTAGAAAGTGAAACTTGCCTTTGTAAACTATTAAATCCCAAGATGATTCTGCAACTATGTCTATTTACACCAGAGGAGTACCTGGTCCACCAATTCTGCTTTCTGAGCAAAAGAAGACTGAGGATTTTATTTCACAATTTCCTTCCTTGAGATCCCAAGGATATTAATATGTATGGATATTTAAAGGCAATTAGTTGTTTGCACTAACCACGGGGAATTGCTATCACTGTCCATTTTTGCTTGGTAGGCTGCTATTTTGATCACACAAACAAGCAGATCTGAGAGAAAGTACAATAAAGGAATAAGAAGTGACAGTGAGGTTTCCATTTTAATTGAAAGCAAACCAGAAGGACTCCAAAGGGTCTGCAAACAGCAGACTCTGAATGAACGAAAGGGAAAATGAATAAACAAAAAAGATTTAAAAAATCCCTTTTGATAGAAAAAAATATTTTTTTCAAGGCCGATATTTTTAACTTTGAACACAGAAAATAAGGCTGTGATGGGCAACTTCTCTGATATATGAAAACTTTTGTGAATGTATGAGACCATTTCTTCTCTGATCCTCCAGAATATGGATGAAATATTCTAGAACATTGAGCTGTTGTATGTAACAAACTCTAGTTCTAGAATTCTGAGGAAATCTTATGTATTTTAAATAACTAAAACAGAAAGACACTCTGAAACCTAGCCAATAAAGATGAAATTCATATTTGAGAAATAGACAAAGGGGAGAACACTTTGTTCCTGGAGGGCTTCATCCCATGGCTGAAGGAGGTTTTGATACTTCCTTCAATGATTCTATTTTTCTCCCAGTCTTCGGCGTTGTGATCATTTACTATGGTCTCCTCCCAAGTTGTTGGGATACATTGGCTATTTCAACACCCCCAAGAAACATTCTTGGACACAGGAACTCAGCCATAATGATAAATTGTTACAGAGGTCTATACAAAGAGTGGAACAAACCTTTTAACACTCTTCCAAGGAATTCTTGACCACAGCACCAGCCAAAGACCACCTGAATTTCAGAAAGGGACACCTCATTTTTGAAAAGCAAGAGTTTATTACTATGGCTGTCAGTATGGCACTCTGTGACAATCTTACTGTCAGATACACTTCCAACCATTTATGTATTTCATGCACAAAGTTCAAGTCCATTAAATGTAAGGTAAGAAGCTGCATACATAAACAATGACACCGGCCTGACCAGGATGATCTAATTTTTAATCTAAGGAAGAATTAAGGATTGGAGCTTTCTTGGAATCTAAATTGTCCTATGTTTAATTTACTGGAAGAGATACAGCCATAGACACCTCCATGCTGGGCAGGTCCCCTCCATAATTTATTCCAGCTTTCCAGAAAAATAAGATGAGGTTATACTGTTCTTTCTGAAAACATTTTCTTTATTCCTTTATTAGATCCCTTTACTTACAGATCTGCACTTTTTTGATAAAGAAGAGACGAGACTGAGATTTTCACAACCGTACTGGCTATTTTTTTTACCCAGAAAAACATTGCTTTTTATTTTTTGCTTTTTGTTTGTTTTTTTTTTAACAGACAACATTTCTGGGTAGGAGACAGATGTAGCCAAGCAGGTGATTCTTATAAGAAATTCGTTCTCCTGAAAGAATTTATTACAGATATATCTGGAAAAAATTTAGGAATTTGGTACATTGTCTTTGCATTTTGACCAGGTAACACCTGCATTGTTGTTTTCATTTCTATTCCATAATTATATTTTTTAATATTTTTTTCCTAAGTAATATGCTTTGCTTGAAGAAACTTATTGCAAATGAAGAAAGCACAAAATGCCTTTGTGCTCCAGTGATGTTTGGTAAGGGAAGAAGTCTCTCACTTTGGTCTGTCTTATCACAATGAATCCCAAGAGTTACAGAAATGGAAAACAGTTCTCATGTTTTATTTTTCCATTAGCATTCTCCAAATGCACACTTGAGACTGTAAAGCTGAAACTGCAATTGTATGTAAAAAACTCAAAGAATTAGTAGCATTGATTGCAGAGGGCAATAAAGCTCTCAGATCAGTATTTTAATGGGATTTTAACACATAGACTAGCAATTTTCTTTAAATCATGGCAATGAATTTATAGCCTAGTTAAAGAAATGACAATGTCAGCATATCAACACATGGTGGTTTTGGTGGACACCACTTTTTCAAGGAAAATAATGCCTTTGTATGTATTTTATTGCAGTTAAGGGAAAATCATGCAACTTTTTAGAGAACCTTACAACTGTAGATGATAAAGCACATTACAAAAAACAGCAATGTTTTTCCGTCGCCATATCCACAACTATGATTATTTAATGTAATGTGAAGATATTTTTATTAATGGAATCATGGAATACTTGAGGTTAAATATGACTTCTGGAGGTCATATTGTTTCACATTTTTTCCCTCAGCTGTTCCACTGCACTGTTTGCTTCTTCTTGTTTTTCTGTATCCTCATATTTCAAATGGTGCTTCATATCTCTTTCTCTTTGACCAATATTTTTTTCCTCCTGTCTGCCTTGATTTTCTGTCTAATTCTTCTACATAATTTTCCTTCCCCAAAAGTTTTTTATATATTATTTTCTGTCTTTCACTCCTCTATTCTATATTGCTTCTCTGACAGTTTTGTCCCCTAATTGTCTCCTCTTCAAATAGTTTAAAGGATCTATAAAGCAACAAGTAATTTTAATAATTGTGGTTCTCAAAGAGGTTCGTAAAGGACAAATATTTTAACCTAAATCTACATACCCACTTCACAGTCCCTTTTCTTTTTCATTTGCTGTGATCACAGTCACTGTATTCCTTTTTCTGTTCCACAGCGCTTGTGAAGAAAGTTCAGGATTAATTAAATTATATAGCTAAAATCCCTATAAGACAAGAGATATTTAAATGGTGCCTTCAAACTCTCTACTGGTAGATTTATTAAGGGCTTCTATAGACACAAATAGTGTCTATAATGGGATATTTGACCAGAGAATTTCTGGATGCCCCAGCCATGGCTGTGTTCAAGCACAGCCTGAGCAGGGCTTGGAGCAGCCTGATCTACTGGCAGTGGGCATGGAACAAGAGGGTACTTAAGGTCCCTTCCAACACAAACAATTCTGTTATTTTATGACATTTCAACTCTAAAAATTATTTCCCATCTTCTTATAGTGGCTGGTCCTCCAGATCTTAAAATGATATCTAAATAAATGGTAATTAATTGCCCTGGTTATATGCATTCATTATGGCAAAATATTTTTGAATCTGTTGGTACTTTCATTTTCTATAAGGTACAGCATCAACCCCTTCCTCAGTCCTCATCTGAAAAACTAGTTCTTTTGCTTTTAACCTTTGCCTGAATTTTTTTCTTGCTCTTGTATTCTGAGAAATAATGAATGATCACTTTCTACTCCATTTTTCTGCATTAATTAAGTAATGGAGCTCCATGCCACAGGATCTTGTCAAATCTGAATGTCTCTGGTTTCAAGGGGAAACTGGACAAGGTCATTGAGGATAATTACATCTGTAGAACCCATCTCCAGATCAAAAACCCTGAGGTGCAATTATTGCAGGCTCAGGAAGTAGCAAGAAAAATATCACATACACTAACCCTGATCTTATAGTCATTACTGGACATCTATTTTTGGTCTAAGACAGGATATTGTATTAGATGAGCCTTTTGTATGATACACTCTAACTGATCTTACGTTCTTATCCATGGTTTCATCTCTCCCTTATCACTCTGCAAACACACAGCTCAAGTTTTTAGCTAAGTTTTTGGCAGGGCATCATTTTGACATTCCTTTCTGTACTCAGAGAAGGCATCTTCCTAAGGAAAGCCTTGCATAAGCTTGCAAGAAGGGGGGAGTGTGCTAATTATCAAATGGCAATCTATGGGATCACCTGCCCTGATTGAGATATACTGTCCTTTGTTAAGTGGGTCGGCCATGGGTCAAGGGAACAGGTGGTTGAGCACAATTTCATAACTGCCTGTTTAATATCTGGCTCTGAAATTTCCCTGAAGTTGTTGGGGAGGAGGGACAGGATCATTATCAAAGATTGTTTGGAGAGGCAGAATCTATACTGGTGGGGAAACTGCTAATTACCATGTAATCGTTCCAATTTGGGCAGCAATAAAATTTAAATAAGATTGGCAAGTAACAGGATGGTTTTCAGAGGCCGTCCCTACCACCGTTCCTGTCCCCATAGCCTGATGCCAGATGCAAAGCTTCAGTCTGGATGTTCTTCTACTGCTTCATAAATTATGACTGTTTAGTTGTGCATAATTATAAGGCATTGGATTGAATAGGATTAAGACTGAAATTGTCAGTTTTCTAAACACATTAACAAATCTTGGTGTTTGGATTGAAATGTGCAGCTATTTTTTTCAATTTGCCAACAGTTCCGTCCATTCCCAAAGTGTTTTGCATTGTTTATAAAATATGTAGGATTTATGAAAAGCCTCTAAGCTGGCCACTGAAAGTTCTTGGCAACATGAATCATAAATGTGGCAGCATGCAATAAGGGCAGCACAGAGTTACAATTAGCCACTCCTTCAGCACAGAGCAGTTTCAAAGGATTTTTGTGTCCTACACCATTCCAGCACAACTAAGTTGTTAAATGTGTGCATGTGCAAATGAATGCAGCTATAAGCCTAAGATTTACAAAAGATACTATGAGCCATGGTTATGTATTTAACAATCAATTAATTTTATTTTTAAATACAATTAACACAGTTTTCTTAACAATGACAATGTCAGGTTATATTCTGTGATGTGGCAAGAACAGACTATACTGTGAGACTGGCAAAAAAGTACTGAAGCAATATGTATATCAACCATGCTTAAAATCAAAACAGAAGAAAATATGATTTTTTTATTTCCCCCAGCAACAGTGGAAATTCAACCACATATTCCTTCCTTCCTTCCTTCCTTTCTTCCTTCCTTCCTTCCTTCCTTCCTTCCTTCCTTCCTTCCTTCCTTCCTTCCTTCCTTCCTTCCTTCCACAACAAGCCTTGCCCAAATTCTTAAGCCTTCCTTATGGTTTTAATTTTAGTACCTCAGTACTAAATCTAACACCAATGAATTGCAGTGATGTATTTATTCAAGTTTGGTTTCATAGAATCATAGAATATCCTGAGCTGGAAGGGACACACAAGGATCATTGTATTCCAACTCCCGCATGATCATAGAAAGGATTCACAGTATAGTCATAACAACATTCTTATTTGTATAGCCTTGAAAAACTCATGTTTTCTTACAGGGATCCCAAAATATTCAGGTTCCAAAGCAAATGCTCCTGATGAGTTTTCACCTTTTGTTTTCACCAAGAAGCTTCAGTCTTGTCACTAATTTGATTCACAGCATGGTTTTGTAAAAAACTTCTCAATCTATTGTAACAGCAGAAAAAGGGCTGATGCAGTTTGTATTCCATTGAGAGAGAGACATCCTGCTATGAGTCAGCAAGTGAAAGAGCTGGGGCATTCATTAATGGAGTTGTCATGTTAAAGGATGATTATCTGCCAAATTTCTGGCAAGGCCAGGGAGGTCTTTTAAGAGAGAGTCACAGGACAGGTAGCCATTCATTTTCTCTGTGGTTTTAATGTGCTACGTGATTGGGTTCATCATTTGCAGCTTTATCTTTAGGAGAAATTAAGTATTAATTCTGCTCTCCTGCATTGTAAGAATGGAAAATAAAATAAAATAAAAGGAAATTAATCCTAACAAATGTGTTGGGGGAAAGAAACTTTTACAATACCATGGACAATAACATGACTCCCATTTCTTCTGTCTTGCGTTAAATATCTGATGGCAACTAAACCTTCATGGGAAATAAGGAAGGCAAAATCAGTAGTGTTCTATAGAAGGGTCCAACTTTGTTAGAGATAGAATTTTTTTTGCAAAGATATAAAACAGGATTTTAAAAATGGCCTTTGTTTTCAGTTGCCTTTGTTTCTTAGTGTCTATGGAGAACATATAACTTACAAGAATCTTCCCTAACATATTCTGAAAGATAATATCTGTGCTAGATGTGATAAACTACAAAATTTCAAAGATGTTGAATATATTCTATTTTTTTTACACAAGTATAGTGCCAATAAATTTACATATCATGGATTTGTTATCAAAAAAAAAAAAAAGGTAGAAGTTGGCGATATTATTATTATCATCCTAACATTTTCTGGGGTTTATATCTGTACACAATAAATAACAAAAGGCCAAGAGGAAGAAAAAATAAACTAAGGTAGAATTTCTTTAAACATCTCTTGCTAAAAATAATATAATGAAAACAAACGGACATTTTGATTAAATGAGTACCATTAATACAGCATGTTATGATCTGAACTCATAGTTTAATTATCTAATTAAGAGGAAATGAAAATCATTAAGGTCTGTGGAATGAAATAATTCATTTTAGGGGAGAAACAGAAGAAAAAAGCAGTCCCCTTAATTACAAACTGTCATTGGCATGTAGCACTTAGGAGTAAATCTTGCTGCAAGATGTTATGCCTAGCTATATTGTACAGCAGGTGGTGGATGAATCATACCAGCTTCATGAAGAATTGCCAAAGAAAGGAGTGTCATTAATGAGTAGACCTCCAGAGTGGGAGTAAGGTCTCATGACTCCTATAAACATTTCTCTTTCTGACATTTGGCAAATCACTCAGCATCAGTTTGCTTAACTGTAAAATAATCATATGCCGTTTGAGACCTTGAAGACCTTATGTAGATTTGCTGGTCTGCTGCTGAAAGAAGTTGCCAGATGAGGGCAAGAAACTTCCTAAATTCACCTCAAAGGTTATGAAAGCAAAGAATGGGATCCACTCACTGTCACCCTCCCAGGTGCCAGCATAATGAAGTCTGGGATCACATTACATGGATGTGTAACACACCAAGAAACTGCAGAGACGGCATTCAGTTCGGATATGGGGTTTTTTGAGGCTTACTGATTCTTTAAAATCTTTCAAGTGTGCCTAGAGAGTACACTGGAAGAGGGCAGTTCCCTTATTAACTATGAAGCCATGCACACATTTTTTTCTTTCTGTGGAAATAGATGTGCTGGAGGAAGGTGAAGTGGCCATATGTTAAGGTATGATTGGACTCACTTATCCCCTGAGAACTGCTGCTGGCTTTTTCTGATTATGTTTGCAAGAAGCAGGCAGGCATTGACACAGGTTTTCCCCATAAGTTCATTAATTAGGAAAGACAAATTGACACAGGTTTTCCCCATAAGTTCATTGATTAGCCAAACTTTGTGGAGGCCCTAATGAGAAGGGTTGGGACATTAAATCAATGTGAATCTTTTAAGTTTTAAGGGTCCTGAAAAACAATTTTTTTGTTATTATTATTATTGATGGTTTATTTTGAGGGTGCAAATAAAAACAAGCCAATTATAAAGTTTGGGAATGAGAAGAAAATGTTATTGTTCCTAAATGCTTTGCATCACAAGAGGTAGGCCCAGATTTCAAACAGTGAGAGATCTAATTTCCAGTTATGAATGTGACCTACATTTCTGAATCTTAAGATATCTGTATTACCTACTATTTCTCATTATTCTGCACAAAAATTTGGGATTTTGATGATGAAGTGCAAGACATAATGAAGCAACTTGCAGTACAAGGAAATCTGCTGTATCTGTAACGCCTAAAGCCCCCTTCAAAAAGGGGTTTTGTGGTCATTCTCTGCTTTCTAGTTTCTCCTCAAACAACAGCCTAAGCATTACGAGTAAACATATCATGCCAATGGCTGTAGAGGAATTAAGGGTAAACACAATATATTCCACAGGGGTGTCAAATAATGGGTATGAAAAAAGAAAAATTGAAAACTTAATTCTGAAAATGACAGGTCTAATGAATGAAGATAACAAACTGGAGAATAACTTTTTCAAAATAACAGCTCAACAGGAGACCACTGAAGTAAAAACAGCTGCTGGGACTATTACACAGAAAACAGCTTGAAATAGCTGCAGATGCATATATTTGTTACTAGGAAAGGATTTCATATGTATGGAAAAGTCCATCCAGAGAACAGTTGTGGACAGATGTAGCCAAGGCAAAGCTGGATCTGCAGAGGGAATTGGAGAGTCTGGTTGGTTTCAGAAACTGAGATTTAAATAGCTAAAGTTTGTCTGAATTGTCCATTATCTGGACTGAATAATGAGCCATGGCTTTGGGGGCAGGGAATTTGCTGCCTGAGTATCTGAAACCAGGTGTTGCTGGTTTTTTCTGTGGCTAGTACCATCTGTTCTGTGCCCAACAGAACACTTCAGCCCAAATCATTTATTTTATGGCAGTGGATGAGAAGGTGAGTGATGCCCTATGGAAGGCAATTGTAATATGGCACAAGGAAAATACAGAGCATGACTGTGGATGAATAATCAGACAGATCTGAAGTGAGGAGACCTATTACAAAACCACCAGATTACGTTGCCTGCTTTCTTTCTCTATGTGAAATCTCTGCAGTTGACTGGACCCTGCACTCTCAACATGCCACTGAGTTCCGTTAGTTGACTAGAGAGCTGGGAAATACAAATCGGGGAAGCTTGTGCCCGGTGTTTTCAGATGTTTGTGGGCTGCTGCTGATTCATCTTCAGGATGTACCACCTGCCTGTGACAGTGGTTTGGAGCATAGTTGAATGAGAAGGGTAGAATGTACAGAACAGGGTGAGAGTGGTTTTTTACTTTTTCATCCACTGCTTAACAGTCTCATCCCAGTTATTCTCCATCACTAGCAACATGGAACAAGAAGAGGTAATTTCTACAAACTGAACACCTTTGTTTACATCCCATTCATATCCGTAAACAGTTTCCCTGGATTTCTTGTCAGATCCCTTTTTTTTTTTTTTTTTCATTAGGCACCAAAGCACTCACTGCAGCTTTATGCACTGCAGTTTACAACTGTACCCAGCAGGAATGTTGTACAGCTGGCCCAGCATATAACATCCTTACTTCCCACTGCTGACAAGTTCATTTTCTTATTCTCAATCAGGTTATCTATTCTACCTTCTCTTCAAACAAAACCAGCTAAAAATTTGGAACAAAGGGAGTCATTATAAGCAGCTAAAAAACCAGAAATATATCCAAACACTTACATTTTTGCCATTTAAATTTTTTCCACGGTAAGAAATGATTTATTAAAACAAACATATCTCCTCATATCAGACGTAAATGTACTGAATCTAATTTACAGGTGATGTGGAAGCGATTGAGCAGACAAAGGAATCTGAAGATATGAAGGTAGAAATAGTTAATTTCCAAGGGCTTGAGGTTTTTTCCTAGACACAGAGTTATGATTTTCAAGCTTCCAGATTTGCAAAAGGGACTTTGAAGGTGTGGGTCTTCAGGGATCACACCAACATAAATTTAAACTGACATAAATAAGACTATAGCTGTCATTGTTTCTATCTATTCTATTTTCAGTGAAGAGTGTGCAAGTCTAGAAAACCTTCCAGGATCCAGCCTTCCTCATGCATAAAAAGAAATTTCGGGTGAAAAGATTTTAGGGTTATTTTCTTCGAGGGCTTGAGGAGTCTTAAAGTCCTGAGCATAGCAAAGACACCATGGATTTCAAGAACCATGACTTTGTTATTACTGATCACACAATGTATTTAGGAGTAAGCTATTGTGGCTTCAAGACTATCTTTAAGACACAGAAATAGGAGGCTTTAGCTACTGAGAGTTTCAGGGTATAAATCTAGAAAAAAATAATGTCTTGCCTCCAGGGAAGAAGCGATTGATCTTTAGGCCTTGAGTTTTTCAGGAGCCACTCACATATTGCAAATCAGCTAAAGTCCACAATACAAAAATCCACAGTATCTAGCTGTCCTTTACCATGAATTATCACCGTATTTCTTCATTTCCCTGAAATGATTTTGATTTTGGTTTAGATTTTGGTTCCAATGCTGAATCTCCATGGTTCTATATAAATAAAACATGATGAGAACACCTTGATTATTCTGAATTTACTTGGACTTGTTCTCTTTACTGCCAGCTTATTGAACACCTTGTAGGATGCATTATGCTCTGGGATCCAGTGCTTTTTAAAAATTTTCTTTATTCTGTTAAGCTGTTGAAAGTGAAAAGAAAGAAGAAAGTATAAACTCAGCAAACTTTCATCAGAACCTGCTTACACAAAAAGCAGAAATCATCACGTAGATTTATTAAGAAACATAGAAAACACATAATCTTTTGGAAAACACTATGCCTTGAATTATTGAATCACTCTACATTTTAATGTGCAAATTTGTTCCCTGACTTTTTGTTGAAAGGATCAGACCATTTGGCATTTTGTCTGAGACATAAATGCATTAGGAAGATGCAGTATAATTTATTAAAATGTATAAAGTGAACAAAGAATAGGATTAATTTTCTTCTTTTTTTTTAATTCCAGGGGCACCACTAGGGCATTTAATATGGGTTAAACCAGATTCAAAGAGCTTTTCATTAGACATTCAACATAAATGACTAAGAGCTTAATCAGCACATACCATTTAAATGCATTGAATGGAGGAATTGGACTGTACATAGCATTATAATTTATAGAGTTTTGTTTTTGATTACATAAGGGAAATACATTTTTTATGCCTTAAAAGCATTCTTTTGTGATGTCAAAAAAAATGTATAGTATTATTGTTCAGAAAATGGTGTTTCAATTTGGGACTGAAGCCTAAAGTCACCCAAGTGGAAAAGATAACTAGCAAATTCCTCAAAGTCTTGTAGTTTGTGAGTTTTTGTCTTCAATGCGTCCTTTTCTTCTGGGCCTGATAATGAACATTGCCTCCGCTTTCCACACTATGTTGCTTATACATTCTTTTTTAATGGTTTTAAAAAAATTGACTTGTGAATACTTCTGGAATGCAGTTTAAACAGAATTAGTGAGAGCATCACTTTGCTGGGCTTGCAGCATGGAAGCAGAGTGATCCTGAAAACGTGTTTTGCTTCCTTTTTTCAATCATTTAGTGATAGTATAAAAGTAATTCAGTCCCCACTTAAACAATACCTGGGGTAACTCTGTGTGTATCATCTGTTCCATCAGAGATGATTATAGGAAATTAAAGTGCTGCAGAGGCAAAAGTGGCTCCCATTTTCAGGAACTTTATCAAAATGGTAAGGAAGGATAATATTCTAAAACGCTTACTTCTTAGCTTCTGCTTGCCTTCAGCAATACTGTCTATTACAATTGCTCTTCAAATTGCACTTGCTTTCCTTTCTAACAAAAGGCATTGTTTTTTTCTCTCTCTTCTCTTATATCTTTGCAGGAGACAATAAAGTATCTCTTCTTATCCAGAAACACTGAGAGTTCTTATCAGCAGAAAGGTAAGAAAAAGGAAATATCTCAGCAATGGAGATTTTTTTTTTTGCACTGTATTTTATTTTTTTTTTTAGTAGGTCAGCAAAAAGAAAAAAGAAACTCCATTTTCTGAGATACTATCCCTTATTGTTAGAAGGAGAGCTGGAAATCAAGATAAAGCTCTTATTCTCTGAGAACACAGTCACCTTAAAATGCAGACCTTCATCTCATGCATGTTTCCCTTTTTTTCTTTTTTTTTTTTTGTCTTTTTTTTTTTCTCTCCCTGTCTCTTCTTTTTCATCTTCTTCTTTTTTTTAACCTAATAATTTAATTTTAATGTAAATTTTCTTATAGTTCATTTGCTCCCTCCTGACTGATCCTACCCACAGTACTGAAAAACCAGGAGTAAAACCACATTTTAAGAAATGAAACATCTATTTATGCAAAAACATGCACAAAAAAAAAAAAAAAAAAAATATATATATATATATATAAGTATCTGTAGAGCTACATCTCTGGTTCAAATGCATACATTTAAATATGTGTAAATATGTTTGTGTATGTATAATATATATATGTGTGTGCATTTATTTTTATGCATGTAAGGATATAAGGATTAGAAACTGAAATTCAGCTTTCATTACGGAGGCTAGTTGTGTTAATGCTCCCAGTGTCATCCATTTGCCTTCATTTAAGTCAGTAATGAATTAAGTGACATAACTGACATTTGCTTGGTGTGGCTCCTTTTTTCTTTCATCCCCTCTCTCAGTGTTGTAGCTTTCCAGAATATTATTTCGGTAGTATTTTATTTTCATCTGATTAAATATTTACCCAAACTAAGGTAGGACGGGGAGAGAGGTGTGCACAAAAATCAGTCAGCTTGTCTTGGGCACCAAACATGGTAAAATCAGTCCAGGTCCTTACATCCTAACAGAGTTTGTTCCATTCCCTCAAATTTCTCACTAGGGAATCTGTGTCTTTTGCACAGACTCCCCAGTGAACTGTGCCCTGGTTACTCCTATCCAAGCATGGCACAATGCTGAGAAGGACAGCTGTGCACATCTTCCTCATCCCTAGTAAACATTCCTGTTCCTTCTTTGCATCAGTTTTGGGAATATCAAGGCAGATGAGTCAGGTCAGGATGCCCAAGTAGTAGCTGTATATCAGACCGAGATTATGCTCCCTTGCTAAACAATGTCTAAAACTTAATTCAATATTTGAGCTAATTAGGCATTGGAAAGAAATACTTTCAGATGAAGTTTCTTTGAGCCTATTTTACACATCCATCCTGAGAAATTGCTCTTTAGAGTTGCAAATTTTTATCCATTCTTTCTAAGGGATGTTTTCAAACCCTCAGTGTTATCTAGAGCAAAGGAATCAAGGATAAGCTGGGTGTGGGTCTGAGCAACCTGGTCTGGTGCCAGGTATCCTTTCCCACGGCAGGAGGTTGGAAATAGATGATCTTAAGATCCCTTTGAACCCAAAACATTCTTTGATTCTATGAATAGCACCTGTTGTCTTTCTTTATGGCCAACACACAGTGACTGAATCATCCACACTGAACTTATCAGGATAATGTTTAAATCTGTTCACAGAATCTCAGCTATCACTTGACTAGGGGGAAAATAAGAAGGGGATGCGGGGAGGGGGGAAGTGTGAAAAAGGCACATAGCTTTAAATATTAAAATGGAAATGCTCTCTTCCAACATAAAGGTACACCCATTTTCACCCTTCCTACAGTCAATAGGACAAAAATCAGGTCCTGGGAATCTGATGGCCTTCACAAGTGTCCAGTTTCTCCAGTGGCAGTATCTGAGAGCTTTAGCAATTTATCTGGGTCATCTGAATCCCATCTAAATCAAAGGCATTTCACTCAAAAGGGATGTCAGAAGTAAAATGAGTATTTCAGTTGTGAATATTTAGAAAAGAATTTTAAAAATATATTTAAAAGCCAGCTGTGTCATTGGCAAATATGATTCTATTGGCCTGTGTAAGACTTATAGCTGAAGCAGGTGCATATTCCAGAAATAGGCAGTACCCTGTGAGAAGGAACCATTCTGGACTAGGGAACAAGAGTGAAAAGGAAGGATCAGCAGTGAGAAACTGTAGTTCATGGATCATAATCACCCCTGCCAAGATGCACAGCTCAAGGGGGCAAGATAAAGAAGATCAGAGTGAAGGAGTAAAGCTGACACCTGGAAAAAATGGTGGTTGGAAGAGAAGCATGGCTACTTTTTTATTTTGGTTTGGTCAGTTTTTTTGTTGGTTTTTTTGTTTGTTTGTTTGTTTGTTTCTCTCTACTTAAGTCCATTTGAAATGACAGTAGATTAATTTTCACCAAGTGATCTATTTTGCATGTAATGGTAACTGGCAAGTGAGCTCCCTGTCTTTTTCTTGACCCACAAGCTTTGTCATCCCATTCTGTTGCCCTGTCCCCCTGAATGAGGAGGGAGCAGCTGGATGGGCATTTGGCAGCTGATCCAGACTAGCTCACTACAATGACACCTACAGGTTTTTCCATCACCTACTGAAATACATCAGACTGCTGAAGATTAGATGACCAGCTCCATGCATTTACCATTGAGACCCTCTTGTGTATTTCGATGAATTTGCTTAAGGATTCTGAGCTAATGCTCCCCTCAGGGACATTTTAAGTTGTGAGATAGTTCTGAAAATTACACCAGTCCCACAAATTGCCTTGAGATTTTGTGCAAAGAATTATTAACATAAAAATGTGTTGCAAAATTTGACCTTCTTGTATTAAAGGATGTTATGCTGTTGAAACAATAGCAGATTTTTAAAGAATAGAAATTATTAAAATATTTTTGTTTTGTACTTAAACCTTGTGTTTTCAACTCACCAAGAAACTGAAAACTGTCAAAACCATCCAGGTTGTGGTTGATTATGATGCTATTCATCATTGCTTGCTACAGTCTGGGGGGATGATTGTTCTTTTTTTGTTTCCTTGGGTTTTTAATGGGTACATAGCATGTGTGTGCACATGTATTTTTGTCTTTGCTTTTTGCATAGTTGATTTTTACATTTGTCTTGATAAATTATCAAGGGAACTCTTTAGAAATATCCTCTTTGTTTCTTCTAAGCACAACCTTAACAAGGGGCTTTGTCATTAACTTCACTTTTATGCATTAAAAGAGGGAGTGGGAAGACACTACATTTTGTGATTTCAAAATTATTTTTCCCTTTTCTGCATATTTTTTTCTTGCTCATCACTTAGATTTTTTTTCAGTCCCATGTTGCTATTTTGTCAGTGATGACAATATGGAAATCCATACATATTGGTATTCCAATGGAGATTTGCCTAGCCAAACAGAAGCAAAAAATTACGTGCATACAAATGTATTAACTGCAAAGATAGATCACAACCCGCAGGCAACTTGAATAAACTGAGGAAAGAGAGGAAAAAATGTGGGGTGGGGAGTGCAGCTTGAAACCAGCTGGAGTTGGAGGGTGGAACATCACAAAAAGATATCAGCAAACATTTATAAGCATAACTTTTTAGTATCACACAACCAGAAAATGTGGAGTGATTGAAAAGCAAGCAGGCCCACAACCAGACTGCACTGGAAAAGTTTTATCATCTTTGGAAATCATCTGTGCTCATTGTCAGGCTTTTTACAACTCTACCTTGGTTTGGGGGTCTTTTTCTTTCTTCTTCTGCTTCTTCTTTCTATAAAGAAAAAAAAAGTTTTAAAAATATGAACTTAGCAAAAGCCAATTTCATGTGCTGTTAATTTAATTCCCAACATAAAACCTTACTTCTTCTGATGGAAAATGAAATTACCCTTTCTACATCCGTTTTATCTGTCAATTAAATTCTTTTTTTCTTCCCCTTTCCTCCCCTCAAAGAAAAAAGAACATGCACATTATTGGTTATATTTTCCGTGCTTGCAACAAAATGAAAATGGGAAGAGGTGGCATTAAATACAGTAAGTACACAAAACCTGCTTGATTATCCTGTAAAGATGCTGGAATGACAACCTCAGAGACTTTGAATCTCCTTTGTGAGGTTGTAGATGTCTAGGCTAATTTTCATTTTCCATTTGTCCTGGTATTGCATGGCAAAGCAGTTTTAATAATGGGACTCTTCATAGCGTTAACTATTAACCTTTCTATTTTGTGGTATCTTAAAGAAATGGCTTTTGGAGCCAGCTTTCTCTTCCTGAATCTCTATGTGAATAAAGGTAGGAAAACGAAATGCACGTTTGGGGCAGAAAGAGGAGATATTCACTGTGATCCATTCTGTATGATTAAGTTCAGGATGCTATTTGTCCCTTCTTTATGTTGTCATTATTTTACAGTTATGAAAAAATCACCTACTTTGGTCTGGCTTAGTTATTACTTGTATTACCTTAAAACTGACTGGAACACAGCATTTGAAAAAAAACCCAGCATTTCAAAATTGAAAAGAAAAAAATTGAGGCAGATTTTTTTTCTTTGTGTTTTAAATGAAGGAAAAAAAAAAAACAAAACAAAGCAAAAAAACACCTTTCATGACCAAAACAAACCAAAAATGATCTTTCAGTTTTTTAACAGCATCCCTAAAAGGAGAGAAAAGCAGATGCCATTCTTTAGGTAAATCCTACAAAATTGCATAGCTCAACTATAACAGTTTGTCTTGTATACGAAGTTCTGAACACTTTAAACCCTACCTGAAGGAAAGATACCACTGATAAATTGAAAATAAGACAATTTTACCTTGCAGATTTTTTGCAGGTATGCTGGGGACTGGCAACTACCAGTATTTGGGTGCTGAGAGGCATCTTCTGGTGAATGTTTTCTTGTGGCATTGCCACAACCCAACCTTAGATCCCCTTCTGCCTACCCCTACAGCAGGTGTGGCAGAAGCAGCCACCCTTCAGCTGTGTCAGCTGGGAGTTCGGTGGCACTGAATTCCATGAGCAGATTTAACTCTGAACTGAAGTGGTGAGGTTCAGCTAGATTTCTTTTTTCTACAATGTTTTTAGAGGAGAATAGCTTGGAGGCTGTGAGCCAGAGGGCTGAGCAAATTATGTATCTTAAAACCTCTGCAACCAGATTTGCCAGAGGACGACTGCTATCTTTTCTCTTAGAACAATTTTCAAGGAAGATATTCTCCTCCACTGCCCTTTGTGTTCACTGTCCTTGAGAAGGACAAATGAAAGTCAAGCACTTTCTGCTTACACCTGTAAGAGTTTGGGGAAGCTTAAAGTGAAGTTCTTTGAATCTCTCAGGAATTCAGTTAGGGGTATTTCCTGGGTGAACTTCCTCCTTCTTGGAGAATTTTTGCATAGCCAAATGTATCTGAGAGTCCAAGTAAATAATACTGAATTTTTTATTACTATTATTATTATTTTCCCAACAATATATACGTAGTCAATTAGAACTGTTTCAGGTCTGTCACAGCAGAGGCATCTGAGGCATGAATCTCCTCACACTGACATATGCAAAACCAAATACAATTTGGTTAAAGTCAAAACTAGTATTATATCAGAGGATAGTGATGAGTGAAAAATCAGGCCTATAGCCTAAAAAGTACATGTATATATGTATAAATGTATATAGCATCACGGTTTTTTTTCTCTTTTGCTTGTCTACATACCCCTGGAAGGCATTCAAATCATGCACTTGCTGTTATTTGTTATTCCTGAAATGATTAAAGTAAATCACATTGTTCGATATGAAAAATATGTTGAACACACGCTTCTATTTTTCTCAGTGCTCTGCCCTCCATGCTGCATTTTGTAGCGTAATCAAAATGTAAAATACATTTTGAAAAATTAAATGAGAGACACATGTGTGAATCATGAGGTTTATTTGCATGTTTGGCCCTTCAATTCATTAGGGATTTTGTTTTTTCCAGGAGGAAAACTGTCATATTTACATATTCTTAGACAGGCATGCAAATATTAGTCAGAAACTATCATTTATTCAATACATTACAAGCTCTTGGGCTGCAAAACAATAATTTCAGTTCTTGAGTAATATGTGTTTTTGGAAATCTGGCATAATCACGCTGTATCACAGTACTGCCCACTAGGACCACTTATGATTTTGTCAGGTTTTCCATTATCAAGCCTTATATTCTGGGCCACGCACATTGTATGCCAGACATATAAATTTGTTATCTGACATGCATGGTCTCAGTCCCAGAGCAAATTTCTTTTGCAAATTTCACAAAGAAAAATCATGGCAGCTTATTCAGAAGTTCCAGCTGAAGCAGAGGGGACACAGCACCAAGAGCAACAAAACAAACTAGCACAAGTCCTTTATAACCACTTCTGTGTTTCTGTGATCTGATGTATTGCAGGGGTTTGCTGCTGCAGATTGAAATATGCATGCCAAAGAACATACACAATATAAATACACTGTTGGTAGCACCTGTCAAGTGGAAAAGAAGCATCTGTTGCCTATCTGGGAAGTGGGATGTGGTGTTTTATATAGCTTTGCTTGGCATAAATTCATTAAGTGGTGTAACAGAATGGAGATTACTTCAACGTATACTGAAGCAAATAGTTTACATCAGCTGACTTGCCTTCTCCCTGTCCCCCATCTCATGTGGAGTTTATTATAACTGCTAAAAATTCCCATGGGTAAATTCAGGCCTGGTTAGAGACAAGGTTACCACTAAGGTCAAGGATTCACCACAGCAAAACCAGCTCACCAGGGTGATATATGTGCCAGAGGTTTCTTCAGCCAGTGTCAGAGAAACAGTGTGATTAGGGTCACAAAAGGTGCTACCTTTGGCTTCTAACCTTGATGCCCCAGGACACATTCACATTTACATTTATTTACCCTAGTCCATCAGCTAGGTGAGGCTTAAACACATGCTCCTGGGTTTTTCAGCAAGTGAAGAACGTTAAAATGTTTATAAAGAAAAACTGAACTGAGAGATGATGAAGATAGATATCCTTATAGAAATTCATTGGGAGAACATAATCTATTGAACCATAGGGACTGAATTAACCAATACACTCTTTCAATTAATATTAACAGGTAAGAAAAGCTGACCTATGTGTAATTTTTTCTTTTCTTTGTGCTAAAATACTAAGAACAATAATATCTTCTGCAAGTAATCACAGGAGCTTTGCAACTGTTCTGATCTCATTTTCACTAGATCATATGGGGAACTGGAACCTGATGATTGCTCCCATTCACAAAATTTATGTAATACACTGATATAAAAGCAACTCTGTAGACTTTGAGTTCTAGTTATGCACAGGAAGGATGCACAGAACCTCTTGACATGGCTAGGGGGGACAAAATTTATAGCTAGTTGACATTGGATGAATGTTTGAAAATAGGGATTTTTTTTCTCCTAGAAACATAATTATTAAAATGTTCATGCTTTTCATACACCATGACTTCTGTTGGAATTCTTATGGTGCAGAGGAGATATGTATGTGGAAATCTACTGTTCCATAAATCCTCATATGTACCAGAGACTGCAAACTTTTTGTTGCAGTCTGCCATGTTCATGGTCTGTGGATTTAGGATTCCTCTGTGCACAGTTGCAGAGTACTCCATTATGCCCTGTCAGTGATGCGTAGACTGTGGGTTGACTGTAGATATTTGAACTATGCCTTACGATCCACAGTGTGGTTCTTTGAGGATTTGCTAAAGGCACTGAAGGTCTTTGTACTTTGAGGTGACTCCAAACAGTGTCTAAGAATTAGGGCTTGACAAAATTCTACTACAGTAAGGTAATGATCATGCTTCTTTCTTCTACTATAGTCCAAACACAATTTCCCTCCAGTATGTTTGTGTGAAAAACAAAGGCAGCATATAGTAATGGCTCAAGAACTTTTCTAGAGTCATGGGACACTGATTTCTGTGTTGCAATGCCTACACAGATGTGGAAGCCTCATTTAGGTGGTATATGTCATTGTTAATAGATTATGTACTTTTTGTCAGGGATCAAGACAGATACCTGAAAAAAAGAATTTTGATCCAATTACTTCTATTCTCCTTTATTTTATATAATTATTGTAGTAGTACTCTATAAAATAATTATCTGAATTTCATTGATTATCTGAATTTATATAAATTACAATAACAAATTTGAGAGAGGCAATATAATCTATTAAACATGACTACAAGACAACATTTTAATTGCAGCCTCAATTCTGCTCTTCACTTGAAGTATATAGGCTTCACTTGAAGGTCATAAGCTACTCACCATTTCCCCTTTTATTTCTGCTTTTTTTGTAATTTTATATTGTTTGTGAACAGCTCTTCACAGCTGGGTTTATCACTATTGTGTAGACAGAGTCTCCCAGAAAAGCCAGCTTGGATTTGACATTTAAATCCTGTTGCAATAAAAATAAATGTAATACAGGATCTTTTATATGCTTACAAGAAGATAATTGTCTTTTTGGACAAGTAAAACATATTGTCCATGATCCCAAATCCCAACTTTTTTCGAGATAACTGACTAGCAGAATGTTGCCATCAAATATATTCTTCCTCTCTTGCTCTTCTCTATTGGATTTATTCTAGTCACATGTGTGGGTTGAGAAATATACAAAAAAACCCCTGTACTTTCATTAAGATTAGAGAGCTGCAGCCCTTAAATCATTCATTTATGCAATTTTTAACTGTTTTTAACTAGCACAAAATAGTTCATTGGAATTATGCAAGTATAGATCATTTTAATTTGAATCATTGTGGAATCATAAAGGACTCTGTTCTTTAATTTTGTGCCTTCAAGACAGACACTTTGATTAAAAAATAATAAAGCACGAGAGCTGGAGGGTACTTGCAGGTTCTTCCAGCTATCATGGATTCCTGATCTTTGGTACTAATTCTTCTCATTAATATTAATAAAGGGCTGATAGGCCATCTCAAATCATAGTACAAACCCCATGCAATTAATTGCTTGTAGTGTTTTTATGCTTATTTTGCACAATGAGAAGCAATGTCTCAGGAGTCTAAATATCAGTTAATCGATAATATAAAATTCACTGGAAATGAGCCCTTCAACTCCCTCTTTTTTCGTAGAATCACAGAATCTTTTAGGATGGTAAAGACCTTTAAGATCATTGAGTCCAACTGTAAACCTGATACTACTAAATCCACCACTAAGCCATATCCTCAAGGGCCACATTTACAGATTTTTTTAGATACGTCCAGAGATGGTGTTCCCTGGACAGATCCCACCTGGCTGCAGGCTCCTTACAGTTACTTATAGAGAGAAAGAAGCCTCCCTTTTCTCCATGCATATGTTGCATGACATACAAAATGGTCAAAGTTTATATATAATGTTTATAGGAAAATATCAGTGCAGTTTTACCCTAACAGAATTTGTTCCAAATTTCCTGTAACACAAGCGATGTTCTCTCTGGTCATGCAGCCCATAATATAAAGTGATATTTACATTAATAGAGGTATTCAGTTTCCTGAGCTCTATAGGCATTTGATGCCATTTTAGACTTCAAAAATTTTCCATGGTCTAGAAGGTACCCTGGAGGAGCTTTAAAAAAACATGAGGAACTCATATTTAGGAAATTGGAATGTAATCTACAGATATTTCTATAGTTGAAATCAACTAATTATTTTAAATTCTTGTTCTTCAATAGAGTTATCATCAAAATACAGATGGAAACAAATTCTAGAGATATACAGGTCTGGTGTTGCCTCCTTTTATATCATAATTTTCGTAGTTGTCAAAGTGGTACACACTAAGATGCACATCCTTCTCCTTGGATAAAAAACACAATCCAGATCACAGTAGATTGTAAATAAGAAATTATTTTTTCTAATTTATCAGATGGGCTTCCGTTGTCTAAAGCAGTACAAATTGAATACAGATATATTATTTTGAGGAATGCTTCAGAAACTGAGACTTGAAGTCATTACCTCTAGTCACATTAAAATTATCTTTGTTTTTTTCTCTTAGATTTTATTTTAATATTTTGTCTTTCATTATTGTTAGCAATTCTGCTTTTAAATGTTCTTTTACTATGGTTTCTCTTAGATTTTATTTTAATATTTTGTCTTTCATTATTGTTAGCAATTCTGCTTTTAAATGTTCTTTTACTATGGTTTCTCTTATTTCTGACTTAAATGGTGAATTTGCAAAACTGAGTTTCATATTATCAATTGGATCAGAAACTGACCTAGGAAATAAGTTTCTAACCAATTTTTGTGTCTTATTCCACATTTTTCTGTGGAAGAAAAACACTTTGGGTTTTCTTTCTCAGCGACACATTTTTCAGCACACTGAAGGATTTCTGTAATTGATGTACCTAATGTGGTGCTTGGAAGACTCTTGTTTTACTCCTCAAACATTGCACCCCACCAACGCCCTTAAATTTTAAATACGGGGAGATTATAGCACAAAAATAATTTTGCTAAGCAGTGTTTTTTTATAAATCTTCCCAATTTTCAGCAGGATTAAAACCAATTAGATGTTGTTTGTTTTTAAATTAAAAAAAAAGAAAAAAAAAAAAGAAAAATGAGAGGAAGAGGGTTTTAGCCCTTTGCTTCTCCTTTCAGTGCTGCAGTTTTTGTGAGTTAAAATGTTTAGATCCATTTTCTTCTCCACTTCCACATAACAGAAAGGTGATTGCAAGAAAAGCAGGCGGAGCACCACCAACAAAGCCTTTAGAACAGGTTCATTCCTGCAAATTTGGAAATATTCACTATGCTGTGTTGAGTGGCATCCCTCAACGGCACATGGTTACACATGGTTTTGGTCTGCAAAATATTTCAGAAAAATGAGAACTTCTCTCCCATCCTGAACTGATCTACAAAGATTACTTGCTGACTCTACAGGGAGCAAAAAAGGATATGGTTTGGATTTTGTTTGCTTGTTTTTGCATAAAAATATAGTATTACACTAAATTGTTTGTATTGGTGTAATGGTTTAACCCCAGCTGGCAACAAGGTACTGCATTCTCTGCTACCCTTCTACCCCCTGGTAAGGAGAAGAATTGGAAAGAATTGGACTGAGATAAGAACTATTTCATAACTACAAAGTATACATGACAAAACAATAATAAATTATTTAATACTACTAGTTGTGAAAATTAGAGAGAGGAATAGAGCCCAAGAGAAAGAAGTGATGCAGAACAAAATTTCTCCACCATCTAACTGGTGTCCAGCCCACCTGCCAGTGGTGATCTGCTCCATCTGGACAGGTCCCCCCAGTTTATATACTAGGCATGATTTCTTATGATGTGGAATATAATTTTGACCTGTTTGGGTCATCTGTCCTAGTCATGTTCCCTCACTCCCTCATGGCTTCTTATGCCTCTGCTCACAGGCAGTGCATAGGACCCTGAGAAGTCCTTCATTTGGAATAGGTACTGCTGAGCAACCACATCAATGTCTTATTAGTTTTCTTATACTAAATCAGAAACACAGACCCATTACAGACACCAGAAGAAAAATTAACTCTATGTCACCTGAAACCAGGGCAACTAGGGACTGCCAGATATGGGGATGTGGCCTTGTAAAGCTAAATGACCAAAAATATCTCCTTTTTTGTCATATGTATTCAAATAGATATTTATGAGCAAGTGTTCCTACTGGTATATATGGTGTTTCAAATGGAATTCACTCTAACAAAGAATCCTTACAATAAGTATTTATTTCTGTTTTGTTGTTAGTTTTATGTTGCATCATGGTACAGAAAATGGATTTTGAAGAGGCTGGGCCATGGTTATTTCAGATTGTAACAATTTGGGGCCCGCAGCAAAGGGTTGTACTGCTTCATGTGGCTCACAATAACTGGTTAAATCCTGCAGCTACTCCCCTGGGCTTTTTACAGCTGGGTGAAGTATTTTTAGCAAGAAAAAAGTACATTTTTATGCACACCTCTACCTGTATTGTTTTATCAACACGTATGAATTTATAAGGTCAAGTCTCATCCTTCAAGTAGTCTTCGTATACACATGCACACATGAAAGAAAATGGTTTTAGGAAATGTCAGAATGCTTTATATCAACATTTTCAGAATGAACTGGAATGTTTCATTTCAAAATGTCATTTTCATTTTGAAATTGATCTTTTTAAAGGGTAAGAAAAGGAGAAAAAAAAGTCTTAAATAACTTGAAAATGAAACACAACATTTTCCAATTTGAACAAAACTTCCTGGCGTACAAACTCAAATCCATTGATTTATTTCTTTTTTCTTTACCACTGAACTCCAAAGTCAGATATTGTCACGAGATGAGTGTTTTACTGATATTCCAAAGCTGCGGTTGTTTAAAAGTGCAGTTTCTGTTTCCTCTGTGCCTGCAGATGTACTTTACTACTGTCCGGTGTATCTTTCACTGCTGGAGGTTGCAGGCAGGGCTTCATGACTGTAATTCCTGCCCCTGCTCTGTTGAGAGTGAAGGCAGGTACCTTAAATTGCTATAAAATTAAGTTTCGTCCAAGAAAAATCTGCAAAAGCAGGGAAAACTGCAGTTTTACCCTTTTTAAAGAGAAGCCACAGCAAGCCAGAAAACTCCAGGGATTTCAACATGTGGAGCTTTATAAAGTTCCACCTGATTTTCTTCTTTTCTTGGGTTCTAGAGTGCTTGGATTCCACTTGATTCATGAGGACCATAAACAGCCCCCTCCCAGACAACCCTTCCAATCAGCAGGTTGGCAACAGCCAAGAGCTAACTACACAGTTAGCCAAAAGCTAACTATTGTTTTCTGGTCCACCATGCATTCTTACAATGCCATGAATATACATTTTTTCTCTTTTTTTCAACTCTTATTATGTAAAGATTTTTTCTTATTTTTCTAAGCCCAATATCGCTAAAAGTGTTAGAGGAGACATTGCAGGTAATCAAAGGCAGGACAGTCTGGCTTCAATTCTAATTAAAAATAAAGAAAACATTAACTTGAAATTATCTGAAAGCTTTTTACCTTGTGAATTCACTTATTCTATAAAGACCTTGGGCCAAAATATAACATCTAGAACAAGTTCTTTTTCATACCACTGTCACTTGATGCAGCTGTTATTAACAGCCTGAACAAGCCAGGCAAACAATTACCTCTCTCTCACGCTCACTCACAAACTCTTTTCTCCAATGTCATTAACCTACCCAGGTATTATGAAGGACTTGTCACTTCTAAACTCTGACTAAAATGTGTCATTCATCATGCCCTAAGAATACATCAACAAAGAATTAGAAGCTAAAAATACTACTAACAGCAATTAGTGCCGTTTCACGCAAAGTGGGTCTTGCAACATATCTCCTACTCCTGATAAAATAAAGGTCCAGTTGTTCAGTTCTAGGACATATGTTTCAGCACACTCACCTTTAGTATCCGATGACATTTCAGTTAAAACAAATAATGAAAAAACTAAATAAGCAGATAACAGATTACTCCTAACTACCTGGATATACTTGTGATACAAAGATTTTTTTTCCTTAAATACCCTGTATTTCTTTTTTCATGCACTCAGATTGAAACTAAGAAGCAAAAGGGAGCTGGCATGGTATGAGAAATCATACTCATGGATGATAAAA
Organism: Argya squamiceps; assembly: GCA_037834095.1. NCBI lineage: Eukaryota > Metazoa > Chordata > Aves > Passeriformes > Leiothrichidae > Argya > Argya squamiceps. The sequence goes on along the minus strand of JBBMKD010000115.1, from coordinate 69,213,017 downwards.
CCAATCTAAATGGTTTGGATGGGGCACATAACAACCTGGCCTAGTAGAAAGGTGCATGGAAAAGTAGTTGGAATTTGGTGTTTTTTAAAGTCCATTCCAGACCAAACCATCCTGTGATACTATGGTTTTGGTTGGATTTGATGATCTTAAAGGTCTTTCCAACCTAAATAACTCTATGATTCTATTGTTCTATAATTTTATTTTTTGATTTAAGCTCTTTCTTCTCCTCATTCCCCTATTCGCTGTGAACATCATGCAGATTCATTTGATCCCTCTCTGGGTTGATTCAGTTAACTTATTTTGTAACAACCTATATTCAGTTTTGTAGCAACATATATTCAGTTTATTGCCAAGTTTCAAACAAATGTGAGTGGTGAACAAATAGAGGGAGGAGATCGTTTCAGTTTCAGGGAGAAATTTCAACTTCATGAATACTTTCTCGATTTGAATTCAGTAGGATTACATGGCCTCTAAAATAGTTAAATTATTTCCTATAGTTAAAGTCAATAGCTGTAATGTAATAAAGCTTCATTTTTTTTTTCCTGTGGTACAGGAAGTCACATTATACAAGCAAATAACCCCAGTCAAACTGGATCCCTAAGAAACTCTGAAATCAGCTTCCAAGGAGTCTCCAGAGGCAGTTAATAGCTGACTAGAGGTGTATCTAGCTGATTTCCAGCTAGGGAGAAGATGCATAAAATAATAACAAAAATCATTAAAATAAAAAAAAAATATTTGCAGAAAAAAAACTAATTAATGCCCCCCAAAATAATATTTCCAAAACCCTTAATGAAATCCTTGGACAAAAAATTGGTTTTTCTCTCTTTTTTTTGCAAAAAAAATCTCATTTTACAACAAAGAGATATTGTAGGAGGAGACTCCAGAAAGCCCAGATGTGTTTCATCCTCTCATGAGAGTAACAGGACTCCACTGTGATAATACTTCAATGAACAAACCCTTTCCTCAAAGGACTTGCAATTCAAATAAGCAGGGATGCAGGAATTTGACAATGGAAAATGCATGAAAATGACAAATTTTGAGAGGGATTCTTGAAACAAAGAATGATTGCACAGTTCACTTGCTGTGACACAAGTGCTCAGACTTGGTAGATATCTACTTGAGGTATATAAAAAATTATTATAGAATTTACTGAGTTGGAAAGGACTCATCAGGATCATTGAATCCAACTCCTCCTCCTGAAATCACACTATAGAATTTCCTCCCCCACCCCAGCCAAAGAACTTTCCCACACTTAGCAACAGGGGCAGATAGGTTGGTATGTCCATCATTCCCAGTCCAATGGATGAATATAATGGGGAGTGGTTTGTAGCTTCAATTATTATTCAGAATTGTGATTCACAGCAGCAGATAACTGAAAACACCAGACATTCTTCCAACCCCAGCTCAAAGATAAGACAGAAACATATGGAAGGCAGATTTCCTCAAATCCTGCAGCGAAAATACCCAAATTTCAATAAGCTGAAGTCCACAAAAAAGTAGTGTTTTGATGAAATTAAGAAAATTCCCACAAATTCCATGGCAGTTTTAAGAGAGAAGAATTCCATTTTTTGCCATTGTCAGTTTTGCCTAAATTTATTTTGGAGGTTTTCCCATCATTAATTTAAAGCTATTAAATGAACAAAGATCAGCAGAATTAACAATAAAAGGCACTGGCAATTGCTGGAGCTGTAATTCACAGTTTGGCACAGTTAGCTGTACAATACGGATTGTACTTCTAGCAAGGAATTGCATACAACCTATCTGTGATTTAAACCATATTCTCCCTTTCTTAAATAGCTATTTAAATACAAATTAATTATTAAATTCATATTTCTTTACAATCAAAAGCACCACCATCTCTGCTTATTTGTCAACATGACCTTAAAAACTCGTCAGAAATGGTGAGCAAAGCGCAGTTCAGCGACGGTGTGGAACTGACCTCCAGGGTTAAACTAACAGCTAACATCACTCAGACAATTTCTCCTGGGTATTCCATCCATTTTGCACCCAGGAGCTGATAGGCAGGAACATGAAGTCTTGGTGGTCAGTCCTGATGGTCATATATACCTTGTATGTCCAGTGACAGAAATAGCTCAGAGTAGAGACCAGGTGTGAATTATCCGGGAGCTGTCAGATTGGTTGAGCATGCTTGAAACAGCTGTGAGGGGTCCTGAACAAAGCGCAGCAGATGTAGTGAGAAAACTATTAGCATATGCATGAATAAGTGGGTGTGAAAATGCTGGCTAACAACATGCAGTGTGTACTGTATTCCAGCTGAGTAGGTGTAAAAAACATCCTCTTGACAAAGAAGTGTGAATATCAGGGAGACAAGCCTGATGAAAGATAAAGATTTGTGATTGTTTAATTTGTTTAGATCAAGGGCCTTGTACTTCTGTCATAAAGTACTTCTGTGGTGCTATTCTCTCATAATTAGGTGAGTTTTGGCCCAGTTTAAGGCAAATTGAGCAAGCACAAAATTAACAGGACAGCAACTCTGTAGGACTGAGAATCACAGTGGGTTTTGAACCAGCTCTTTGAGGTCAAAAATGTAACTTTCTCACTGGTAATACTCATCAGGACTTCAGTGCCTTCACCAAGCTACACAGAGGTCATGGCCCAGACTTCTGCAACAGCTCTTTGTTGTATGTGCCTGTTAAGACTACCACTAAAAATCGAAAGAGAAACTGAGCCATCCCTTTGCTGGAGATCATAACTGTCCACTAAAAAAGGACGCTTAAAAATTCTGCTCCTGGGCACTTGAGGGCATTTCACATTTCAGCCACTCACAATTTATATTTATTTGAAAAATTGTGTTGCTCAGCAGTCTTTTCTAATAGCAATATAATGGTATTGCAGCTGGAATTTAATGGTACACTATTACACTTCAGGGCAACCACAGCATGAGTGTATCAATTCTGGGATGAGTCAATGGTGAAAAAGCAATATTGAGGTCATATTTTTCCTCTTTCTGTACATCAGTGAGACAGAGGTATAGGACTTTTGGCAGAAATGTAAAAGATTATTTTTCAGTGATCTAGTTTTATTCCAGACAAATTTCTCTATCTCTAACTTGAAGGTTTGCAGTTCTACCTTGTTCTGTTCTCTGACAAGGGCTGTTACAGGGATACCAGAATAGACCAACAAAGCAATAAATGACATGATCTTCTATCTCATTTGCCTTTGTTTTTAATATAACTTTTCAGCATGTCTTGAAACTTATTTTCTGTCACAGACAGAGTTAGCATGCAGTTGACACAACACATTGTAGAAAGCAATGACTTTTGTTGGTTCAAAAGCTCACTTTTAATCCAGAATTTAAAAAAAAAATCATCTCTTTTGCTATTAAACTGGGTTTTCCAGCTGATAGACATGTCATTTTTAAATTGAGATCAAATCAGATGTCTTCCTTGTTTTGCTGCAGGGGTTCTTGCTTGAATATCTCATTTAGGGAGAAAAGGCATCAGATCATAAAATCGGTTGTGCTGGATCAGACCAGAGGTTCACTTAAGTCAGTATTCTCTTTTCAATACTTCCTAAAAGCTGATAATAAAGCAAACCAGAATAACAAGCAGATATGTATGTATTTTGCTGGTGCACACTTACAGACTTCAACAGTTTGTGTCTCGGAAATTTCTTGAGCTAGTGATTGTATGTTTCTATTTAGCAGTCTTAGGTGGATTTTTCTTTAATTTCTTTATGTGACAATTTCTTGAATCCATGTAAACGATGAACTGTTAAAGGAACAGCAAATTTTTTTACCATGTTACATCTATGTGGCAGTCTCTATATATACATATCTGTGCATATATAGCTGTAGATATAAATAAATACTAAAATAATAGGAAACAGAAAAGGATTACATAGTATTGCCACTACTGCAATAATCTCCTTCACAGAAAATTAAAAGGAATAGCAAAATCTCAGGGCAAATTCATGCCTGAAAAGAATCACTAATCTCTACCAGTTTGATAAACTACATTACCTGTGCTGATCTGCATCTAGTTGTTTAGCTTGGGAAAGCAGTCATCACCACTCAGAGACACACAGAGAAGACATATTTTTGCAGTCTAGAGATTAAAGTCCTTATCTAAGTGGCTAAAAATCTTCAGCTACTGTCAAGAGCATTCTAATTAATTGTATTTTTAAAACTTATCAATGGATAGCACAAATGAACAGTTTTGCAAAGAGATAAGGTATTTTAAACCTTTACTTTTTCAGAAGAATACCAAACTGAAAGTTTGCTTTATTTCGTTTCACTCTACAGAATTTGCTGCCTAATAGCTGAACTTCAAAGACAGGGATATCTAAGTACTAAGACAATTGAAAATTATGATATTCCTCCAATTTATCACAGTAAAAATAGTTTTTGTTGGCACAAGACCACAGGCCTGTACTGAACTGACAGTAGAGGGTCTCTGAAATGAGAACAGAAGTCAAAACCGTGTTACAAACAACAGCTTTTTATATTATTTGGGACTGGTGAAGGTTTTAGGGCACTTGTGAAAGTTTGGTGGGACGTCACGTGGAGCAGAGAGGTCATGCAAAGGAAATGGGGGAAAGGGCTGAAAACTGATGATGACGAGGAATCCTCCACTGCACATCACCCACCTCTCTGCATCAGGACCCAGTAAACTTTTAACTTCACCTCAGGCATTCCTCTTCAGAAGTGTTGAAGCTTTCAACACCACAGCTCAGAGTAAAGTAAGCACAACTTTTCTGAATAGTAATTTTAGCTCTAAAGGGCATTTCTCTGTTAATTTTCTCTATGTCCATTGCTACAAGTACTAATAAGAAAAAAAGATTAGGCTTTTATTTAGACTGTTAAACATTAATTAAAGTAACAATAAAGCATTAGTTTCAAACACAAGATACACTGTTCCCTTTTGCATCAACAACAGTTTGAGTCTAATGTTATCAAGAGAGAAGATTTCTATCAGTTGGGTATAAAATAAACCGAAACAAAGCAAAATGAAATTGAATTAGATTCTATTAATAAAAAGTAAACTAAAATGTACATATAAAAACAGTGAAATTATTATGAATTTCATTTTCTTTTGGTAATGATTCCACTCCTCCATTTTTTCAAATATCATCCTTGATTCTGTAATTGTGTCATGCCATCGCAAAGACATCCATTTAATCAAAAGCCTTCTGCACCTGGGACACTGCTAGTCAATATGTAGTAAACAACCCATGTCTTCCAATCTAAAGTGGGGACACTGTGTTCCAGAGAGATCCATTGATCTCAAATGGCAGAGTTAGTCTTTTTTTGTGAAAAGAATCTTTCAAATAAAGCTACTTGAGTGTTTGAAGGTGTGAGCACTTTGATGTTTCAAAGCCTCAATTATTTAGGTACCACAGAGCCGAGCATTGTGTGTCTGCCAAAGTCTCGTTTAAAAAGCTCAGATGGCTAAGATGTCATGTTCTTTTCAAAGTCTTCTGGTGACTGAAATTAAGAGAAAAGACCTTTCATTTCAGTGACTCCTAAGTCTCTCTCAGCATCCACTCTGTTGTGCTTCAGCATGACACCATTAAATGCTTGTTTGCAATTTGAGTACATTGTCAACAGAGCAGATGGATTCTAACTAAGGAAGTGGTATTTATGCTGATAGACTGTGGTAAAAGAAAAACAAATAAACAACCCTCCCCCCTCCAGCTTCTGGTGTATCTTATTAAGGGATAAGATTCAAGTGCCTGGTTGAAAAGCAGTTTTACCCATACCATCAGCTTTAATAATTAATTCAGTTTTGTCACTAGGATTGTGTAAAAGTAAGTGTTTATCTCTCAATTTACTACCGTTGAGGAGAGAATAATTCCATCATTGGTGCCTCACGCTCCTTTGCCTTACTATTAACCTGTTATTATTTCTATGTAGTCTCCTGCACTGAGCTGAATTACAGTAATTCAGCAAGATCTGACCCACAGAGCAAAATGTGGTATCCAGAGAGTAATGAGACCACCCTTTAAATTAAATGGTTGAATAAAAGCAGTTGCTTGAGAGAGGTAAAGAATAATTTACAGGTGGTATTGTGAATGTGAAGACACAGGTCAAACCCAAATTTTAGGCTCATAACTGAGGTATTTAGGCTAGAACACTTTAGACAAATTACTTACTGCTACATTTTTTTTTAGCTGCTGGAAAGCTACAAGAACCTCCAGGGTGATTCAGATCTAAGCAGAGTAAATTGTCACTTCAGGAAATATATTTTTCTATTTGGTCATAAAAATGAACTAAGGTAACTAAATAAATTGTTTTAACTCAAGAGCCTAGAATTCCATGGAATTAACATTTACCTTTGTTTTTGTTCATGAAATAAGGTGTGCTTTCCCTGATTAAAAAGACATGACATGAAGAAAGAAGTAAAGAAATAACATGAAGAAAGAAGTAAAACACAGGTGGAAGTGTTAAAGGTATAAGAGGTGAAAGAGGTAAGAGACACAAACCCTTTAGGGTAGAGTCCAGCTGCTTTGGGCACAAAATAGCTGCAGATCTGAAAAGACAGATTACTCAGTCACTCCCTGTCACAGATTTTTGTTATTTTTCTTTGAAATATCTTGTGAACAGCCCCTGAATGGACACCAAAGTGTTGGGTTTTCATGGCAAGGTTTTGGTAGTGCAGAGGCCATAGAAAGGTCATCTCTGAGGAACTGCCAGAAGCTTCCCCCACGTCCAATGGAGCCAATGTCAGCTGGCTCCACAGATGGACCCACCTAGCCCACCAGTGAAAGTGGTAGGACCTCTGGGATACTGTTCGTAAGAAAGAGGAAAAGAACCCTTTGCAACGGTAACTAGGGCCAGAGAGAGAGGGGGGAAAACATGTGAGAGGAGCAGCCCTGCAGACAGGCAGGGCAGTGCAGAAGGAGGGGCAGGAGCTGCTCCAGGCTCTGGAGCTCAGATTCCCCTGCAGCCCCTGCAGCAGCCCATGCTGAGGCAGCCGTGTCTCTGCAGCCCAGGGAGGGCAGGGGGGAGCAGAGATCCACCTGCAGCCCCTGGAGGAGCCCAGACTGGAGCAGGAGGATGCTCAAAGGAGGCTGTGACCCCATGGGAAGCCTGCGCTGGAGCCGGATCCTGCAGAGGGAGGAGCCCAGGCTGGAGCAGGTTTGCTGGCAGGACTTGTGACCTCATGGGGGACCCTCACTGGAGCAGCCTGTTCCTGAAGGACTGATCCTGTGGAACAGACCTGTGCTAAATCAGAGCTGAAGAACAGCAGCCTGCGGAAAGGACCCACACTGGAGCAGTTCATGCAGGACTGTGTCCCAACGGAGGGACCCCACACAGGAGCAGGGTCAGAGAGTGAGGAGTCCAAGCCCTGCTGAGGAAGCAGCATCAGACAGAGTATGTGATGGACTGACCATCCTTTCCCTTATTTTCCTTATTTTTATTGAAAACATATACCTTGCATTACATAACCATATTTTTGTACATAGATGAAGGCAGTAGCTCTTAGGAGTATATCGTCGACACTTGGCATTTTCGAATGAATGTTGTTTCATTTAGTGTTTGATGTTGAATGAAATGAAAAAAAAATTATATATGAACGAACGAATACGAGAAGAACGAAACTAACTATTGCATTTTCCAGCTGAAGTAATAAATTTAACTTAATCCATCAATTACAATCAGATATTGGTGATAAGTGTATGCTAAACACGTTTGGGTACACACATTTTTCCACACAGAGACATATACACACGTATAAACACATCAAAATTTTGCCCAAAATGCAGCCAAACAACGGTAAACATCGAATATAATACCCA
>JBBMKD010000115.1:69157499-69196427 GCA_037834095.1 Argya squamiceps | reverse complement strand
ACATCAGGATGAACCAAGTATATTGGGGACAGGAATGGGGGGGGAAGGACTATACCAAGTACATACAAATACAAATTAAAAAACAAATTCAAAAAACTTGAAACTTGCACTGCTACAAGCTCTTAAATCCAGGTCTCTCTTAAATAATGTTCTCCCAACTAGCCAATGTGTCCTTCAATGGCTCCTGGTGTGAAATTCCATCACTTCAGTTGGAGAGGCATGTGACATGGACACAGGTTTGTTTTCACATTTCGTAGCATCAAAGAATGTTTTGGGTTGGAAGGGACCTTAAGGACCATCTTGTTCCGATGCCCCTGACATGGGCAGGGACAATTTCCACTAGACTAGATTACTACAAACCCCATCCAACCTGGCCTAGAACACTCTCAGGGATGGGAGAGCCCCAGCTTCTCTGGGCAATCTGTGCCAGGGCCTCACCCTCACAGAGAAGAAATTCCTCTTAATATCCAATCTAAACCTACCCTCTTCCTTTCTATAACCATTCCCTCTTGACTTATCACAACATGGCCTTCCAAACTCTTCCTTCTTTACACCAGTTCCCTCACACAGAAGGACTTTAGTCCATAGAAGCTGAGATCTGTGCCAAGTCCATATGTTTCAGTTTCTGCACAGGTTCTGTAATGGCTAGATATTATGTCAAATGCTTGCTGGACTACATTGCCCTCAAAGTTGGGTATTAATAAAGTGAAAACAAGGGTATGCTCTGCATGACTAATCTCAGAGAAGTAGTTTATGCCCTGGAGACCCTACTTCCAGAGGTGGCTTGTTGAGAGAAGGGCTCAGATACTCAAAAAAGAGGGATAGCTTCAAACATGCTTCTGTCTTCCATGTCTCTTTGCTTTTTCCTGACATGATCATAACACTCATTAAGTACACTTTCTTAATACAGTGGAAACAGTACAATGGTTATGCCCATCTGTAAAGACACCTCATTCTGTTTTGAGATCTAACACCCATGCTACCTACTTATGGGAAACATCCTTCAAGAGTTTTTAGAAAACAGATAGAAAATGGAATGTTTGCAGACAGTTGTTATATAGTTGATGCTCCTTTTTTTACAGTGAGGTTACACACTTAAAAAAGATTTCATATAAAATCCCCTCTTTTCCTCAGGGTATATTGAGACCTAAAACTTCTACCATTAAGAAAAGAATGTGTAATGTTATTAAACAATTTTCCTTGTTTGTTGTTGGAATTATTCTAGTTTATATGAGAACTGGAGAACAAGACATATAGAGAAAGAGAGGCAGATGGTCAGAAGAAACAGGCAGGCACAGAGGCACATTTCCATGGACTAGATACTTATTTATCTGTGGGACATGATGGTTCCACCGTCTCTTTTGCAATAAATTACAATTATGTGTGGGCTGGTTTCCTGTGAGAATGAGGCAACATGATCAATTGGTCTGTAGGTGTATCTGAGTCTCCCACAATCTCTTTCTGAATTTCTTGACTGTTGAGAAGTGATGGTCTCAGGATAATATGTACCCACATATAACAACAACAACAACAACAACAACAGAGAAAGCAGATGAGATAATTATAGTAGTTAGGTGGAACACAAACATATTTTTACCATGTGAGGTCATCACTGGGGAAGTCAAATACAACTGTTCTCACTATCAAAGAAATTCAAAGTTCATAGAATAGCATATGGAGTTGGAAGGGACACACAAGGATCATTGAAGTCTAACACCTGGCCCTACACAGCACATCCCAGCAAATCTCACTGCGTGCCTGAGAGCATTGTGCAACACTTGAGCTCTTGTCACGTTTAGGGCTGTGGCCACTCTCCTGGGAGCCTTTTCTAGTTCTCAAGCACTGTCTAATAGAAGAACCTTTTCCTGATATCCAGCCTAAAGCTCCCCTGACACAACTTCAGCCCATTCCCTGGGGTTCCGTTGCTGTCACCACAGAGCAGAGATCAGTGCCTGCCCTGCTCTTCCCTCACAAGGAAGCTGCAACTGCACTGAGGTCTCCCCTCAGTCTCCTCTTCTCCAGCTGAACAGACCAGTGCCCTCAGCCACTCCTCATCTGGCTTCTCCTCGAGCTCTAGTCCTCTCAAATGCTAGTAAACCATCAAGGCAAATGGTTTCAACATGTACTGGATAAAAAACAACAGAATTTCCTGGCTTTGCAAATACTCATCTTTTAATGGCTGGAATGCAGAAAAAAATGAAATACACCCTGTCTCAAGAGTGCAGACAGCTCAGTAGCTGCTTACATTCATATTGTCACTAAGAAGCATAAACCACTACAGGTCACTCATAGACAGATAAGGAAACGTACTATTACAAGTAGATGTGAAGTTAGCAGGAATTTTTAAAGGAATAAAGTCATCCAATAAAATAGGCACAGATCTACTGGAAAAATCTACTGGAAACCAGACTGCTTTAGTTGCAATATTAGTGAGTGTCATTGGTGTATCCTCACTGTTTCCCTTTCTGGATAATCTTCCTAACTTTATGTCCATTTCTCTCTCTCTCTCTTTCTTTTTTTTTTTTTTTTTTTTTTTTTTTTTTTTTTTCTGTTGTTGTAGCACATAAAGCAATGGAATCTCAACAGTCATGATGCTGCCAGCCTGAAATCATGTATGAGACTTTCCAAAAGTGGAAGCATAAATGCTGTTAACGTGTACAAAGTGTACATTGAATGTTTTTCATGTTCCTTTTTCAAGTGGAACTAACAAGCATATTATTTTCATTTTTATTTAAAATAAATTTCAGTTCTCTATGTTACATATCTGGTAGGGTTTAACACTTAGTGTATTTTCTATATAATACCCAAAACAATTTTCAGGCTTTGAAAGTGCACAGTGTAAGGGTATTTGTTTATATTTGTGTGCATGTACATATACATATCTCTGTGAACAAAGGTCTAGGCACTAAAGGGTTCCAAAATGCAAGAGTCAGTATTTCCTATAACACCAGTAGTTTGACTCATTATGCAGATAGATTTTGATTGCAACCAGTATGGAAAAAGTGTGCCTTATTCCTAAAATTAAACTTTTCAGATGAGAAAAAGGTCATTCCACTCCCTCAAAATAACCAAATTCATGCACACACAAAGACACACAAACACACACACACACACACACACACACTCTCACAGATGTGTTTTCACCTCCAGCTCACAATGAGAAAGAGTCTTTTGGCCTCATTGTATATTTAACATCTGAAGATGGCTGTAGCATTATGTCTGCATCAGATATATATTTAAAAACACATATATAGAAATACACATGTATGTAAACATTATACCACACACACACACACGTGTCACATAAACACATATACATATATCGTATGAACATCCTCATACATACATTAAGATTTCACCCCCAATAATTATTATCCTTTTTTCTTCTTTTCTAAAAACTCATTTTTAAATCACAAATTGTAGTTTACAATGAAGAAGTTATGTAAATGCAGAAAACAGATAATTTAATTTTTAAAACGGAGAAAGAAAAACAACTGGTAAATGTTGGAGAAAAAAGGAATTAAACCAACAAATTAATCTTTTCAATTCTCTAGATCTGAGAGATTGCTGGTTGGACTGATAAAGGGAAGAGCTCTTTATACCAGGAACATATATGGTGTCCTTAAATTATAACTCTTGAAATATATTATTTTAAGAACCATTATTTGCTCTGTGTGTAATATGCTTTTATATTTGTGGTCAGGTGGTTTTTAATTGGAAGTAGTCTAGGTGCCTTCCAAAGGGGTTGGTACCACTTGTAATGAGTCTTTGCCTGATAATCAAAGAACACATATTTAATTATATGCTCATATATTGCCTGTGTTTGAAGGGGGATCTGGGGAAGAGTTCATCAGCATTCTTTAGGTAACACCTTGAAGTGTTCTCAGCATCCCATTCTGCAGAAGCATCTTTCTTTTGCAGAGTAATACTATACTGCTTGTGTTCCTTTTTTTTTCAGACTGTCAATTTATCCAAACTAGAATGCTAATAATAATTGTAATAGTAATAATAATAATACCTACAATAAATTGCTAGCATGCTTGTGAACTTTAATGACAAAGTTTTCTTTGGACATTGTTTTTTTTTTTTTTCTCCTCTCTGTCTTCTTTTCTGTAGCACATAGGAAGGGGTATTATTAAATGCACTTACTGCTAAGAAAAATCTTCCTGCCTCTGTTATGAGTCCAGCCTCATTTCTTGTTCAGGGACAGATTTGTTTAGTTTGATTTGGTTTGATTTTTTTTTGTTAAAATGAAATATGTGCCTTCTCTCAATCAAGTTTTTCTGTTACAGGTTCAAAGGCTTCTCACAGAGGAGAGGGAATTGCCAATAAGGAAAGATAGTAATAGAATATGCAAAGGAGCAGAGGGACAGAGCGCAATGCCCAAGGTGTAACCTCAGAAGGGTGTTAAGACAGATCAGCATGTGGCTTCCAAATTTTGCTCCAGTCTGCTTTACCTTGATCTACAGTATTTGCAGATCATAACCCATCAGCATTAGAACAAGGATGTCAAGAGAACTGATGCTCCTGTGATACAGAATTTGTGGTGGACCGCAACACTTCATGCTCTGTGTTCAGAGACAGCACTTGGGACCAATCGTTAGAAGGGACCATGAAAATTATTTAAACTTCCTAAGCATTTCTCAAAATTAAGTGGAAGAAACCTTTGTAATAAAGATCCCTTTTCCACACAGAACACCAATCCAGCCTTTTTCTCATCCTGCTATTGCTAGTTTCTAGGCTGATGTGCCTTGTTATGAACAATTATCAAGAACCAAGTTTAAACATAGTAATAAGAAATTTCTAAAATCTCACATCAGAAACTAATCCCATAAATTTCACTGTCGCAATTCATCAAATGTGTGTCTTCCTTTCAATTTAGACCCTATTGAATTAACAAAACATTGCTCTCCTTTCCTTTTCTGCAAAAGACTGGGTACCTGATTTCATTGTTCAGCAGCACATAGTATCTTGTATTCTGTGCTCCATAGTGCTATGGCTTGTTCTGTGCCAGCAGCACAGAAATTACAGTTTCTGGGCCAAAAAAGATTAAAACTTTTATAGTTTCACCAGTTTAGTTTAAGACTAGATACACCAAGAGCTTGGAAATAGTAAAAATCCTACCTGAGAGCAAGAAAGTTTGACACAGACACTCTCATGTACTCATGCACGCACGCACAAAATGTACATAGATGGTCAGAGTTTTATGGTGATCCCTTGAGGACTAGATTAGAAAGAATTATTTTTGTTTGCCACGATCAAAAGGCAATAATGTAGCCTGTTTGCCTTATGACAACATTTCCCCACTCCCTCTTTCTCTTCACCCTCAAACCTATTGTGCCATTCTGTAATGTCCATCAATCCTATAAGATTATAACAGAATGATTCATTACTTCAGCTGATGCCCCAAAGATTGAAAAATACTTGTTAGATATCAAGAAATGATTGTACACTGAAAGATTAATAGGCATAAGGATTTGCCAGCTGTCCACTCTATTCAGAGAGAAGAAGAAGAAAAAAAAATGTAAATCATTTTGGCTGCTGGCACAAGATGTTCTACTCAATTTGCTTAATGCCAGAGTCACCACACCAAAATTTTGTTTACTTCATTTGGGCCTTATCACCTTCCTATCTAAGTCTGGAATGCCAAGAGCTGACTTGTTCAGGGGCTCACACCTTCAGCACTTCATGCAAATGTACCTCTTTCTGTGCAACTGACCCTTTGTGTGGAAAAGTTTAAATAGAAATGCTTTCAAACCATAAATTAAATCAAACTTCCCTCCATCTCAGCTCCCTAGCGCTCTCTTTCTGTCTCATTCAATGTCTGGAAATGGAAACTTTAAATTACTCCATGTAAAACAATTTTTCAGCTTTGTATTATAGCACAGGACAGCCTTCTTTTCCCATTATCATTGGGGGATTTGGACTTGGGTTTCTTGTTTGTTGTGTTGGGGCCTTTGTCAGCAACATCAGCTGTGTTCAGATTTAAAATCAGCATTATATAGACAGCTAACAAAGTAATGGAAGAAAGGGAGCATGGAGAGATGCAGGAACAAATTATGAGGACTGTGGAGAACAGGAAAGAGAAAGTGCCAAGGTTGTAAATAAATAAATAAAATAATTATTTGTTCATTATGAAAATAGGTGTTTTGGCTGTATTTTCAAAATCCATAGGATATTAGATCCCCATTTGGACTAATTTCTTTCCATAAATGTGAGAGATGCTTTTCACATGCAGTTAAAAATTCATGGATTCACCACACATGCACTGTTCACTAAATGATATACAGGAGGGCAGAAATTTATAATTTTATACACTTCATGGTCAGTAAAGAAAAAAAAAAGGTTCTGTTAAAATATACAATGGAGGCACCTCTTCTTCCCTTCCTGCAGAGGGAAATTAATATTTACTACAGAGCTGAATACAGATTTTAAGATGCCTCAGTGAGGATGAATTAGAAATTAAGGAAGAAGACATTTCTGTCACGGGCTTATGAGTTAATAGAGAAAACAAGAAAAGGATACTGGAATCATCATTTTCCAAGATGGAACCTAAGGCTTTTTTGTACAGATTGACACAGAGATGGTAACTAATGCCAAAGTATTAGAGTTCATAGGAACTCCAGTTTTTTTTAAGTGGAAATCTTACTTCTGAAAGTGAATTCACTGGTTTGAACAAGTGCTCACATCTGGAAATGCATTATGCATAGTTAGCAAGTATGGAAGTTTGAAATTGTTAATCTTGGCAAAGGAAGAGATGTGAAAATAAAATCACCTGATACCTTAAGTACTCTTCAAGCTGATTATCTAACCTATTCAAAGGAAGATTAAAGGAACATTTGCCCAAAGGTGGAATTTTAACACACCAAATTGATATTTTAGAGTAGACTTCTCTATAAAAATTACCTCTAATGTCTTTATATGTTTGCTAACCAACAAAAGTATTCCAAGTTAACCAGATGTTGCTGGTGTTATTGAACCTGAATTGCATGGCCTGCTAGTCAGGTGTGGTGTGTTGACCCAGGCTGGACACCAGGTGTCAGCCAAAGGCACTCTTTCACTTCCCTCCTCTGCTGGGAAAGGGAAGACAAAAATATAATAAGGGTTTATGGGTTGAGGTGAGGGGAAGGACAGATTCCTCACCAATTAATATCACAGGAAAAACTGACTCGATTTGGAAAATTAGTTTATTATCAATGAAATCAAAGTAGGATAATGAGAAATAAAACCAAATGTTAAAACAACTTTCCCCACCTATCTCTCATTCCTAGGCCAAACTTCACTCCTGATTTCTCTGTCGTTTCCCACTCAGCAGTGCAGAGGAATGGAGCATGGGAAGCTGGAATTTTCTCTGTTGGGCCTGGGTGAAGTTTCCAGCATCTTCTCAGAGAAGCCACACCTGTAATCCCACCTCAAACTGAAGCCTTGCCATGCAAACCAAACACATCAAAAGAAAGTAATGATTAAACACACCAGGAAGAGGAACCAATTGAGTTCAAGAGATTTAATTCTTTAAGATTCACTAGAGAAACATGACCTCTGATTCTCTTATATTGACAGCTGCTTGCCAACTGACAGCATTTCTCCTTACAGAAAAGCTCTGCTAATGACTAAAGAAATTATTGCTCTAGCCAAGCTTGGCATGCTGCTATACTGAATTACAAAACCCAGCCACTTAATATGTTTACCTTAACTCAAAAGGGTGACAGTTCAAACTCAGTCCTATCAAATTCCATGGGATTTTAGTGATTGGCTGAGGTTTGCTTGAAATCCTAAGCTCTCTCAGCCTTAAAACAAGTAAAAGCAAAATTCCCTGCATTGTTGCTGTCACTGTAGCAAGCGTTCTTGTCCACTAGAAAGAACAGATACAGAACCATGTGAGAGAGGCAATGGCAACGAAGAGGGAAGTATTCAAGAGCTAACAGCAGGTCACATCTGGAAACACATTTCTTCTTTGTTCTCCTTTTAAGATTAATTTTGGGCACTTTGGAGTTTTTTACTGAAAAGAAAAAAAAAAATGCTGCTGGATATAACACTTATCATATTTGTGCCTTTGGTCTGTTGTTGGCCATCATTCTGACAAGCACAGTCTGAGAAAAAAAATAATAGTCCAATTTTTGCCAGTTGTTTGGTTTTAGTCAGTAAAATAGGTGTCCTTAGTGTTGAACTCTTATCCAATGTGGTGTCACATATGACATTCACAGAGCTCAGATGGACCACTAGGTCCTCACAGACCTCGGACTTCAGGTTCTAGACTAAGTGGATCATTTCTACACTGCTCAGCTAAAATCTCTCTTTTAGGAAAATACTGATTATAGTGATGCTTCCTAAAAAAAGATAGGCATTGAGAGCACCTCACTGCAGACATAATTTGAATATTGGCACACATAAAAGTTTAGCTTGTGTCCAGGTTCACAAACACACAATGTTTATAACACCAGGAGCATGGCTGAGGCTCTTCTTGGATTAATCATGTCATAACAAAGTGGGCTTTACCTCAAAAGGACACCCCTTCATCTTTCCTCAGCCACTATTTCACTCAGCTCACATTTCACTTTGCAGATGTGCTTGAAGACCAATCTCCATTTAGAGTGTCTGATTTTGTTTAAGTACATTTGCTCCTGCTTATATCTTTTCAGAAGGACACCCTAAGGAAAGGCCTCCCTATATATGTCCCCTTCCATCATTTGCATCCTCCCTGGATGTTCACCAGGACAGAAGATACGAGGAAGGGTGAGTTTGGTATATTTAGCACCCCTCTGAAAACTTCCCCCTCAATCTGGTGAGAGCACAGAAACAGTTCTGTATTTTCACTGCTCACTTAACAGGAGATGGTATTTCCTTGCCTTGCAGGCCTTCCACAAAGTTTAATTCATCAGTGGTCTGTGAGGGACCACTGTGAGGGAATTTTTGCAGGCATGAGTACCTCAGAAAGACCTAAATAATTTATCCCTTGTTTTTTTCTTTCACCCAGTAGGTTTCTCTTTAAAATGCTTCCAGCCCTTTAAAGTTTGGGAACACACTGAACTTGTGGAAAGAAAAAAATTACAGAGAAAAAAATGCATAATGTATGATAATGTTGAAAGTAGCAAGAATTAAAGTAAATTGTCTGATATAAAAAGGGTTTCAAACAGGATTAATAATTCTGCAATTTGTTATACAAAGTCAATTTTTCCACTTCCAAAGCTAAGTTGCCTGGTGGGGTTTATTGGCTCACTCATTATTAGGTATATATCACTTTTATTGTTTCACATTTTTATGTGTTTATAAAAAAAAAGAAAAAAGAAAAAAGATGTCATTCATGAATAAAACATTTTTGCTCTAAGCTGCCATATATGAAAGTTGGTCTAAGAGCCTATACCCTCTTTTACTGGAAAAGGGAAATACATTGTATATTTATATATTTATATATTTATGGGTTGGTCTGTATTGGGAAGTTTTGTGTGTTTGTATGCATATGAACATATATATGCATATGTATATATGGTAATACGGCAAAATGTGTATGCAGCTATTGTGTGCCCCATTACCATATATATACACACACCAATCTTTGAAAAAAGACTTTGCGATACTAAGAATTATATGTTTTCTTTCTGATAAGCCTTCCAAACTCTGCCCTCTTCTGTTCCATCAGACTTATCCTGGATGACATCTTTTGTAAATGCTGTTTTCCTTTCCCCCTTTTCCTTATCTGTTGGGTTTCTTGGGTGCTCATAATCTACTCTGCTAAAGCCCCGTTCCTCTTCTAATCTGTGGCAGAGTGGCTCCTGTCCAAATACCAGAACACTAGACATGACTGAGCATCCAGGCGGCAGTCACTGTGCTGCCGCAGATGATGTGAGGAAATGTTAGCTTGATAGATAAGTTTTATTTTTGGTCTTCTTAATCACTCTGCACCTGGTAGGAGTTTTATATGAACAGATAAGTAGTATCAAGAAACAGGTAGAAGTTGATGGGGAACATTTTTATGTATGAATGCATTTATTTATTTAGAATATTTGGGTGCAAGGATTTTTCTGGGAAGTTTTACCAAGAATTTATTTTTTTCTTGTTCTTCCTTCATCATATGAAAGTTAATTTCCTGTTGGCAAATTTGGACTGGAGTTTTAGAATTTATAGAAACAAAAATTAAAGAGATATCCAACAAACATAATTTCAGTTGATTTGAGGGAACTTGCTCTTCTAAAAAAAGCTTTAGAAAATGGAGATTTTACTGAGACCTCAGCCTTTAACCTTAAGACTTTGTCCCCTTTAGTGTTGAGAGGTAAATTACTTTCGCTAACTTCATCTATGACACCACACAAATAACTCCATAAATGCTCCATAATTGTGCTGCGATTATATGGTTATTGCTGCACATTGTCAACAAAATGATCACCCTGAGGCCCTATAACTCCAGTGTCTGGCACATGGTAATTAGCTAAGAAAGGAGTAGGATGTAAGGGGCTCTGGAGGAACTCTTTCAGCACACACACAGGGAAATTAGCATGTTGAATGGACGCCTCCAAAGAGAGCAACTGTGGAGACTGGAGCAGGAAAAAAACATTTTAAAAAACATTTTGAAAAATGTGAAACACAAACTTAATGGAGTACTAAAGAAATTGCAACAGAAGAGAAAGAAAGCTAAGTAATGTCACAGCTCACTGCCTCACAGCAAAAGTTTCTGCACTAAGTTACACTTGTCATCAGAAACAAGGCCAAGGAAGACTTTGTCGCAATAAGAGCTGGCTCTCTTTCATTTTTTACATTAATACTTGGTACAGTTGCAGTCAGATCTGAAGTGAAGATCAAAAATTTTAAAAGAGCTCTTAGACAAAGACTTTATAATACCTAATGCATATTTTTCCAGTCTATTTGGAAATATCTGTTATGTCCAGCCACTGGACTAAATGACCACAGTGTGCTTTCTGTTAAACTCAAGACCATGAGTGTTCTGTCATTTGGCCTTACTTCCTTCCTGTGTCTCTAATGTAGAGTCTCCTATGATGACAGCCAAAAGTTGGGGTTTTTTTATGCAGCTAAGATTGAATGGTTGGGAAGGTAAACATGATTTGTATGACACATATCTGGCTTTCAGCACAGCATGGTTTGTTTGGTTCTGCCTGCAGGGATGCTAAACTTACAGATTGGCAAAAAGTGGGCCATGGGCTTTGTTGCACTTTTGTTTGAGGATTTTGCTCCCCTTGTTGCATGTTGAGGCCATGCCTTGAATCTTGGGTTCAGTTCTGGGCCACTCAAAAGAAGACAGACATTGAGGTGCTGGAGTGTGTCCAAAGAAAGATCATAGAACTGGGGAAGGGTCTAGAGGACAAGCCTGATGAGAAGCAACTGAGGCAGCTGTGGGGGGCTCAGCCTGGAGAAAAAGAGGCTCAGGGGGCCTCTCATTCTGTAGTGGGATGGGGGTCATTCTCTTCTCCCAAGTGACAAACCACCATAAAAGAGGAAAAAGACTCAAGTTGCACCAGCAAAAGTTTAGACTGGATATTAGGAAAAATTCTTCACTGGAAGGGTGACATTGGAACAGGCTTCCCAGGGAAGTGCTGGAATTACCATGCTTGGAAGTATTTGGAAGACAATGCTGGATGTGGTACTCGAGGATATGATTTAATGGTGAACATTGTGGTGCTGTGTTAATGGTTTGTCTCAAGGATCTTGAAGATCATTTCCAGCCTTAGCATTTTTAGGATTCTAATCTCACCCCTGTTAACCTCAGTGGCATTTTCCAGGGTTGGATTTTTTTTTTCCCCCTCAATGTTTTAACTGAGCAGTGAGGGTACAGAAGTCGGAAGTAGAAAAGCACTGGTGTTATTCCTTACGTCAAAAAATAGCATGGAATTTTGCAAAAGTAGAACAGTTTCTACTCCTGGGACAGCCACATCTATCTTTAAACAAGTTATATATCTGGAGCAATGCTGCCCAAATTGCTATTTTCTCTTGTGGACTATCACTATACCTGGCCTGCTGGCTCTGTTTTTCGGACTTCAAGCTCATTATGTATAATCCGGAAACTTTTGACTAATAATGGTTCTGAGTATTGCTTACATGCTTTACTTATCTCTACTAGTACATTTTCTAGGTTTAATTATAAGTGGTCTGGACAAGATCATGGGGAAATATTTTTGCATAACAAGGACCTGAACCCAGGACAGCAGCATCCCAAACTTCTGCCCTAAGCACTGACTCATCCTTCCTCCCACACATTATCCCTTAGCCCTTGCTGCTTTTGGCACAGCTGGCTCCTGTCCTTATGCCAAGGGAAGAGGGCACACAGAGGAGAGACAAGGGTAGCAGACCCATGACACTCAAAAGCACTCTTGCAGCGAGGGGTATTTACAGTTACTCCTTTCAGGCAGATTTTTGGTTGCTTTTTCTTCCCTCATTAGCACAAAGCAGCTGGAGTTGAGGCCTTGGCTTGACCCCAAAGTATGGTCTGTGTGAAACGATGGCCAGAAATGAACTGCTCAATTGCTCACTGTAGTGATTACCTGGTTGTTGTACTTTTTGTTCACCTGTTATTCAAATGACTTGAAGTTAAACTTTGAGTAGATTATCTACTCCCAGGCTATGTAAGTTTCATCACCAAATTCAGCAAATTTTCCTAAAAAAAAGTTTCAGAAACATGGAAATATCAATCAAGACGATAACTTGCACAAGATAAAATACTTCAAGCTAAATTCATCCCTGTAATGTATCCAATGACTTCTTCATAGAGCTGCTGCAAAGATGAATTGGTCTGGAATGTATATGTTGAATATGTAATGCAAATACAACATGCCATAAGTGCATGTCCTGCAGGTAAAATGTAATTATTCTAATTATGCTGCAATTACTGTACATCTACAGAGTAAATTACCTGATTATTTGCATTCTGTGCTATAAAATGTTCTAATTCAGTCTTCAAACCCATGCAAACCAGTTTCTTCTTCAGAAGAACTCCAGATATTTTTGGTTAACAGGCAAGATGCAGTTCTGGGGTACTGACATATCTTTTACCCCTTATTCACATCTTGGTGTCTGCTATCACTCACCTGAAACTGGCTATGATTTATTTGATAGATACAGAAAGATATCCACAGCATTTGCCTCAGCAATGGGCAGCAGGGGTGCTGTTGCTGAGGTATCTGCATAGCCAGGAAGGCTGTAGCACACTGTGGTGATTGATTATTGTGGGTACAGGTGCTCCGCTCTGAGAGATGATAACTCCATTTTGTCATGCATATGACTGAAAAAGGCACACAAGAAAATGGAATAGCAGCACAGCAGAAGGGATAAGGATACCTGTGAGGGAAGAAAGTAATGTGAGACAAAATGAGAGGCCATCTGGGAGTAGTGTAGAATCAGCAGGAATGTAGCCCTTACAGAAATCATCAAGGTAAAGAGTGCTCATATGAAGAGTGGTACAAACCTTTCAGCATTTACTGTTGTGCTAGGAAAAGAGGTAGTAGCTTTTTACCATGTGGGTGGTGAAATGCTGGAACCAGTTGCCCAGAAAGGCGGAGGATGCCACATACCTGCAACCAGTCAAGGTCAGATTAGACAGGGCTTTGAGGAAACTGATCTAGTGCAAGATGTCTCTGGTCACAGCAGAGGTCTTGGAGTAGGTGACTTTGAAAGGTCCCTTCCAACACAAAGAGTTTTATGATTCCATGATAATGGGAAGGTCGATTAAAAGGGATCTCTGGAGATCATCTCTTCTAACCTTCAGATTAAAACCACCACAAGGTGAGGTCAGACACGGTTTTGTTTAAACAAGTACTGAAAATATGCAAAAATGAAAAATTTCATAACCTTCCTAGGACCCAATCTGAATCTCATAAAGACCATTGTTTCCCCACCACACTTTGCTGCATCTTTTACCACTGTTGAGAAGTACTGGCTCTTTGATGTTCAAAACTTTCCCTAAGGTAGGTAGAGGGTAAAAATTAGGGAATGCAGAATTAGAATGTGTAAAATTACACAGGAGGGTGATGTTGGCAGAGAGAACAATTACAAGACAAGAAAGTTTCCTCTATTCTCTGTTCACAGGTAATGTCAAGATACATACACATATATACGTATGACCTACATGTATCTAGAAATAAAACTGTAGTCTGGAAGATACAGCATTGGGTGAAGAGGCTCCAAAGTCTAATTTCTGCTCTGTCACTGACTGATGGGTAACCTTGATTAAGTCACTTCTCTGCATAACAGGATTACTGAGGGAAACTTTCTAAATAAGCTGCTTTGAGCCATAATAATGAGAAGAGCTAGGTCATACAGTAATTATTGTTATTACATACTATTGTGTGTTGTATATCATACACAAAAAATAATACATTCCTGTGGAATCCATCACCAGAGGTCAATAAATTCTTCTCTCCCTTTTTTTTTTTTTTTTTTTTAAATACTCAGACTGGAGTTAAATGATCCCTTTTTATTGAGAAGGTATCATGGATTCCCTTCACTCACCTCTTTCTCACTGTCTGGAAAACTCTCTGAGGCTTTGTTTTCTCCACTCCACAGCAAAGGCAATTCAATTAAGACATCAAGCCAGCCTGAAACTGAGGTCTCTAAGGTGCACTGGAGACAATCTTCTAAGATGGCCAGTCCTGCAGAAATGAATGTCTTTCTTATTAATTTGGGAACACAGTGGTTCTTCCTGACCCTTTGGACCCTGCATTTTATTGATCAAAGTATGTAGGCATTTTTTCTTGGACAGATACTTGAAGATGAAAGCTGTTTTCTAAGGCTGGATTATTTTCATTGAGAAGACGATGCACACTATAAATTAATAACCAAAATTTTAATTCACAAACCAAAATACAATTAGTTTTGATTTTTCATATTTAATATGAAATATTCTTGTTTGTGCCATGGTCTATGCTTAAATATTAAATTGAATGCCCTCTGTGAAGTGATTTCTTTTTTCTCTTTTTTTTAATATTTTAAAGTCTGGTCTCAGATACAGTATCATTGATGAGTTTCTAGAGATTTCTGAAGTAATTCATGGCCCACAAATAGAATTTTGACACCAAATTATAAAGAGTTCCAATGATGTTAGTATTAAACGAAGTTTTACATCATATTTTGTTACAGAACAAAATATCCATATGGTTTCAGTAGTCATAAATATTTTTTCACCAATTCATATCTTCCTTTTTTTTTTTTTATGTTTATATTTCCTTGGTCTACCTTTTCCTGTGTTATTATTTATTTTATATTTATTGGGTGAATTTTCAGGTTAAATGATGTAGCCATTGGTATTAACAAGGTATTCTTGGCTATATTAAAAAAATAGAAAACAGAAAGCAAAAAAAAAAGCAAATTTAATATGTTCATATTTGGGAAATTCTGGACTATTTGAGTTTTATAACACAATACTTCATTTAGCACTATAACTGTGATTGTGTCAAGGTTTCATTCTTCATATTCCACCAAAGGTGATTGATGCCTTTGATGCTCAATCACCAAAGGTGATTGAGGCCTTTCATTTCCCACATGAATTTTGTCAATACACACTGATAAAAAATTCTTAACAATTATTTTCTGAAGTTTTTGTCTGCCCTTTGCATACTCCCTCCCTTACTACTTCCCTTTCCTGCTGTCTGCGGCATCACATTTCTGAAGATTTTCATATTAGGCCTGCAATACTAAGCAGGAGTTCTCCTTAAGCAATTGCTCTCCTTAGCCTCCTGTAACATTTCTGGTAGGATCAAAAGCAAGGAAAATTTCTGACATGACCAAATATTTGTGAAATGAGAAGACATGACTTTGTGTAATAAGTACATGTTGTATAGAACTCCCTTGATAATAAGGAATAGCCAGTTAATAAAACTATTTGTTTTCCTTTAAACATTACTACAAAATATTTCATATGCATATTGTCTGTCATGTGTAAGCTGAGGTAAGTGTTTATAATGAACCAACAGAAATACGTACGTGAGGTAACTTATGCAATATTTTTCTTTTCAAAGCATAGAAAAAATCCTAGAGGAAGGAGAGGTGTAGCAGCGCAAATTTCAGGTTTTTTGTATCTGTATTTTGTTTTTTGCCTGCAATGGTATGTTCCTTCCATCCCCCCATTCCTACCCCTCATGTACTTGGTTCATCCTGATGTAACCCCACCCCTTTCCTTCCCCATTGAGTCAGTGTTTCCCCGCCCAGCCCCCAAGCTGGGAAAAAGGGACACACACCCCCTCCATCTCTCTCTCTCTCTTCACCTTCCCACCATGTGGACAGGAGCTGTGGCAAAGCTCCAACTGCATGGGCTGCACTGAATAAACATCCTTATTAACCCAAGGCAGAGCACGCTTCCTTCTTCCAAGCCTGAATCCATGTCTCAGCGAGCTACCTGGAGAACCCACAAACTATAAATTGGCTTGGGGAATCAGCTAGGCGGAGAAAGCATTCCCCACAAACGAGCCACTTTATAGAAAGGTATTTACTGTTAACAACCACCTGCTTTGAAATATTAGAAGGTAAGCCCCTGAGGCTGAAGTTGAGCAATTCTTTGACAGACCATCCCATTATTACTCACAGATGTTGTTCAAAAGTTTCAGAAAATGTGAAGTATGTGAAACACATTTTATAGTTAAGTAGACATCTAGAAACATTTTGGATGAATTGCAGTGATCTGGAACTAAGTGCAAGTATTGCACAAAATCCGAATGAATCCCAACAAATATCTACTCACACTTACTCTTACGGCTTATTACACCTGGTTTTGAACATGACACATAAAAAATGAGACCTATCTCTTTAGTTTGCTATTATATGATTCTTTAATTTAAAGATTGATCAAATTTCCAGCTCTCAGATGAAACTGTGACTTTTCATAAATTTGAAAAAGACTAAACAACACCTTAAACGGGTGTTTAGTGCTTCCTTTTTTCCCATATTTTGGTTAATGTTTGCATCTATAATGTAGTGATGGGAGGAGTTATTATAAATCTTCCCACACCCTTCTTTTCAAGTTGATTCACAATTTATGTTCATTTGCTTCTAATGAGATAATTAGAGTGGAATCAGATCAGATTTAATCTGCAGTTAAACTGTGAAGTTATTTTTCCCCCACAATGAGGTTGTAAAACCAACATCAAGCTTAAACTGCTATGTGTGATTTTTTCCTCTTTTTTTTTTTAACTTCAATATTTCTCAACTGCAAAACAAGCCATCTATTTGAACTTGGTAAATACTGACATCAATTTTGCAGCTACTTCCGAACTACATAAGTTGAACTAGAACTGTGTTAATATGCTATTCAGAGATATGTTCACATATGAGTTGAATTTCTTAGAGTTTCTCTTGAAATACTGTTTCCTGAAATTTCACAGAGCTCCCAGATTTGGCAATGGAACAGTTTTTTTCAATGTTAGATATACGTTAACTTTTATAATCCTGCCAAGATCACTAGAGGTCATGGTCCTTTAGTGTCTTGTAGCTGGCAAGTCTTTGTTAGTATTAGTTCCTTTTTTGTGGGTGCATAACATGTTAAATTTCTGATTTTTGTACCTCTCCATTTATTAAATTTGGTTTAGTCACTTAGATCACTCTCTTGTAAGAGCCCCACTACTGATCATTTCTTGCTTCTGTTTTCTCTGTACTAACCAAAAGGCTCATGCCATGTTGGAAAAATTGAAAGTTTACAGGCAAGTTTTACAGATATGAATGTTTAGCACAAAACTTTATGAATGTGGAACCTGTAAGTGAATAGAAATGAAAACAAGTTTTGATATAGAAGAGTAAAGGATGTCCAAAGCTAGAATTGCTGAGCCAGTTGTTACTAAATAGCTAAGAAAGTAAAGGTTAAGTCGAGTTGGAAAGAGGTTTTATGGCTAGAGCAAAGGATATGTTGACCATAAACAAAGACTTTTTAGCAAGCAAAAAGAGGTCTCAAGAAAAGCAAAAGACACTATAGGCAAACAAAAAACATGTTTTTACCAAGTAGAAAAATGGTCTAGGAATTTTCCACTGCAAGAAAACAGAAAAACAACTTTAAGCTTAAACTGTTACATAATATGGTAATGATAGTAGTTGTGATAGGCTATAGATAAATATACCTATAGATAAAGGTATTGTGTATGATACTGATTGGTTATTATGTCTTAAGATGTTTAGTAAAGAAAACTATATAATGCATTGTAACCAGAGCTAAAGTGGCATCAGGTTTTTCGTATAAGCTGATGATGACAGCTATAGGCTTGGCTCTGTTACCCACAACCCAGGACTGCTGTGACTTCCATCTATGAAATAAACAGCACCTTTAAAAAGCTGCTTGGAGTCCCACAACTCTCATTCAGGCTTTTACAATGCCAGCCTTGCACAACTGAGTCACACCAGCTCTTCCTGACTGAGAAACCTCATTAGGGCCAGAGCAGATACAGCTCCGTGATTTGACATCACTTTACCAATGGTATCAAATGGTGAAGATCTTTGCCTTCAGAACTAGATTTTCATGCGTAGCTTGCTAATGAAATAGCCAGGAACCATTGCAATAGTAATAAAACACATGCACACAAGTTGTTGTTAATATCTGTGTGAGCTGAAGGAAATCATGAATCTCCCACACTTCATGGGCACAGGTTATTAGAGCTAAAAGTCCGCGAAGGGAAGGTGTATATCAAAAACCAGAACACTTTTAAAGCAAGAGATGCATTGTCCCATCATTCCAAAGTGAGTCTTGCACTCACAGCATGACACACTAATAGCTTTAAACGCACAATGACTGTATTGTTCAGGTGACTCATAAAACTTGGCCATCAAACCACAATCACTTGAGTCCATGTGAATCCTCCATAGTATAAAATGCCAGTCTTTGAGTCCTTGCCAGAACAACTGATTGCAAGGTCATGGCCTTAGAAATCCAGGTCTTCCCAAACCAATGTCTAATCAAATAACCCAAAGTAACTATATTTAATCCTGTCCTTTTTTGCAGCTTTTCTATCCTATTATATTGAGAAGAATACAGTACTTGTATACGGTACAACCTGCTTATCTATAGCTTAGCCAGTGAAATATTATTAGTTTTCATATCTATAGCTTTTATTGTTTTATCTTTGACAAACTCTGAAATAGTACACTAGTGACATTTTTAAAAATTAGCCTTCTGCTTTTAAGGACCACTCATCATTTTTATCTATCACTGTTCTGGAAATGTCACATTTATTTTATCCTCTTTGCAAAAAATGGTAACATCTAAAAAAAAACCCCAAATAATAGTGTGACACTTCAAAATCAGCTGCCACTGTTGGATAGAACAAAAATAAATAAAAGAACCATTTTCTTGAAGGACAGGGGAGAGAAAAAAAGAGCATAAGAGTGAGATAGAAAAAAACCTTTATCTCTTTTTGACAGTACTGACGTTAACCAAAATATCAGGAATCATAACTAGTTTTTCCTGTCCCAGCAGTGGATACAAACAGTAATCATGTTGGTGATCAATGAAAATGCTTCCAAACATGTCTTATGAATATTAGTTAAAAATCCATCTAAGCGTGAACTAATATACTGAAAAAGAAAATGGGAAGAAAGATAAAAAATCCATTCTCCATTTCCCCTTCTTCCAGCCTCAACAATGTGATCAAGTAACAAAGAAATTAAACTGAAATTCTGGCCTTGCCAGATCATGCAGGGATTTTGCCAATGACCTCACCATCCTCAGCAACACACTCCTGTGTTAGAGGGGTGTGTTGTGCCCCTGGTGAATACAGGGCTGGACCAAGCAGTTCTCCAGAATCTCAGCTTGTCCCAAGCCAAGCCCCTTCCACCTGAAATTATTGGAAGATTAATTTTGTTGGCATTGAATGCTGGATCAAGCTACCTGTATTCACCTGCAGGTGGGCAGAGGGATAGGGAAATTGGTGGATGGGGCATGAAAATAAACAGGTAGAGAAAGAGTGGAGTGTTCAGACCTATACAGGTGATAATGTGTCTAAAGGGTTTCAAAATTTAAGAAGGCAAAAGCAAGTTAGGAAGAAAATTCCTAAATAAATGCTCTCTGAGGCCATATGGAATTGTTTGGTGATATTTATTTGTATTCACAAACATTTATTTAGGATTATCTATGTTTTGGGGTTTTTTTTGGGTTTTTTTAATATTTAAAAAAATATATCAATGTAGAGCACAGTCCACATAGTTTTTATTTTTCTGTAAGGCTTTTTTATATTCCTTAAAAAGTCTTCTCCATCATGATAAACACTGCCCTGTCACTTCCTTTAAAGCTAGATTTAGAGCTAGATTTAGCATTGGCTTCTGTCTTGCCATGACCATCCACACAATTGCAAGGAAATCATACAAATCCTGACTCTCTGCTTCACCAAGTCCAATAAAGAATGTTTTTCAGTGGGCTCATGCCTTCAAGATGATTGAGTTTGAAAATTAAGTTAGAAATAATCTGCTACCCGTATGCTACCAACATGTGCCTTTAAGTCCTATCTCCCTCCCCAAGATATGAAAAGTTCTCCCCTTGCTCCCAACAGAACCCAGCCATGATTTTCCTCAATGTCTTCTCATCCCCTCACATTACAGCACAGCATTCACTGTGAAAATTTGTCCCTTCAACAAAACTGTAATTTCTCCGTATCAGTTTGCTCACAAACAAATGTCCCTAATTTTCTTCTGCTTGTTGATCAGTTTAAGAGCAGTATTAGTTTATTTGGTTTTAAAAATCAAAGGTCAAACACTTTTTTGGGAAAAAGAAGAAGATGAAACAGTTAAACCTCCAGATAATATGATCAAATCTCCTTCCGTTTTTTAGTAAACTTGGGAACAGTTTCCACTTCAACATGAATATGTTTTCAATTTAACATTTTATCCTTACTCAGCAAAGCATGTTAACACCCTCTAGATTTTAAGCAAGTGCTTAAATCCTATTCCAGTGGCACTTAATTAGACACTAAAGTTAAGTATGTGTTTAAATGTTTTGATGACTTGAAGCCTAAACAATGAGCAAAGTAATGACTTACTGAGATTTTGCTGTGCCAGGAAATAATACTTATTGAAGAAAGGACACTATGATACACCTCAAGCCATTTCATGGCAAAAGAAAGGGCTTTGGATTGCTCGCACGGTTTTCTACAGTCTTTCACCTTCATTAAAACAAAATAACACAAAAGAAAGGAAAAATATCCCTGAGAAATATTCAGAGCTATAAATAAATAATGAAGCATACAGTATTTCAATCTATAATCACAGTTTATGAAGGTAGTGGAAACTCTGGTAGAAATGTGCTCATCAGTCTTGTACATGAACAGCAAGGCCATGTCATGAACAATGAGCCTATAAAACAGGATCATAACAGGAAGAAAGCTTTAATGTACATATTATTAAGATTAGGATATAACACTATAACGGATTTTTTTTCCTTAAATTGAACACTGCTTGTATAACAAAGAGATTTTTTTTCTCCTTCCCCACTGATGGAATGAGTTTGTAAGTGTTATTACATGGAAAGACTCCTTGGACAAGTATTTGGAAGTAATAGAAATGGCTGTGCCTCCTATACATTTCAGTAGTGAAATAGTTAATTTTAAAATCCAAATATATTCTACATTCATGAGAAAACACCTATATAGGGCATGTTTGTATCTGCAGGACAGTAACACCCTGACTGATTTAGTACCAATCCTGACATTATAGCTTGAGGATATTTAAGAAACAAGCATATTATATTGTTCAAAATGAGAATTTCAAAAGTACTGAATAAAGGATAAGAGCACTTATAAAACAGAACATAAACATTCAGGTTCAGTGCATAAGCTAGTCAGCAACTGGAAAGCTTAGAATGAGTTCATGTTGTCTGACTTTTCCACGAACCCTTACTGCAGAATATCTTGCTCACCTGAAACCAACACTACTCAAAACAGATCACTGTAAACCATTAGACAGAGATCTGTAAAATAGGGATAACAATATACTATTTCCCAAATTACCTGTTGTTCTCAGACTAGGGGTACCAAAATAATACGTGGTGGTCCAATTCAAACAACATATCAATTTTACTATACATAAGTAGATATGTGTGATGTTCCCTGCATTCCTGTGAGAAAATGGAGATTGTCTGTGTATCATATTGTTCTTTCACTCTCCCAAGAAGGATGTGAAACACAACAACTTTTGAACTAGGTCCAGTCAGAGATCAAATAAACATCTCAATAAACATCTCAATAAATGGGCTTAAACAGTTTCACAATAGCATTTAATTTAAAAATAAAAAAATGGGAAATAAACAAGTAAACATGCTAACAAGAGAAATCCTGATATGGAGAAGATTACTGAGGCAGAGACTGTCTCTTCCTTGGTTTTATATTATACTCACAAGAAGAGAGGTCCTATATTTGAGGCTAACAGATGTTAGTGTAATAATTAACATTAAAAAATTAGGAGCATTTGAAACCATCAAGAATCATGTCTGTGTGCTTTTTCCCTTCATACATTGCTGATATTCATAGGGGAAGCAAATGAAGCTTAAGAACTATCAGGTTCCTTCTTGAATATCTCACGGAGGCTCGAACTTCATAGAGGAATTATCTTAATCATATCATCAAAGGAAAGGGCTTGAAATATGATCTCAGATGAAAACTCTGATGAAGAGAAGTATAGCATAAATTTCTCAGCACTCAAGCCTTAGAAATTACAGCCATGACTCCCTATCTCAGGCTCTGTAAGGAATAATAATTACTATTTGGCAATTTATCAAGGTGAGGGTTCCACTGGAGGGAACATCATATCCAATTTGGGAGCTGAAATTACAGAACTAGTGAGATATTAAATAACAGCACAAAGCAGGACGTGTAGGCAAGGAAAGTGATGGAACAAATCTGAAGTAAAGGTGAGGAACTCAGAATGAGTTACCAAGACAACCTCCTTGTTTTCCAGTCATTATCTTTAGATTTTTCAGTAGAAAAGTCTTTGCAGGATGCCAATCCAGCTCAGCAACTGGTGTCAGAAGCATTATGAGAAGATAGGACCTGGAAAAATACAGGTTCTTCTCTTTCTAGAAGAGAAGAATACTTCTCTTTCTAGACTGACAGATGAAATTTCTGGGTGTACTTATAATCCTAAAATTGTAGCGCATCCCGAGCTGGAGGGGACCCACCACAAATATTGGATCCAATTCCTGGCCCTGCACAGGAAATTTCTGTTGAATTTGTTTCATGCTTTCTCTTGGCTATATTTTACCAAAATATTTAATTAAGTGTTTGAAGAAACTTATAATTTAACTATCTGTAGAGTCAAAATTAAATATGTGATTAAAAGCACATTTCCCTTTTAAAAGGGGCTGGGACAATTATTTTAAGAAATTTATTTTTCCTTTCTTAACACACAGGACCTGATTCCTGCTTCATGGAAATTGTGAGGAATGTTCAGATAACTTGGATTCCCTTATATCTCCTACTTTAGCAGTCATTTCCCAGAGAGGAAGAATATATACATGGCCTGTAACCTGCAGAACCTGTCCTCTGACAGACAAATTTTGTGCAAATTCATTACTTTAGTTTTAATTGTAAGGATAAGCTATCAGTACTTTTAGGATTTTATAGAGAATCAGAGGAGCCCCTGAGGACCCTTATCAAAGTGAATGTGGAATTACTAGGAAACTGGACTACATGACCTCCTGGGGTCTTTTCCAGCCTAAATTGTTCCATGGTTCAGGCTGCCCGAGGAAGTGGCAGAGTCATCATTCTTGGAGGAAGCTAGTGGACAAGGAGATATGACTTAGCAGTGTTAGGTTAAGGATTGGTCTCTATGCTCGTAGGGAGTTCCTAAATGATTTTGTGTTTCCATGATTCTATGATCTGGTTTGCTCTAGATACCTACATTAGGATATGGGGAATCACATATAGAATTTTGTATTTCCACTGAATATAGAACCATAGAATCAGAGAATGGTTCTGACTGGATGGGACTACTGGAGATCTTCTCCTCCACCCTCTCTGTCATGCCCTGCTCAGGTGGTCAGATCTCCACTGGCTAGGGAGCTGTCATACAATGACTCTACAGGAATGTAACAATTTTTTTGGGTGTGCTTGACCACTGCTTATATGAACATAAAGAACATGTAGGCATGGGTGTTCCACAGTTTGAAAAACGTTATGTGCCACCTCTTTTGTTATAGGTTGATTAAGGCAAGGAGTGCCTTTACTGTGCCCAGCAACTTGAGGTTTCAGTGGTACAGATACATTGTGGAAGACTTGTATTAACTGAGCTAATGTTCATTTAAATAGATTTGAATACTATGTTAAATGCGTGACATTGGATTTTCTAGGCAAGAATGCCTAAATCCTGGTAGCTGAACCAGAGGCTTGACTGAGACAGTGAATTTATCTTTGCATTAATGCATTTAATTCACAAAATTCCTGTGTATTTGTTTAGTCTCAAGGATAATCAATGCAATTCCCAGACTGATACATGAATTACTGCAAAAAATGTTTAGGCAGTGTCATGCTTTATGAACCAGACCCCTGGGCTGTTCAGTATGGGTTAAACCAAGGACAGACTGTTTTTCATGACAAAGATATTAAGCTATCTATATGAACCCCTGACCATCAAATTACTCACTGTTTGTCATACCATTTTTAATTTACATGGTACAAGGGGCCTAAATGTCAGCATCTCTGTTATAACTTAGACTCCAGTGTCTTTAATTAATGTTTCATGTTCATGTTATGGTTATTTAGAATTTGCTGAAAACCCAAGAGCCATAAATTTCTTTTACAGGTCTTTGTGGTATGAACTTTAACAAAACAGCTATAAAGAGGTAATAGGAATGAACAGTACATCACATAAAGCATAGCAAAGAAGGAAGAGAGGTGGGAATAAACTCCAGACAGATTTAAAAATTTCATCATTTTTAGATTGGTGCTTATGATAATAATATATTGAAATAGAAATAATATACTGAAAAAGAAAATGGGAAGAAAGATAAAAAATCCATTCTCTATTTCCCCTTCTTCCAGCCTCAACCTGCTTCTTCAGAAGCAGGGACATGGAAGGTAAACAAGGAAACAGTGCATAATTTTTTTCATAGCTTTTGGGTGTTTAATTTTCTTTTTGTATATATGCTAAGATTGAATTAATATTTTTTTCAAACATTTAACTAACTGAAGCTGAAAGGAGTCCAACTACTTGCATGCAATATTCCTGTCTTAATGAAGAACCTGATGTTCTCCTTGAGGGCCTGGACTCCTTTGATTGGTGTGAATTTGGTCTTGCAGCTACTGGGGAAATTCACTCTGTTGATTGTCATCCATGAATGTGGAATCACATTGCAGAGCCAGAATAAACTTGGGAATCTGAAAAAATCAATGAAACAATAAGAATGGGAGTAGAGGACACTCTTAGCTTCAAAATGTGGCCACCTTAGTGGCATAGGTAAATACCACATCTTGTTTTCTTCTGGATCGCTCTGGTAATCAGTGAAGTTTATGTGGGAAAATGTAGTATGGAATAAGCTTATGCTCAATGTAAAGGAAGGTATAAGAATGAGAATTAAGAATATGAAACAGCTGTTATGAACAGTGTATGTGGAGTAAATTAGAACACACTACAGTATGACTAAGAAACTTAGTACAAAATGTGTAACAGTTTGAAATTGAGGCTGACATATTTTCATTTGAGTGAGAAAGAGGCCTTTTTATCAAGTTTTCTTCTGACAGACAAGCCACATATAGATTTATGTTGGCAAAAAAGTGGAGAGGTTTTGTCTCCAATTAAATACCAGAGTGGCTCTGAACCATTCTTTTTTTTCAAGAGTGTGGTAAGTCTTACACTGAATGTGTTTGCATATGTGTATTAATACAGAGATATAACAGAAATAATTTGTGTTATGTATTTGTCAAAATTATATATAAGCTTTAAAAATCCCTAAGTTGCTTAAAAATAAAGATGAAGAAATGCAGGTCAACCTTTGGTAAACTTTGTGGGAAGGACCTGAAATGAAAGAACAGACTGAAAAAAGAAGAAAGTCCTGGCTATACAGGGTCATTATCTGTCAACGTGACTGTGACATCACAGTGTCTTCAAGAACACCCAGAATACACAAAAGCATTTGAGGAATGAGCAGCACTGCCCCATTCTTATGATCTCTGTTCATCTGCAAAAAGACTGAGAAACTATCTATAGCTTTATCCTATTTTGCATGCTTAAATGCAGATACAGATATGTGTGAAATGTCACAGTTGCGTAAATAAGGTCTTTTGTGGCTTTCATGGTGGAAATTAAACATTCTTGTCATAATGATGCAATAGAGTATAATAAAATGCAATAGTCAAGGAAACTCTCTGAACTTATGATTTGCTCTACAGAAAAGTGACAAGTAGAAATCTGAATTCAAAAAAAGACTGACTTCTTGTTCCCCCTAGATCTGAGTAGGGAACTGA
Organism: Argya squamiceps; assembly: GCA_037834095.1. Taxonomy (NCBI): domain Eukaryota; kingdom Metazoa; phylum Chordata; class Aves; order Passeriformes; family Leiothrichidae; genus Argya; species Argya squamiceps. The sequence goes on along the minus strand of JBBMKD010000115.1, from coordinate 69,170,067 downwards.
CCATTGGTGTTGCAGTTTTTACCTGGATCTGATACTGAGTTCTGGCCTTGGTGAGCAAACTTGCAAGCTATATCCAGATCCATATCATTGTTCTTTTCAAATCCATACATTGTTTTGTATTCACTGGGACCACCACCAGAAGTTGCACAACCCAAAATGCTGTAGCTCTAAACAGAAGTTACTTTCTTGCTGGGGCTTGGTGCCTCTCAGCTGAAGTGATTTCCTTCTTTTCCAGGGATTTTGGAAAGTCTTTTTTATTTGCTGGCTCAAATCCTACTGAGGATTCTTTTTGTCAACCTTGCAAATATTTTGGTTAAGTTTGAGCCAGTGACAAATGAGATCATTCAGCTATCTCTTTTCTTGTTCTAGTCAACTACAAATCATCCAGCTTTCCTTCTTTGTCTTCTCTTCCAACAGTTTCCACTAATTTTCCATTTCCTACACTCAGCTTGACAAAACCCCCGGTGTTCCTGTCAACCATGTTTCTTCACTGTAACAAACTTGAATATTCTCCTGACTCCTTTGGATGAAGAGAGGGTTGTAATGGCATATTAATTTATAAGACTGAGTGCTCAGTAGTGGGACCCCATAGGCTGATCAAAATCTGGGGAGTGGAGGAGAAAGGGGGAAATGAGAAAAAAAATAAAAACAACTAAATTGAAGAAGTGGCTGGGGAAGAAAAGGATGCCATTTAGAACCAAAAGAAAACCCCACTCTCTCCCCAACAACTGAAATTGCAATCTTGATGTAAGTATGGGGGGGGCGGGGAAGAAGAAAAATAAAAGAAGAATAAAGGATTTCTTTTATTCTCTTCTGAATAACTTCAGTACCAAAGCATTTTCAGAGACTGCTACCATGCCTCAAGGGATTGAAAATGCCTTCTGTCATCATTCCCATCCATTGAAATGTACATTAGACACTACAGAGAGAAAACTGGGGCAAGGCAAAAATGAAACAAAACAAAACCAAAGCAGAGCCCATCAAAGAAAGGGCTCGTATTTTTGTGGAGTTCAAAGGAATGTGGTGTCCCTAAAACAAACCAATTTTCTCTCCCTACATACATCACACACACACACAAACACACACACTCACACAGGCTTCTGGTCTCGTTGTAGGCATCCACTTTCTGAATAACCATTTCTGTAAGTAAACAAGCTGCTCCGACTGCAGCATAAAATGAGCTTAATAACAACTGAGATCAAAATGAGCCAAGATAGTAGGGGATAATAGTGGGGGATCATTCCTAAGACTGTTTGCCCCTGAAGGGAGAATTATTATTATGACCTTGTACCACCGAGCGGGCATGTGCTCCTAGCTGGATCAAATGTAGGCCTTGGCAAAGCTCTCTGCCTGGGAATGCGGTTGCAATATCTAGTTTTTAACACTACTGGAAGTGTTGCTATGGGCACTGAGGCACAGGAGCCAAATACAGGGGAAAGGAAATAATGAAAAATGCTGATTAGGAGCTCAGAGAAAGGAATGGAACATTTGTGCTCAACAATAAAACGTAATGCTCTGTTAATCTGTTTCTCGGCTGTCTATACTCCATAGAATTTTTAACATACTTTTTTGTATATTACTATAGTTTATTTAATACATTTTTACTCTATGGGATATTTAATATTCTTTATTCCTTCCTAAACTACCTATACATACTCTTCACAAAAAAATTCCAAAATCTTTTCCAATGCAGCTAGATTGAGTCTGGTGTTCACTCATTCTCTAGGAAATACAAAACAAACTCCCATGCTAACTGCTTAAGAGAACAGATATTAATTAGCACTCTTAGATGTGCTACAGACCAATGATGTTTCCTTTCATGAAAGCTTCCTTTTACTTATCCACCACAGTATGGTTTACCCTTTTCCCACTGATTAATGAAATTTCATACCTATGTAATTTTCTCAGTGACATCCAGTGCACAGTCATGATGAACAAGCAAAGAAAGATGAAACTTTGTGGTTTCCAACACTTTCTCTTTTGCCAGTGGTGAAAGAGATTTGAAAGAGAAACAATTGGGGAATTGTTTCTCATTCTCAGATTTTTGAAAATTAAAAAAATAACTATATTATCATGAAAATTTAATGAGCCTATAGTTGTTTAGTTGTTCAAAGAGCAGGAATCTCTTGAAGTTGGTTATCTTCTTTTTAATTAAAAATAATATGCACTTGTACACCGTATTACAGTGATGTTATCATAGAACCACAGAATCCTAGAACAGGTCAGGTTGAGTTGGGTTGTATTAAGAGGGTCATCTAGATCCAAACCCCTGCCATGGGCAGGAAAAACTTCCACTATCCCAGGTTGCTCCAAGTCCTGGCTGGGTTTAGCCTTGAACGCTTCACAGACAGAAGAGCTGCAGCTTCTGCAGCTTCTCTGGAGAACATATGCCTGTGCCTTACTAACCCCATTGTAAAAAGTTTCTTTCTAAAACCTAATTTAACCCTACACTCTAGGGTTAAGCTTGAAGATATTCCCCTTTGTCTTTTTACTCTAGGCCCTTGTCCCAAGTCTCTCTCCAGCTCTCTTGGAGCCCCTTTAGGCACTGGAAAGGTGTCTAACACCTCTCTGAAGCCTTCTCTGCTCCAGCTGAACACCCCTTACACCCTCTACTTGTGTCCACATTAGAGGTTCTCCAGACCTCTGACCATCTTTGTGACCTCCAGTGCACTCACTTCAACAGTTTCACATTCTTCTTATGGTGGGGCCCCAAGGGCTGGATTCAGCACCTGCAGATGTGGTCTCACAAAAGCAAAGTAAAAGGGAGATTCAGCTCTGATGACCTGGAAAATTCTAAGCTGTGACAGAGTAAAGTTGGTGCCTGTAAGTTTGCCTTTTTTCAGCATGCTTGGCCTGTTGTCCTTCTGTGTTCAGAGTCCTAACAATTTACTGTAAAAATGCAGGGTTAAAAACAAATATTATGTTTTCTCCCATCAAACATATCTCAAGCTAGTGTACAGTGGTACTATAGCAGGGTCACCCAAGCTGGCTGTCTGCCCAGAAATTATAAATAACTAGAGCATTATTACTTATTTTATATAAATATACACACATCCACCATCATACATATGTCCATATGTTTATAAAATGAAATGGCAACACAACATGGTAAACTTCCTAAATTTACTAAAGTAAATTGACAAAGTTCTTATTTTAGCTTCAACAAAATATTAATTCCAGTATAAAGTGAGTTATCAGTAAACAGGTAAAAACTAGTGAGAACAGATGGTTTTACCCCTATTTTTGTTACTAGGAATGGAAAGAACTTAATTTCTTGTTCATTAAGGTTTCCTATTAAATTAGGCAGCCTTAGAAAGTTAGATGTATGACAGTTTTGGGTAAAATTGTCCTGATTTTTCTTCTACCTGACATGTTTTATCCTAACCTGCTGAACTTAATGGGACCAGACATCCATTAACCTACAGACCTGTTAATTTCTCTTACTTCTCCTCAGCTGAGGATCTGGTCCAGTGGCATTTTTCACCTGCATAAATTATATGGAAAAAAAAATATTCTCCTAAATTACACCAGAATCACAGCTTTAGAATTAAAAAATAGGGAAAGGCAAATCAAAAGAAGCAGATGGAGGAAGAGGAACCTGGGAACAGGCAGACAGAAGGAAACTTCATTCATTGTTCTGAGCAGATGCATGCATGTGGGAACTGAAATAATACCCTGTTTAGCTAATCTGGCTTTGGAAACAGGCAGCACTGCAGATTAGGCATGAAGACAGAGCCTGATACGTTTCCAAAGGATAGGATTGTTTTAGCTGTTCAGCATGCACAGGGCCATACTGAGAACAAATGCTCAGGCATCCTCCCTCCACACCCACCTTGACCAGTGAAGTGGCAGAAGGGAAGGGAGTGAGGGAAAGGCAAGGCTGTTTGATGTCACTATGAGGTGGTGCTGATCTAATCTCCCTGCTCAGAGCTCTTGATTTGATTTAGGATAGCAGTTAAAAGCAGAAGGAGCTGCTGGCATGAATGGCAGCCCTCTCAGCCAGCCACATTTTCCAACTGTCCTGAATATTAAAAAAAATAAAGGAGAGGGGGGAGGGAGTCTGAGAAAGAGAAAGACTCAAAGAACAAGAGAACAAGCCTACAAAGAACAGTGGCTGCAGCTCACTCAGAGGAATTCCATTAAATGAACTCATCCGTCATCTTGCCTTTTATTGATGAGTGGCATTGCTTGGCGGCAAGTGACATGGCAGAACAAATGGCATCGGAGCCCTGGCTTCCTCTTCCACTGCACACAGAGACACACAGGCCCCAAAACAATGAGTCATTACTTATTACATCCATTATTAACTCAGCTCAGGCTCATTAGGCATGGAAATTGAGGAGGAAAATAGGAAAAAAAAAAAGACCAAACCAGGAGCTAACTAGCATCAAGTATCCGCAGATTTAGGGAAAGGGAGTGGTGGGATGGAGAGGGAAGCGGGCAGTTAAAATCTGCTACTCAACATTTGTGACATTGTTAAACCCTGAGGGTGGTGGGTATTTGATCATACGTTTTCCTTTTTCTGACATGATTGCATTGAGGACTGTGCTTTAAAGCAACAAGGCCAAAAGAACAGGAATGTAAGAACTCCATCATTAACTACTGCAAGACCTTCAGAATAAAGTTTGTCAAAAATGATGCGGTTTTATTGGAGGAATCCCAGGTGAATAAAAAAAAAAAAAAAAAAAAAGACAAGTGGAGCTACTAAAATAGACAATCAAATCAAATACAAGTTGGTTTTTTTTTTGAGAGGAGTTTGAAACGGAATTCCTGTGTGTCTTCCTGTCTGTGCCATTGGATTAATTTCACTGAAGGTTGGTTTTCTAAGAGTTAGACACCTAGACTAAAAAGTGCCATGTTCAAATTTCCTTTTCAGTCAAGAGAGAGCAATAATTTTGTTGCTGGATGACTTATCTAATCTTTAAAAGAAATGCATTTAAACCAGTTTAAATTAACCGCTATGTCGGGATGTTGATATCTGTCTTTTTACTATCAAGAAAGCCTAGATGGCCAGATTTGATGGAGTATATAATTTATAAATAGCTAAAGTTAAATGAGGTGAGTTGGATTGTTGTTATCTTAGTTCTTGTCTAACTATGATGGCAACTCTTTTCTGGATTGATGTGTAAACAAGATTTTTTTCCACTTCCTGGAGTACTCAGGATTAGGAAAAAAATCCTGAAATGTGTTCATTCACATTTAAATAAATAAATAAAAAAAAAACTGTTCAGGAAAAGATATAATATGAGCCAAAGGAGGACTGATAAAACTAAGATGGAGTCGAGTGGATCTGAAAAAAAAAAAAAGATACATGGACCCACTCAAATGAAATGAGACAACAGTAAACAATTCCAGTAAAAGCAAGGCTGTCTGAATAGTTTTAGTCACCCATTCAGGTCAAAAGAAAATTATTCCAAATATCTGTAGCAGGTTCAACCTGATTCAAGTTTCAAACTTACCTCCTTTAATTTATTTATTTTTCTTCGTTAGATTTCACCTTTTCTTTGTCAGTGCCCTTTGGCTTAAAGATGAGATAAAATAAGAGTTTGTTGAAGTATTGAGAAAGATCACTGATATTTCAAAGATTAGCCAAAGTCAGGGAGAACGTCTTGAAAACTCTCAAGGGAGTCCCGTCAGCCTGTGAAGCAAATGGAGACTGATGGCAGTGCAGGTGGTCCTCACCTCTAAGCATAGACTTACAGGTGGACTTTGAAACCTCTGTAGTACTTCCTCAAATTATTTGGCACGAGACAGAATTTAAGATTCACATTGTGAATGCAACTAAAGCAAATTAAATTAGTACTTGGAGTAAGTAGCTATATTTTCAATACAATCAACAGATCTAGTTAATTGCTTGAATTTCTGAGGCCAGCTATTGCCAAACTGGCTGATTGCTTTTGTTGCACCAAAAAGACTTGCTGTATGTTAGCTCCTGGAACTCCTGGGTTATACCTTCTGTAACAGGAGGTGGATAGTTTAAGATCTTGCACGTTTATCTCCTCTAGAGGTTTGCTGGGAACAGGCACTAGTGGGGAGTAGAGCAAGATTCCTTCCAAGTTCATCTTGGCAAGAACATGTGCATTAAAGGCTGTTCTTCTGCTAATTAATTCTGAAAAGATGCACAGAAGATAGTTGTGGTGCTTGACAGCTGCCCTAAATATCTTAGTGTCGAGGTTGGTTAGCACATGCCACTGATCAGATTCTTTCAGTTCAGATGCATAAATTGCAGTTATCTCATACAAGAGTTAACAGAACTGGGGAAAAAAAAAAAGGAAATAATCCTTCTTAATATAGTAATTCAGCTGATGTTTCTCTATTCTTTTCATCACTCTATAAAGGCATTTTACAAGATTTCAGTGTTATTTTAAAAACTTATTTTATTAAACAGAATGGAAAGCATCTCACCTATTTTCATCTCTTTTCCTTCCTGTTTCAACATTTTCTTCTCTCTATGAAAAATAAGCCAAATAATGGAAAGTATAAAAAATCAAAGTTTCAGGGATAGGAGATACATCATTATTAGTCCTGTGGTATTATGATGGGTTTCATTCACACACAACAACAAATAAATAATTCTTATATCAATAAATATTTTAAATAACTATCTGTAATATATCTGTGAGCTATAATAATGCATTTTACTTTTAATCTCAGAAACCGCCATTTCTTAGCCATATTTTTTCAGAGAAGACATAAGAAAGAAAAGAGATTAATTACTCCAAGTGATACCTAAGCATCATTGTGGCCAAATGTCCCCATGTATTCTACTGTTTGAAATTCAGAAAGGAAAATATACAAGTCATACTTTGGGCTTTTGATTTTGTGGGAAGCATAAGAGTAGCTGAAATCAACAGTAGTATTTTCCCAATGACTCAGAATGTGTTAAAAAAGCAATTAAAAAAAAATAGATGCATTCACATGGTTGATTTTTCTCCAATTAATTCTGAGGCATCTGTTTTGAACGTTAAAAAGCATTCTCTTTGTAAATATACAGCTATTAAAAAGAAAAATCATGGGTAGTCTTGGCAAGGTATCTACCTTCTCAAAATCTATGAGACTTACATGAGTTCATTTAAAAGCTCAGGAGCTTCAGACCTCTTCAAGTGAATAAGTTTCTGTGGATGCTCAGGCAATAGCTCTGACACTATTCTCATTTGCCACCTCTGGAACCTACTGTGGGAAATCATTGCTCATAACTTGCAGCACCTCAGCACAATCCACAGGAGCCTTATATGGTTGCTTTGGATGATCATCCTCTGTGTTCAGAGCACTTGTCTCTGAGGATATTGTCTTGCAGTGACTTTTAATTATTCATCAGCTTTCCCTTCAGCTGAGCCTGTTCCAGGGCCAGGCCTAGGAGTGGGAATCACTTCACCCTGTGTGAAGCATCTGTAGAGCAGAAATATAAGGGAGTCCATACTTCAGTCTCTCTTTCCATTAATAAAGGGAAATAGGAACATCTAGGGCACAATTCAATGACCCATTTTTTTGCCTTGCACCTTGGGATTAGATGAATTGTACCTTAAATGTGTTTGATTCTCCATCGATTACAAGGACTCAAGTGACTGCCTCAGATGTCAACAGTTTGGGCAGATGAATCTCATCCAGGAGGTTTACATTTTATGTCATGACCTTGCATTAAGGAAACAGAGACAAGGCATGTGAGAAAACGCCAGCAAGGAAATATCATTCCTCACTGCTTGTGGTATAGTGATGTTTTGTGCTAATGTTTTGCAATTGTTGTTCATTCACTCCCTTCTTTGCAGTGTCTGGAGTGTGAGGGGGCTGGAGGTGTCTCATCAGCCCATCTCAATTCCACCTGCAGCTGCCGTAGTGGGAGAAATCCTAATTTGGTACACTATGCCAGTCACTGAGGTTAGCTCAGCAGCAGCAGCAGCTAAAAGACAGATGTAAAATCAGTAGCTGATGATTTTACATCAGAGGAGTGAATGTAACATCAATGAGAAGTTTTAAAATGGGGAATGGCTTAAATTTAACAAGGAAAATTAATTCAATGTTTGTTTTAGCAAATTGAAAGGTTTTCCCTCTCTCAGGCTAAGACTATGATTAGAAGCGTGCTGGAAACTAAAGATGTTTTAGCAGAATCTTGCACTAAGCACAGGTTCTTGATATCAAAAATACATCCGACCTCACTCTGAGTATTCAATGATTCAAACAGTCCAATATTATAGGGCAAAATATGCAATGGAGTTGAAAATTATGTTGCATTATGGGAAGACAACAGACTTCTGGAAAATAAAATAAAATATTTTCTAATGACAAGGATTTTTTTCCCTGAATTTTAATTTTTCTTCATTTAAATATGTCTGGATTTGTAAAAAATACTTATTTTTTTCCCAAAATTTTAATTTCTTCTTTCCCCTTCTCTTCTTTTTCACTTACACTTACTCCTTTTTCCTGGGATTGAGGAAGAGAGTACGGGTAAGGGAAAATAAAAAGAAAAGCAGGCTGAATGAAGAACATAGATTACAGTATCATATTTGATTTTTTTTTTCTCTCTTCTCCACTTTGAAAAATACAAGTGAAAATTGGAATAAGCCCCATTGTAAGGAAAAGGATTTTGAACTTGAACTTTTGTTAGCTCTATTGTTGGTCGGTAAAGGTCAAGAACAAACTTAACTTTAATTGTATATTCCCAAGGAAATAACAATGAAACATTTATGTTCATAGAGAAAGAACCTTGAAACTTTTGTATTTAAAATGTTTCTGCACATATCTCTAAGTAAGTGAGCATTTGAGTGTTTTGGTGTACAGGCAGCCCTTCAAAGCATTCAAGATGCTGCGCTGAAACCTCCCTTACATAAAACACTCCTCACTGAACCCTGTCCCAGAGATTTACGTATACCCTCCTATCAGTCTCCTCCCTAAGATTTAAGACCAGATATGAGCTGGTAGATTACAGCCTGGGTGTTTGCAGTTCTCTGGCTTTTTCTTGTATCAGCTCATCTCTTTTCTTATTTTGGAAAAACATAATATGGGAAACCTTCTTTCTTCATTTCTCATGTTTTAATGCTGCACTTCAATGTAAGGTATATGTGTACAAATATTATATATATCCATATATGATGTTTTATAGATGCATATATGATGTTTTATATGATGTTTGTGTGCAACCCAGCTGTCCAAGAGGCATCTGCCTGCATTGATGATATTAGAAACTAAGAGTTCTAAGAGCTATGTTTCATCTTGCATGTCCTTGGTTATATTTTTTGCCACTTAATTGTAAAGGAAAATTCTTCCTATTGTGAACAGTTTTCTCATCCTCTACTGTTACTGTTTCAACTCAGTTACTCACACTATTTTAAAATGAGGTGACTAAATTAAGTGGTTTTGCTCTGTTGAGAGTCAGACTTGACAAATACTGGTCTTTGGACAAAAGTTTGCCTCACTTTCTAAAAGGGGTGTGGCTTTGGGAAGGATCAATCATCTTCTGAAAATATCTGCATAAATACATCTGTTTTTCCTATCTACATCTGTGTCCACTTCTGTCTTCACTGTGCCCCAGTTATGTACATGCCTGAATTCTAGACCACAAAAACGGAGACTAGTCCCTCCATTCATACAGCTGCGGTGTTTTCTGACTCTTGTAAAAGACAAGGGTAGTAGTTTCTTACCAGTGACTTTATGGTAACGATAGGAGCCATATCAGTATCCATATTAAGTATACTGCATAAAAATAAATATTCTGGGATCCTTCCAGACAAAAATTACTAAGATCCAAATCCTGGAGCTTTAGAACTCTATGGGGAATCTGCAACAGTGGATGACCTCTACATCACAATATTGAGATGGTGCATGAGATATTTTGAGGCAGTATGAATATTAAGAAGAAGGATTTTTAAACAGTAGTTTTAAACTAATTTCATAAATCTAAAATATTAAAAGCAGAGTATACAACAAGTTATATATATCATGTTATACAAAAGAGAGGAAAAAGGATATGTTACAAAAACAAGATTATTTTCAAATCCTGATAGACTTTCAGAACACACAGTACGGTGAAACATCCAAATGAACCTGCATGACATAGTGTAATGTATTTATTCACGGTCTTCTTTTCATTAGGTCCTTCGTATACAGTCATGTAAAGCACATAAAGTGCCTGGTATATATTATCAATCCATTTGTTCCCTGTCTAGATTTACATTTCTTGCCCAGAAAGAAAATAAGATGATCTCCTTAACACACTATTTTAAGATTCAGATTTTGGATGCAAGCTTTTAACTGCTATGACAGCAATGTATTTACTGTGTCTAAAGATATGCAAACTGCTTTATAAGTAACTTGATAGTCTAATATGTGTTTGTTTGTGATCTTTTTCTGTCAGGGGCTGATCCAGAGCTCTTTGAAGTCCATGGGGTTTTTTTCGCTGACTTCAAAGGGCTTTTGGCTCAGGCCCTTATCCTTAAACACTGAATAGATTAACAACTGATTTATGAATAGCTTGGAATGTCAACAGGAATAGGAAAAAGCCAGCCTTTACAAAATTATATATCTGGTGAACACTATTTAACCATATTCTATTGATATATGTATTAATAATTAACTAGTACCACAATGGCATATGTACACTTTTGTGCTGGCAGAACAGTGCAGAAGAAAAAATATGGAATATGGAAATATTTAATGATATTCTTGTATTTTATACACAGCTTCACCAAAGCCTGTTCCAAGAGTGAGGCCACTGGAGTATTCAAGGATGCACAACCATTTCCTAGGCAGAAGTTCTTTCCCAGATGTTCAATTTGACCTGGGGCAACTCAATCAAAGTCTGTAAGGTTTCCAACATTTCTAGTGGGGATTTATTTTTAAAAATGTGGCATATGGATTTTTCTGGCAATAATGAAATATAGCTGTGTGCACTCCATTAAATAAAATGAGACTTTAATCCTTAAAACTGTGTGAGTAACTGGAATTGAAAACTGGGAGCTGGGAAAAAGAGAATAGGTTGGGGGTGAAGAAAGTGAAGAACTTCAGTAAGGACATTTTAAGAGGTACCCAGGTAAAATATGGAATGAACCATTTGGAATACACGGATTCAAAGGACAAATAAGCATTCCCAAAAAAATGGATAGATGTAGCATGGTAAAATAAACTCAGGAAGAAAAAAAAATCGGCTAAAAAGATGAAGAGTGCCTTAATGGAACTATTTAAATAAGTAGATTTTGGTTTTTTAATGCTTGTGGAATTCTTTCTGTATTTCAACCGCTCACAAGTTAAAAGCATTAAAATACTGCTTTGGGTAATTAACTGACTTGATTTGCACTACAGCACTTTTGAAACTTTCAAAGCAGGATGAGAGGCTTAAGAATCTCTACTTCCACAAATTCAGTTCCAGTTTCAAAGAAATTAAAGCACCAAGCAAGAGGAAAATAATTTCATACAATATTTCTGGGATTTCTTATGGATACAGGGTCTGATCTTTTAGTTTGTACAGCTTACAGCCCAACACAAATGGGGAATATTAAGATTTAGAAGGAATATTTTCGCTATATTGCTCCAGGAGGCCTGATCACAGAATGAGTAGTATCATGCAGAATCACATTTACTGTTTGAGACCTCTGGAGCTCAGAAGAGCCATTCTTTACAGGACTATGTTCTTCTGCCTCATTCTTTTTTTTTTTTTTTTTCCCAGAAAATGGCCCTAAGAACCCTTTTCCTCCTCTTCCAACTTATTTAAAGCTTAAAAATATTTTTTCTTTATATATATATACATATACATATATATATATATATATTAAGACAGTATTTCTCCTTGTAGTGTGTTCCATTTAAGCTTACATTTAGGAAATATTTCTATGGTGACCTCTGCAAGAACAACCCGATCCAGTCCTTTATGACCAAATGGTTGTGCACACCTATATAGCTGTCTGTGTATGTATTAAAGTAACTCTCCTCTCTACATTTAGCAGATATGAGCATTACTGGGTCCATTTGGTACTCAGTAAATAATAAATTACAACAATGACAGCAACAACAACAAATAACAACTACAATAATTTAATTCCATGTAATTGAATTATTTTCTGTCTAACCATGGCAGTGGGGAGTCCATTATACCACCAAAATTGTTTGCTAAACATGAGTCTTTCTACAGAGTAGTTTAAGCAGCTGCTGCTGAGGTCTTATTGTACTGCAGAAGAACTTGGCTGGCCAAAACTTCCTGGTGCAGAGACATCAATCTCCCTCCTTGCTGGCTGCTGAGTTCACTCTGTAGACAGCCAGTTTTGCTGTCAGCTTGGTGTCCCTGATGGACAACAGAGTTCACTAAAAATGAGTAAAAGAGGTTTGAGATATTTTGTCCATTGCAAAAGAGCAGAACCAGTAAGACTCATACCTGTAACAACCCAGACTGAAAAATGTAACTTTAGACACAGATTAAGCATCTAAGTCTAGTATAAAGATACCTATATTTCTCATAAAACTCTATCCTAACTGCTGGGACATCCCAGTATTCACAGGTGTCTACTTTTTTTTTTTCTTTTTTTCTTTTTTTCTTTTTTTTTTTTTTTTTTGCCACAAAACACACAAACCTCCCCAAAACCCC
>JBBMKD010000115.1:69132293-69145960 GCA_037834095.1 Argya squamiceps | reverse complement strand
TTAATTATTTTTTTTCCCCCATTGTTACGTTTTAAGACCACACCTGTAAAAAACTAAAGTTATTCTAACTTAAAGATCAAATTACTTTACCCCAGCATGTTGTATCTGAAAAAAGTCAAAGTAGAAGTGTTGAGTAAGAACAAAATGTGTGTATGTAGAAATAGGCCCCAGAATATCCTCCAAGGCTGAATGCTTGTCCATAATTGTTGATGCATTTTTGTTCATCAATCCATCTCCTCCATCTCTACTGGGCTCCCCCAGTCAAAGGAACCAGCCACATAAAACTTGCTCAGTGAATTTCTCAAGACACCAGACAAACAGAGGAAATATGACAGATATGAGACAGACAGATATGAGGTCTTCCTCAAAAATGCAGAAGATTTCTTGCCCTCAGATGCTGATGAGATCTAGTGAAAAACTTCTTGCTATCTGACTCCAGAGTCAGTCATTTGGGCAAGAGCAAATACAGAAACCCTAAAGCTCACCAAGAATTCCTTTTGTGTCCTGGCTAAAACAAATTACTTTTTACAGCACATCCTCATGACTGTTTTTACCACTTGGCTGTTTAATATCCCTGTGGTATGGTGGCTACTTCCACAGGTAATCTAATCCATCCTCTGCTGGTTTGCTTTGTAAGAGAACATTTACAAATGTGCGAACAAAACAGGTTCTGGTCATACATATTTAAAAGTGAAGTTGTATGAGCCTTCAGCTCAGAAGATAACACTTTGTATTTATTTATCTTTTTAAAGCATTGTTGTAGTTCCTAGAGCTCTCCTTGACATCTTATCTATCACCGTGCTTCCACTGAATATTCTAACAGTGTGCTGCTTTTAATCTTCAGATGTAAACAAAAGCCCATCACAACCTGACAAAAGAAGAGGCTGAATATTGATTTATCTGCTGAAAGAAACTGTCCAAAGATAATTCAAAATACCCTCTGATGTACTAAATATCCATTATGTGGCATGGTGGTTTTGGTTTTTTTGTGGTTTTGTTTGTTTGTTTGTTTTGTTTGGTTTGGTTTTTTGGTTTGTTTTTTTTTGTTATTTGGTGTCTCACAGGCCATGTTTGCAGGGAGTGTATACTGGGAGCTGAGAGCTGCAACTTTCCTTCATGATTGTAACTTTTTCATTTGTACTAGGTGCCATAAAGGGAAGAATGATAAATCAATGATGTAGTCTATTGTCACCTTGAACAGTGTTCTCTTTTGATCAACTCAACATGGCAGGAATAAAAAAATCCTGGGAAAAGCAATGGGAGTGACTAATGTTTACAAGTAAGGAGTGATTAAAAAACTTGAAACTATTTAGGTCTCAGTTTCCCATAGTCCTTACTCCCACCTGTAATTCACCTGGCATTAGGAAAGATTACCCAGAGCTGTCTGAGGCTTAGATTACTGATATTTTTTATCTCCAGAAGCACTTCCAGGTCCCTTACCACTCTGGACTTTCACATCTGGACTTTCTTTGATGAAGAGAAGACAGGGGCACAACACAGATATAAAATCAACAAGAGTATGTCCTTAACATGAAGATTGTGAAGGGACAGGAAGAGAAATGTATTCTTTCAGATTAAATATTACTTGGAAAAGGTATTTTTATCATGGTGTACATGTGTAATGCCTAGCAGAGTGTTTTCCAATGCTTCCAAAATATAAATGTGAAACATATAGAAAGACAGAACTGGCAGTGATACATAAATAATAAGTGACGTGGAAAAAGCCCATTAGGAGTGCTACTAATTTAGTTCTGTCTTAATTATACTATTAGGGTAAATGTCACCAGATGATGCATTTATATACAGTCTTCCAAATTCTTTTTCCTGGAATGCGGAGAAAGAAATTATCCATAAAATATTTTTATAGTAATATTAACCCTATATGTTGGAAGCTCTATAACTGTCAGGACAGTTTACTCTTTTCCTTTATTCAACTTCTATGACAAAGCTGTTTAGGAGAAATGGATGACTAGTAGTCAGATACAAGAATTATCAACATACTTTTTGGACACCTCTGTTCCAGGATTCTTGAACCTGTACCAGTTAAATAACTTATTTAAAATAATGTTCCATGTCACAGACTGGCATGTCCAAGATGCTAGATAGCTCTCAACAAAGGGATACAATAAAATAATTAATGGTAAAAATAACTAAAGAACTAGTAATAAATCATTTAAAAAATCAAATTACTTGATATTCAACTCTGAGCCACTGTACCTAGAAAGTTCATGTTGAAAGCTATAATTACCCTTTTTGTAAAATGGGTATATCATTCTCCCACAAGAAATATGCAGATAAGAGACGAACATCAAAATTCATAACTGCTCAGATTTTTCAGAAATACTCATTTTTTTTTCTAGCAAGAAAATGTTACCATCTGGCCTCTGTGGGCAGAGATCAAACATAGAGCTGAGATGCTGCAGTTTGTTACCATTCATCACAGAGCAGAGTTAGCATCACTGAGGGCTTCACTCAGCTTTTTATTAAAAACATGCCAGGTATATTAGTGGCTTTTTTGAAAACCAAAAGCAAAATAGCACAAAACAATGTTAAAGAAAATCCCAAACATCCAACTAAAATAACAACAGAAATTTAAGGAAAACAAGAATATTTTCTTAGTGGAATAAATTTGATTTTTTTTTCTCATGTCTGTGCAAGGCTATGAGAACTCATTTGCTTTGAGCTCAGGTGAAAAAAATATGTCATCGGATATTGTTATTTGATTCTGAAGCTGATCTTTTACAAACCCCAATCAGAAGTGTGATGCTTCGAAAGCAGGCAGTGGATGCTGAGTGGATGCTACACACGTTTGTGCACTTGAAACACCTCTTTGTTATGGGTCTGCCTGGAGTTTCACGTTTGTGGTGTGTAATGTCATGGAGTGTCCTTTGTCATTCTGCATTAATTGTGCTTGTCAGGCACCCAGCACTCATGCCTCACAAACTTGTGACACAGCACAGATGGCATCTTTGCTTATACCTGAGTTTGCCTCTGTACATTCTAAATTGTTTCATTTGTTTGTTTTGTTTTGCTTTTTTTCTTAATCTGTAATAAAAAAGTATCTTTACAGGAGTTTGGCATGCAGGTCCTGTTGTTAATCCAATCCTTCAGCATCTTTCTTGAATGGTATAAGAGGAAAAAAGAAAAGAGAAGAACTCTCCTGAGAGTGTATGTAGCTACCCATCATTTGTCTTCCTTCAGAAACTCCAAAATCCAGATTTTAATATCTGCTAACAGGCTAAGAACATGCAAACCTTCATCTTTGTCATGTTTTGGGCAGTCACTGTTTGATAAAGCACTTGAAAAAGAAAAAAAAAAAAGAAGGAAATGTAGCAGCGCGAGTTTCAGGTTTTTGAATTTGTATTGTATTTTGTTATTTGTCTGTAATGGTATGTTTCCTTTCACAGCCCCCTTTCCTACCCCTATACCTGGTTTCCTCCTGATGTAACCCCACCCCCTTCCCTTTTCCCCATTTGGTCAGAGTGTTGCCCGCCCAGGCCCCAAACTGGGAAAAGGGGACACACAGGCCCAGTCATTCTCTCTCTCCATGCTCTCTCCATGCTGAGACAGAGGCTCTGAGACAGCCTCTTCCACATGGGCCTGCACTGCATTAAACATCTTTCCTAACCCAAGAGAAAGCACGCTCCCTTCTTCCAAGCCTGAACCCATGCACAGCCAGCTGAGCTGAGGGACCCACACAAACAGTTTCTGTGGTCTGGGGAATTGCTGCTTGCCGGTAGCAGCCACCCCACAAGAGAAACCACAACACTTAGGTGCTATTGAGGCAACTGTACATTTAAATGTGTTTTCACTATGTTCTACTGGGATGATGACTTGCTTGTGACTCCTAGAAGCCTCTGCAGCAGACCTGTTGGATAAAAGAAAAAGATCCCTGCCCACAAATTAGTGCAAACAAGCAGGAAACTGAAAGGCATGAAATCTCTCAATCCCTGTTCTCCAGTGATACAGAGTACATGAAGAACTCTCAGTAGAACACTAGATTTACAGGAGGAAAACACGTATGTGTGTGTGTGTGTGTGTGTGTGTGTGCATAATTAGGTCAGGGTCTTTTCAGCAAAGGATAGTGCTGTCCCAGAACACCTTCTGGAGTCCCATTAACAAAGAAAAAATAATCTTTAAACAACTTTTTAAGACATCTCATATAGGAGGTCTTTTTACCAAAAGTTTCTCATTATCAAACTCTCAGAGAGTTGTGAAGTAGAAATTCATATTGTGAGCAATGCAAACTATACAAATGGAAGAAGAAAAGAAAGTAAGCTCACGTAAAAACCACACAAAAATTTAAAAAAATTAAATTTCCTAATTAAAATAATCAGTAATCTACAATATTTTGAAAAAAAAAAAGATTTTTTTTTCTTAATAATTTTGCAAAGGATGTTAATTGATTTTCCAATAATGACAAAATTGAGCAGTCACTCACCCATATTAAATTTCTCTGCCTTGACTTCTTCTGCCACACAGGTTTACATTTCTGAGGACTGGCTGTGTCTCACTTCCTGTCTGAACTTCTAATGACTGTAATGGTCATTGCAGATTACACAGTTTCTTTATTCTTATTCTATTACTCAACATCTTCCTTTAAACCAAAACAATTTGGTGCAATAATTCCACAATATCTGCACTTTTTCTGTTTTAAGATTCTTAGTAGATGGGGAGTAGATGAATATATGGGCAAAATATCAGATGATCATAAACATTTAGAGCAAAATGTCACCCAAAGATATTAGGTATTGCATGCAGAAATGTATTTATTTTTTGAATATAAATTCCAATTTATTTTTGGACTGTATTTAAAGCACAGTATTTATGTTGATTTTAGAATGAGGTTTTGTAAAACTGTGTACAGTATGTATGGGGGTATGACTTTGTAGCTAGAACAAGTTGAAACTGCTCTATGAAGAAAATGAAATAAATAAGACCCCCAATAGCCAGCTGAATCTTTTACTGAATTGTACTCTCTGCTACAACTTTTTCATCTACATGGCAGTTTTAACCAGACTAATGTCAGAACCATTACTATCTTTTTGCCCCACCATTATAAGGTCATAATCTGTTTTAGTCAGTTAGAGATCCAAATCCTCCTGAAGTAGACCTTAAGAAATCAGCTTTAAGTATATCATATCAGATTGGCCTTTTGCTGTACTAACTTTAAACTAGGATGAATTATTTTATTTATACCTGTCCTGGGGTAATCCAATTTCACCATTCTCCCCAAGCATAGCTTCTGGCTAGCAGTTGCTCTCCTCAGGGACTGTCCATTAGTACCTCTGAGCATGAGGTGACTTCACCTTCCTGACCAAGGATAATGAAGAAATATGTGCTGCAGAGGCGCATTTGAAGTGCCTAAATCATGTGAAATGAAGGTGAAATTTGACTTGTAACATAATTTAAAGCAAAAAAGTATCTTTATACCTTGGAAACAACTACCATTGATAAATACATGCTTATGGCCAACATGAAACTGTGTGCAGTAAACCCAGCTGTAATGTTAACTGAATATGTCGGTACTTCCAGTAACTCAGAAACTCAGGAAAGGTCTTTAAAAAACAAATATTGTTCTTTGTTTTATAATTTATATTAATAATTGGAGAAGGAGACTTAATAAGATATTTAGTCCATTTTTACTGTCCTTTTCCAGTCTTTTGGTAAGTAAAAAAATAATGGAAAAATGGCATTTTCATAATTTGCCCTGTGAAATGTTCTTCAGTTGTGAGGATGGTGATGGCCTTTATTTTTTTTTTTTTTTCTTTTCTGTTTTAGATGAAGACTTTAAAGCTTCCAACTTGGTGCTGTTAGAGAATAAAAAAAAAAAAAAAAACAGAGAAAATTTGGAAAGGAAACCTGCAGTTAGTCTGGAACAGATTACTCCTAGAAGCTTTTTAGAAAACTTTCATTTCAACTAAGTCTGTGCAGTTCATTCCAGAGAAGGTTTGGAATGTCCATGTTATCCTTTATCTAAACTGTGTATCTTAATGCTTTTCTCAATGGTTTGTTTGTTATTCTGTGAAGGATTTAGGAGCCCCGCTTTTGGGCATTAGAAATTCATTTTAATCTAAGGTGAAACTTGAAGACTACTCTGTTCCTCCTCTTTTTTAATTAATTAAAGATAACATTCAGACAGTAGCTGATATCTTAACTGGAACACCACTCAAAGCCCATTTGTTTTATAGTGGACTTCAGGATTAAATCTCCTACTCAAGTCTAGCTCTTAATTTTTTGGCATTGTTTTCATGGCTTCTTGTGACAGAATAACACGCACAGCATAATGAGTTTGTCACAGCCATAAAGTTTATTGACTTAGACTTTTATCTCAAAGCATTGATATTTGTGTGGGTAGATCGATGGATCACAGATGTTCACAGATGACCTAGCCAGTGGCGTTATTCAGTATAAAACAAAAATACTTTTCATCAGGCTGCAGCTTCTGCGAATTTGCATCTCTTCAACCCTTTCATTTTTGTCAAAGTGGCTAAAATATTTATGTACACAAGAGAAATGAAACTAAGATATGAAATAGTGTAGAATTAAGTTTAAAATCTTTGAGGTCTAGCAAAGATACAGTGGAATGAATAGGTTGCCTAGCTTCATCCTTGCCAGGCCAGAGGCTGTTACACAAATGTAAACTCAGCCATAAACCAGATAGTGTGCAAACTCAGACCAGCTGCAGAATTGATCCATGAAGATGTCCTTTGGATAATCTTACCAGTTTTAATTTCTGTGAGAAAATTAAAATCTATGTTTTATCAATGGAAAAAGGTTTGATGGGGGGTTTTGTAAATATTAACAGTGGAGTCATGATGCTAACACCACCATTGTAATCACAGGATTATTATTTTATTAGTGCTTGTTATGGAGAATCTGTAGCCAATTTGTTATAAAGTAGTATTATTTCACCATTTGAAATCAATCTGGGACAGCCACAATAAAAGAATATAACTCCAATCCCTGGGTATCGAGGTTGGGTGAACGCAGAGACAGCCTCAACAGAGCTGATCCCTCCCCATTCACAAGCTCTTAGGTTCAGGGTGCAGTTTTTATACAGTTTTTCTTCCTTGAGGCCGTTTTATTGTTAGTCTGTGTCCACTGTGCATATTCATACACTTCTTTCTCTCGCTATTCGGTTTCTGAAAGCCTTTCCTGGCATAGTGAGCACCTGAATTGAGTTCTGAGAACTGGGCATTGGGATGCTGATACGTGCCATCTCCGGGTTCTCCTCTCCCAGATCCATATCAAGTGTTGATCATTGGAGAAGTGGCAGATCCACCCTGGATGAACGAGGCATCTCCTGTTCAGCCAGATCTTTTCTGTTGTAAACTGGAACGTCGTCCTGCGATTGCCTGGGATTCTTAACATTGCAAATGGGTTTCCGCAGTCAGAAACGCCTTTACAATTTTTGAAAATCTAAACTTATAGCACAGTTTTATGTTATAACATATAACATACTTGATACACGAATTTATTTTAGAACATATATCACAGTGCTGATGTATGCTTTGAGAAAATAAGTAGTGAATGATATTCATACAAGTTATATTTTCATCCCTGAAGACCTTGGTAAGTTATTGCAATCAGGGATAGAAAGTTACTTAGAGAGGTGATCTATGAAGACTGCCTTAAAACGTGGTTGTAAATTGCCCTCAAATTTGCCAAAAAATCTTTGTTTTTTCTAACAAGAGCGTCTGATGCTTATGTGTGATGTCTTCAGTGACTGCAAAAGGTCAAATATTAACAACTCAGACTTCACCAAATCATTTTATTATTAAAGACTGGGCTGAAGTCCTTTTGCCAGATAGGTTTTTAGACTAAAAAAAAAAAAAAAAAAAAAAAGACAATATCAAAAACTAAACCCCAGAATTTCAGACATACAAAATAAGTAAGAAATGCATGAAATGTATTTAAGAGATAAAAACAGAAGTGTGGCTTAGAGAGGTATGTCAGATATATGTTGTCTAAAACAAATTCAGATTGCAGTGAAATTTTTATTTTATCTATGTCCATCGGCACTGAGAAAATTATATCATCATTAAACTAGATTACTGATATTTTGGTTCAAAATTCAATCAGTTCCTATAATAATGATAATAATAATATATGCTTTACCTTATGCATGATTTCTTTTTCTTCTAGTGCACTTCTAAGTTTACAAGACTCACCCTTTCTTGGAAATCATTATTCACCAGTGCCATCAGCAAGGAAAAGAGAGCCCTTTTGGACTAAGTTTTCTCGGTTTAACATTAAAATTCATAATTGTAGAGGACAAACTACTTTCCTGATAAGACATAAAAAATGGATGGCAAAGGAGGAATAGAATATTTACTGTGTTAGAGACACTTTAGTTGCACAAACATCCAAGTCCTCACTACATATCAGAGTGGTGAAAAATTTTGTCTCCAGACTTTGGAGAATTTAAATTCATAGGAATTTAAAAGAGTGTAAATTACCAATTTCCTGCTCTCCCCCAAGAAGGAATTCTTTCCAGTTGTCCTTTTCAGAGAAACAGACATTTTAGTATAGCAATTAACTAGTTTACTTAACTGAGAAGCAAACATTCCTGTGATCACTCAGGCTAACAGTGAAACGAAGCAAGAACAAATCCGTGCTTTAATGACTGCAGATGGCAATACTATTCTACATCTCATCTCTTCTGCATTGCAAATTCTCTTATTAATATCCTTATATGTCCATTTTAGACTTGGAGATTTTTTCTTTTTTTTCATGCTACTCCATATTTCCCCATGGTGTTCGTAATTAAAAGTCTCCAGAGTAGACTAAAGTTAATCTGAGCTCTTGTTCTGCCTCTGAGTTTCATAATTATAACTTGTTACATTCATGGCTTTTTATAAAAGACCCAATGCTTTATGCACTGCTGTAGCAGTGCTGCTACTCTTTTTTATTTTTTGGGAGGAAACAAGGGCAGAAGGGTATTTCATCTACATCCTGAGAGCCAACTGCACATCAAGTCAGGCTTGAAAACAGCAACCTGGAGCACAGAACCTACAGATGCTTTTGTGGGACAGGTTTCTTGGCTTTCCTGCATGAGGTCAATTACAGTACCAATTACATCACAGCTTTAGCCAGAATCCTCCTTTTGGCATTGACACAAATCGCCTGCTGGCACCCACTACAGATCTCAGAAAAAAAAAGTCCAGTGTAATTTCAGTGAAGATAAGGGTCCAAACTAAAACGTCATGAAAAATGCTACACTTGAACTCTATGACAGGTCATTGCACTATCCACTCTGACCTGCTCAATAAGTCTCCTCATAATTTTTAGTGCATGCCCTACTGTGGTCAGAATGCTTTATCCCCACTTTCCAGTAGCAAACCTAACTCTCTAAAGGGGGAAAAAGAGATTGTAAGAGAGAATATGTCATGAGTAAAATACAACCAGCCAGATGGCACATGGCTCTGAGTCAAGTGAAAGACAAATCTTCAGCTCTCCCAGGGCA
The DNA here is from genome assembly GCA_037834095.1 of Argya squamiceps. Taxonomy (NCBI): domain Eukaryota; kingdom Metazoa; phylum Chordata; class Aves; order Passeriformes; family Leiothrichidae; genus Argya; species Argya squamiceps. Next base: position 69,136,491 of record JBBMKD010000115.1, on the reverse strand, counting down.
ATAGCTGGGAGAGTGAGTTGCATGAGATGTAATCCTGCTACCAGCTCTCTGGCCTGTAGGGCAAACAGATCTTTTGTGGCATCACAAAGGGTTCAACTGCTCTCTGTACTTCCAATTTGAAGGTAGCAGACAATAGAAGAATTGAGACCGAAACTGTCACCACAGATCTTGAAGAAAAAAACAAAAAAAAGAGGCTCTGTACTCTACTTTGTAACAATTTAAGGACTAAAAGCAATTAGAAAAATCAATTAACTCAATGAAGGCCTAATGAAACATCTACTGAGGTATGAGGTAATCAGAGTAGTTTTAATATTTGCCTTGTCTATTTCCACACAACTTTTGTCCGAGAATACCAACCCTTACATAATGTTGGTTGGGAAAAATTTCCACTTGCAGAAATGCCAGACATCACTACTTGAAGGAGTCTCAGCACCTCTAATGGCTACTGAGTGTCAACTTCTGCTGCCCTGTGTCTGCAGGGGCACTGTGGCTGTGTCCTTGCCCTTTTCATGCAATAGCACAGGGGTTTAGGGGCACCAGGATGGCTCTGGGAGAAGACCAATAGGGATTTGTTTCCCCTTGCAATCTTACTAATTTTATGTGACAGTAAAGCATCCTTGTAACCAAGCTGGCTCTGTCCACCTAAGTATCTTGCTGCTACCAAGAGGGATGCCTCCCTTTCTCTTCATTGCTGTCACTCCCCCAGATTTGGAGCCTTATACTGTTCTCAGTTCCAGCACTGGTTCACAGGATACAATTGAACTCACCAACTCAGCAGAAACAAAGGGATCAAAATACGACAAAAAAACAAAACAAAACAAAACAAAACAAACAAAAAACACAGAAAACACACACACAAACAAACAAACAAGCAAAGACACACACACAGGTAATAAATACTTGCTTAAGTGTCTGAACTGGTTCATAAGGCTAAGGCATGTGCCAAACAGCTCAAGAGAACTAACAGGATCACACCAGAAAAAAAAAAAAGTTTTTCCTGCAATATTGTAATTGCTCTCTATGCATTTTCACTCGCATTCTCCTGCGGATTCACCTTCTCTATGTTTTGATTTAACAGTACAGAATTTTTTGGGAGGGCAAGGAAGTAGACACAGGAAGTGTGGAAAAAAGAAACAAACTCTTCAGTTTGAGGATAGACTTTGATTAACTCCTAGAATGAAGCCAGAATTGTCCCACAGACCATACAGTTACACTCAGTGGAGAAGATTAGGTTTTGAGATAAGGCTATCCCAGACGTACTCAAGAGCAAAGCCTTAATTACAAGCCAAGGCATAATGCTTGTCCATCACTGGAACCCATCTGGAGCACTGCATTCAGCTCTGGAACCATCAGCACAGGAAAGACATGGACCTGTTGGGGAAGGTCCAAACGAAAGGCTGAAAGAACTGGTGCTGATCAGCATGGGGAAGAGAAGGCTCTGTACAGTCCTTAGAGGACCTTAGAGTATCTGAGGACACTCCAAGAGAGCTGGAAAGGGACTTTTGACAAGAATCTGTAGCGATAAGAGGGAATGGCTTCTTGAACCAAAAGAGGGTTGATTTAGATAAAATAAAAGAAAGATTTTTTACAACAAGCGAAGTAAAACACTGGCACAGATTGCCCACATCCTCCATCCCTGCAAACATTTAGGATCAGATTGAGCACGAGTCTGAGGAGCTTGATCTGGTTGAAAATGTCCCAGTTCATTGCGGTGGACAAGTTGGCCTAAATGGCCTTTAAGGTCTCTTGCAGCCCAAACCATTCTATCATTCTATGACCTGCATGCTCAAGTGCTTGTATTATGGCTCAGAGGTCTACCATGCCAAATTCCTGCTACTAAGAGGAGTTTGAAATTAATACCTATTGCAGTGTTTCTGTCTTTTTTTTTTTTTTTTGTTGAACCCCTTCAGCCATCAGGCAACCAAGGCCCTTAATTGATGTGCAATTGCCACAACCAGAAACACACCACATCGCTTCTCATCTTTGCTTATAAAATCTTTGAGAGCTTTATGTCATCTGGGCGGAGCTGACCAAGGACTGAGCAGCTCTGTGACCTCTCCTTGTCACCTTCCAGCTGTATCCACATAATGCCTCTCAAACAAGCACCTTCTTCATGGCAGGCAGAAAAGGATCATCAAGGAAGATTAAAAGCCTGGTCAGAGAAAAGTGACTTTCTTTCATCTCAGCCAAGGTTTCAGCGGCTCTTAAACCCCTAATTGCCGAGCCTTCACACTCCACTTCCTAGACTGAGGCATGATGTGGGCTCTGCATTTATTTATCTCACCCTACCAGTCTTCCACAGAAAATACAGTAGTTCTCTTTTTATGAAGTAGGAACATTTGGCAGCACTGCAGGTGCTTTTAGTCCAGTATCTCTGTTACAGCAGGCAGAAGCTAAATGGGTGATTATGGATGCACAAATCTCAAGAGATTCAGAAGTTTATTTCTGACAGGCACCCAGGAGTGTTCTTGTTTGTGTACTATCCAAATACACTAGTCAAACCTCTTATGTATTCATTTCTAACACTGCTGTGTCCTATTTGAAGACAATAGCCCAAATACTAGTCAAACCTCTTATGTATTCATTTCTAACACTGCGGTGTCCTATTTGAAGACAATAGCCCAAATTCATTTGCAAGAAAATTTCCCTGACTTCCTTCTTTTTCCCTCCAAGACGTTAGGCTCCAGGAAAGTTAAGTCACAATGAGTTTGTTTAGGTAGATACACATTTCTTAGGTCTCAGAGTTTAGATTGAGACATCCCAGGCTTATTGCACTGTGGCATCAGACAAGTTAGACTATATTGGATTTTATGCTTAGATCTGGTGATTTGAATGATATCACATAGCAATATATAAGCAAGATGAGAAATAGGGAAAGAGAATATTTTCTTTGAACAAAAATATATCTGTGCCCCAAAAGCTTTTTTTTTTTTTTCCAGCTAGAAAAGTCATTCTAAAACTGATGTCTCTTCCTTTCTTCCTGCCTTGGCTCTCTTATACCGAGGGATCAGTCTTGTTTCTACATGAACAGGCAGGATACTTTACCTATGTGAATGATGACTGGGCTATGTAACCTAAAAGAAGGAAATCTTACCATCTTTCCTTTTCTTTGCACAGCAGGACTGTGACTGCTGTTAGCCAGTGCTCTAAGAGTAGGAGCACACCATAGTGCTACACAAATACAAACATTGCCTCAAGATAAATGTGCAATATTTGCACACAGGCAAATTCAAGTGGTAGGGCAGCAGGATTTAACTGATTTCAACAGTTTGGGGTGCCTGTATCTCAGGTCCCAGGGAGAAAGGAAATATTCTGTGTGGCTTTCTTTAAGTCCTTAAGTCCTTCTTCTTTTTTTCTTTTTTTTCTTTTTTTCTTTTTTCTTTTCTCTTTTTTCTTTTTTCTTTTTTCTCTTTTTTCTTTTTTTCTTTTTTTTTCTTTTTTTTTTTTTTTCTTTTTTCTTTTTCCTTTTTTTTCTTTTTTCCTTATAAATCAGCCCTGTGTATGGAGTGTATTAGACTCTGGTTAGGGGCTCCATTTAAACTTTCCTGGCTTTGCACGGCAGCAGCTTGTAAAACTGCTACCTGTACTTTCAATTAAAGCAGAATTAATATAAAACAGCATTTCCTTCTGCTGATAAGTCTCAGGTTAAATTAAGAAATAAAGATCCAGAAGACACAAACAAGAGAAGATTTTGCAATTTGCATAAGCAATATTTTCAGAGATTAAAAAAAAAAAGAAGTTCATTATGAACCTTGGGCAAAGATTTGAGTGGTTTCTTATTTGATCAGAACCTGTTTGTTTATCCCTAACTTTAACCATATGGGAACAGTTTTATGGAGCAAGCTCATAAAATGAAAATGACAGAGCGCACAGCTCAATCTGAGTCTGCTTGGGCTGTAAATATCTTGTTATCACCCACTATGATTTCTAAACCTTAGCTCCTATATTAGCATAGTCAGTGCTGTGCTCTTCCAGACTGTAAAGGTAGTTCAGCCCAAAGATCCAGAAATGCAGAATGCCAAAACCACACATCAATGGAAAATGTCAGCATTGTAAAATAAAGGGCAATACAAAGATGAGTGTCAGCTTATTGAGGAAAGAGAAGAGAAGGGAAGGGAAGGGAAGTTCCGGGAAGGGAAGTTCCGGGAAGGGAAGGGAAGTGCAGTTCAGGGAAGGGCAGGGAAGGGAAGTTCCGGGA